>BEDW01000009.1:600000-1035086 GCA_002335565.1 Cutaneotrichosporon arboriforme | reverse complement strand
CGGGCTCGACCGGTGCCACAAAGCGGACTGCGTGGTCGTTCGCGGTGGTCGTAGCAGGTGAAGCGCTCGCGGAGACGGAGGTCAGCCCGTCTGAGGAGTTCAGCGAGTCGAGGGGGCCGGTAGCGGCGAGCACAAGTTGGATGAGCTTGACCGCTGTGGCAATGGGGAGGGGAGAGGCAGAAACGATCTCATCCGAGCCAGTAGAGCCTGTAGAGCCACGTGAATGCGGCTCCACAAATGTTACTGTCGTGTAGTTTCGGAGAGGAGGAAGGATAGAGCGGACGGTTCCACTGGGTGGCGCTCGGTGTTTGAGGCAGTTACGCACGCAGTGCTCACTGTCGAAACGAACCAGAGCGGAGGACCAGACAATGGTGGGATCGTGCTCTACCAGCCAGGGCATCCCGAGGAAGACATCGTGATCAGCTATCTGTAGGATAGCGAACACAATATCTTCGACGTGATCACCAATGTGGCACTGCAAGACAGTAGTCTCGCTGGTCACTTGGTTCACAGAGTCCCCGTCAGCCATGCTCATGGAGATGGGTGAAGACAGGGCTCGGGTTGGCACCTTGTGCTTCTTCGCGAAAGAGGGAGACATGAGATTCATAGTCGTCCCCGAATCGATCAGAGCACGGGCTTTGGGCAACTCGATCCCCTTGCAGGAGAGGGAGATCGAGAGGCAGAGAGAGAGGGGAGGAGGGCGGTCTTTCGAGTCGTACAGGGCGGCGAGTTGGGCGCCTCGGAGAGAGAAGGCGGTAGACACAGGGGTGAGGGATGGAGGGGATATGCACACGGGCACGCCGACCGAAAGGAGTGTGCTGGTCGGAACGGGGGAATCGGTGGTCGGCGAGCTCTCGATGGTGTGGACCGGCGCGCGCTCGCTCACGCGTCGGTCTCGTCGTTTCCCGAGTGGGTCGTCTCGTCATCCTCTACTTCTTCGAGGACTGCACTTTCTTCAGCGTCTTCGTCGTCAGGGACAAACTGGTACACGATCTTGCATCCCTCAGGCGGGGCAGGGATGCAGACGGTCTCTTGAGGAGCGAAGTACGCGGCGCGGTGCACTCGACGCTCAGGGCAATCCGCAGAGTGATGGCCCGGCTTCCTGCAGTTGAAGCAAGACCCGGTAGACAGCAGGAGGGCCTTCGTCTCGTCGTCGAGCGGGCCGTGCAGCGATGGATAGGCGTAGCTGCTCTTGCCGGAAGCCTTGGCAGGTGCCTTTGCCGGCGGCTTCGGCTTTGATGACGCGGCGTCGGTCTTCGGCTTCGGCGCCGAGGGAGCGGCCTTAGTCGGGGCAGAAGACGTGGTCGCACGAGGAGAGGCTGTCGTGCGAACGGTCGTGATGGGATACGTCCGCTGGAACGGGCGCGTTGACGTCGTCGGCTTGGGGCGACTCGTAGAGAAGGCACTCGGGCCCGCGGCTTCGAGATGGTTGACCTGGTCGACTACAGCGTCACGGAACACGGGGTACGACGCGTAGTTCTTGTAATTGATCAGGACACGCACATTGGAAGGGAGCGTATCCCAGAGCTTGTAGATCACGTCAGCCTCAGGCGAGCCGAGGCCGTGGGTTGCGCGGAGCGTCTCGAAGCGGGCGATGTGCTTCTGGAAGGGACCACCGGTGTACTTGAGGCGGTCACCGACGTACATCCAGAGCTTCCTGTTCTCATCGTCACGCGCGTGGTCCGCGAAAGTCTTGCGGAAGTCGACCTTGAGGCTCTCGAAATCCGCCACTGCCACATGATCGACGAGTTTCTTCCACGCACCTATTTTGCGACGCGCGGCGTACCACTCGTAGGCTGAACCAGACAGGTTCTCGCCGAAGAAGATTATGCGGTCTTCGTCGGCGGCAAGGGCCTCACGATCGGCAAGGATGGCGTTGTCGATTTGGAAGAGAAATTGGTCAATGACGCTCGGGTTCTCTCCGTCGAACTTGTCGATGTTCACATGACGGCGACGTGGACGGTGCTGCTGGGGCGAGACTGCAATCTGCGCGAAGCGGTCGTGCAGAGTGGCGAGGTGGTCGCTGATATCCCACAGAACTTCCTGCTGGGCCTGTTGAACGTTAATATGAGGGATCTCACGACGGCGTTCGCGGATGAGCTGGGGATCGCGGTACGCAGTCTGCTCTTCCTGAGCAGGGGGCTCCTGAGCCGGCCCTTTGCCTTTTCCGAGAGGAGTCGGTGTATCCGTTTCAGACGGCTGCCAGTCAGAGGTGTTACCCGTCTGCGTGGTGCCCGAAGCAAGCTGCCCGGCTTGACCGAATGACAAACCGCCAATGGTCGGGTGGGCAGGCGTGGGCTGCGACTGGAGCAGCATCTCACGCTGTGAGCGAGAGGCAAGCGTGTCGTGCGTGAGAGAGAGGACGGCGACTATCTGCCACACCTCAGGGGAGTGGTCGAAGGGGGCAAGCGCGGTAAGGATACTCTCGTACGCGTCCTGGTCGTTGGCGAAGAAGTCGTCGAACGCGTCGGAGGCCTCCTTGATGTGCAGGAAGGCGTATTCATCTTCCTTGGCTCCGCGGGTGTTGCGAAACGTGCTGAGCAGAAGGCGTGTCTGCGAAGGGAGGGCCTCTTCAGCGCGACGCAGGCCGCGAAGCATGGCCATCGCCGTGTCCGTGCGGAACTCTTGGACGGCGCTGGAGATCATGTTCGGGCTGCGCAGCTGCGAACTGATCGAAGAGGTGCCGCGGCGATGCGCGCCAACAGGGGGCGTGCGAGTAGTCGGCGGCGGCGGGTTTGGCGTCTGCGTAGACGGTCCAGCGGCGGCGTTGTCGGTGCCAGGAGGCGGCGGCGGAGGTGTCGCCATGCCGAGCGTGTTGCGGTAGAGATAATACGCGGCGGCGAGATAGAGGTAGTCGAGGTAAGAGAGTATGATGATGATGATGAGAGGATGGGCAAACGACAGAGAGAGGGGATTGTGGTGAGAGTTTAGTAGGTGAGAACACACGGCGTACAATGAGCGTTTGCGCGTGTGTGCGTTCTTGCCAACGGGTGCGACGTGCGAAGTCACAAAAGGAGTTGTTGGTGCGAACAAACGGACTCGTGAGAGCGCTCGAAGAATGACTTGCCAGGTCCATTCTTGTAGCTCTGGCGAGGGCGATCCGCAGCGGCGTGCGGGCTTGAGAGAGAGAGATAGGACCGAGGGGATTGACGCGCAGCGAGCTCGTCGGGGCGGAGCCGCACAGCGGCAACACAGCATCGCCATGTTACTTTGTCACCAACCGCGTCCACCCTAGAGTCGGACCAGGACTCAGGCGGCACGTGGTATCGTCTCTACGCGGGGAGAGAACGAGTTTCACTGGTTGGGGCTGTACGGAGTTGCTGCGGACTTGGTGCTTAGGACGGCAACGGCATCGGCGTTCGGGTAGCGGCGACGGCTACGGCCGCGCTCTAGTAGAGACTAGACTTGTAGTAACATGGCGATAGAGAAGTACAAAGTGTGCGCGATGCGACATGTAGATGGTGTCGGCGAAGCGCCACTTCTATATACGTGTACTACTCTATCAGGGCGGAGGCAAATATACGCGGCGGGAGCAGATATTCGCGTGGCGATCGCGGGACCAAAATTTCGAAAAGTCGACGAACCGTGACAAGTCGAGGTAAGAGAGTATGATGATGATGAGAGGATGGGCAAACGACAGAGAGAGGGGATTGTGGTGAGAGTTTAGTAGGTGAGAACACAAGGCGTACAATGAGCGTTTGCGCATGTGTGCGTTCTTGCCAACGGGTGCGACGTGCGAAGTCACAAACGGAGTTGTTGGTGCGAACAAACGGGCTCGTGAGAGCGCTCGAAGAATGACTTGCCAGGTCCATTCTTGTAGCTCTGGCGCGGGCGATCCGCAGCGGCGTGCGGGTTTGAGAGAGAGAGATAGGACCGAGGGAATTGACGCGCAGCGAGCTCGTCGGGGCGGAGCTGCACAGCGGCAACACAGCATCGCCATGTTACTTTGTCACCAACCGCGTCCACCCTAGAGTCGGACCAGGACTCAGGCGGCACGTGGTATCGTCTCTACGCGGGAAGAGAACGAGTTTCACTGGTTGGGGCTGTACGGAGTTGCTGCGGACTTGGTGCTTAGGACGGCAACGGCATCGGCGTTCGGGTAGCGGCGACGGCTACGGCCGCGCTCTAGTAGAGACTAGACTTGTAGTAACATGGCGATAGAGAAGTACAAAGTGTGCGCGATGCGACATGTAGATGGTGTCGGCGAAGCGCCACTTCTATATACGTGTACTACTCTATCAGGGCGGAGGCAAATATACGCGGCGGGAGCAGATATTCGCGTGGCGATCACGGGACCAAAATTTCGAAAAGTCGACGAACCGTGACACAAGATATGCAGAGTGTAGGTTTCTGGGGGACAGAAACCTCACGACTACGGCTATAAGTGGCGCGCGAGTTCACTGGTGTTCGCTTTCGTCCGTTCTTGGATGAAGGCGGCCTCTCTGGCTCGCACGCGGTCCCATACCCGTGTCACCGGCCGAATCCGAGGACTCTCGGAGGTCGTCGAGGTCACGGGGGCTTGCAATGACTTTCGAGTGAATCCGGTTGGTTGCGAACGTCTTCGTCCTTCCCCGACTGTGGTAGTCACAGGGTGCGGTAGCGGCCGTAAACGGTCAGTACTCGTGGGTTCTGCCTGCTAGCTGTGCATCGCGTGTGCTTCCCCACGGGGTCGTATCCTGTGGCTCGGCGTCGACGGGTGTTGGTCCGCTGCGTGTGGGAGGAGTGAGTCTCACAAGCGGGACCAAAATTTCAAAAAGTCGACGAACCGTGACAGGTACACAGCGTCACACTAGGTGCGAATTGGGGGTGAACCTGGGGCAGTGTGTGCAGGGTCGTAACAGGGATCGAGGAGAGAGGGGCTATGGGCAGAGGCAAAACATGATGCGGCTACGGGGACAAAACCTTGTGGGAATCGTGGGTGAATCTGTGGGCCCATGGGGGTGCATGGGGGTGGGGCGATCTGTGTGCCCGCGGTCTGTGGGGTGGGGCCCATGCGTGTTAGTGACATGGGTTCTGGTCCCCTAACAGGGAGCAGTTTCAATGTTGGTGGTTGCACCACTCACAATTTGAATTTTCCGTAGGGTTTAGGGGGTTAGGGGGTTAGGCCTGGTGCTTGGTTACGGACCTTGCAACAGGTGCACTTGTCGGGCCGGTCGTTGATGACAGGGAAAGGTGGCAGAGTCGAGACTTGACTCTCCGCGATACTGGTGAACTGTACGTTGCCAACACAACACCCATCTGTACCGCTTTCAGTGCCGCGCCGCGTCGGCTCGGGGACCGCGCTACAATGACATAGCTGCATCCATTTTCGCTTTGGCTTTCTCTTTCCTGCCCGCTTCGCGGGTGGGAGCTATGAGTAGCGGCCTCGCACGATGAGCGCAAAAGGTCATTTCTTAGTAGCGGCCTGGGGCGATGAGCGCAAAGGCTTTTTTTCGGGTGTCATTAGCAGCGGTTTCGCGTGATGAGCGCACAGGATTATCTCCTCCTTTCCGTACTCGCATTCGGTCTTGCCGAAGGCGGGCGAGTCGCTCGCACTCATTGCGGTGGACGCCGCCAAAGCACCTCACGCGCGCGACGTCTAAGTTCGAGAGGCGCCCAGAGCTTGTGTTTTTGAGGAAGACACACAAACTGTCCCTTCGTCTACGGACGTCAATCACCCCATTAGATGGCAGTGTACAGTTACATTCCCCCGAGAAATGTCCCCCTGTGCCTCTCATTCGGGTACTCGGTAGGCGCAGAAGGTGAGCCACAACGACAGGCGTTCAATGCAATGCATGCAAGCTCAAACAACGGGGACGCTCGGCGAGTAGCAAATGATGCTTCAGGCCAGCTCACTTCGGGTGAGGCATCACTCCTTCGAAGAAATCACCTAGCTCCTTGGTGGCTGTCAAAGGAAGAACAAGCGCGATGTATTGGTCAGGCCGAACAACGACAATGGCTCCATCTCGAGATACGCCCCGATCATCGAAGATATTGTCGTTCGGGATCGTTCCGAACACACGGTCGTACTGCATGGTTCCGTACTTTCCGTAGTTTGGCCGGAAAACCTTTGGCGCATCAAACAGCTCAAACTCAAGGTGCGGTTGCTGGTAAATGACCATGGCGTTGATCCATTCAGAACGGGGCTTGCCATTGGCGGTGCCAACAAGCGGCGAGCTCGGGTCCGTAGCCAGCCATTCGCCAAGGTTTTTGACGTTGGACGGGTTGCCTGCCTTGGGTGGGTCGGCGAAAACATAGATGCGCCACTGGCCGTCGGCACGTGCTTGGTGGCCCAAATGAACGTGGTTGCCGTCAGAGCGGCGCGCTACTCTGGCAGACTTGAACCGCTTCCCAACAGGATATCCTTTGGCCAATGCTTGATGATCGGACGAACCGCGGATGAGAGAAGGTTGGTACTCGGTCATAAAGCCGGCGGGGAACTCTGCCGTTTGCACATAAAAGTCCTCGATGGCTGTTGGCGACGCGAAGTCCTCTGGCTTTGCTGCCATCATTGAAGACCACTTCATGTCAAAGTCGATGAGGTTCTGGGCGATCACCTGTCGCTCACCGCTGTACGTCGACAGGAGCGACGTTGGAGCAACCCCGAGCAGGACGTGACCAAGCTTCCAGGCCAAGTTGAACCCATCCTGCAGAGATACGTTCATACCCTGCCCGGCCTTGGCCGAATGGGTATGGCAGGCGTCACCAAGGATGAATACGCGGGGATCGCGTTTTCCAATGTCCTCGACTGGTACGTCGTCGAAGCGGTCAGTCACGCGGTGGCCGACCTCGTAAACGGACCACCAAGCTGTGTACTTTACGTCGATCTTGTAAGGATGCAAGATTCGGTTGGCGTTGGCGATGATCTGGTCCAGAGACGTCGTGCGCACCTTGCCGTTGTCGTCCTTCGCAACCTCGCCCAAGTCAACGTAGAAGCGCACAAGCTGCCCCCCTTCGCGAGGGATGAGCAAGATAGATCCTCCATCATTCGACTGAATGGCGCATTTTGTCCGCAGATCCGGAAAGTCCGTGACGTAAAGTGAGTCCATCACCCCCCAGGCGTGCAGCGCCTGCTGGCCTTGTCGGACAGCACCGATATCGCGCCGAATTTGGGAACGGGCGCCATCCGCACCGACAAGATACTTCGTGCGAATCTTCAATTCTTCACCGGCGCGGTCGCCAGAGACGCGCCTCAAGCTAACCTCGACAGGATACTCCTGGGACTCGTCGATAGTGTGCCCAATGTACTCGATGCCGTAGTCTGGAACCATCTTGGAGGGAGAGTTGCGCATTACTTCCCCAAAGTACTGCATGATTCGAGCCTGATTGATGATAAGGTGTGGAAACTCGCTAATCTTCGCCGGATCGTCGGGTGCAACTGCAGAGCGAACAATGTTCTTCGGGTTTTTGGGATCAGGTTTCCAGAACGCCATCTCCGTAATGTGGTAAGACTCGTCGATGACACGGTTGGCGAAGCCGAATGCCTGGAAGGTCTCCACCGACCTGGCTTGGATGCCATCCGCTTGACCGATAACAAGCATCTCTGGACGGCGCTCGACCAAGCGCACTGTGAGATCGGGGAACTGGGAAAGCTGGGCGGCCGTGATCATGCCCGCAGGTCCTTCCCCGACGATGAGGACGTCCATGACACTGGGCAGCTCGGAAGGCCGGTTGAGGCCAGAGCCGCAAGCGAGATGCACATTTGGGTCGCAGATCACGTAGTCGTTGTGGTGAAACTGCATGTTGGGAAGGTTGGGCAGTGGGGTTTGGAACGAACACCAGCATTGGCCGTCAAGATAAAAGGTCGAGCTCCAGTGATCTCTGAACGAAGTCGATGCGGGGCCAATGGTTCTTTGGCAGACATCCTGCAATATCCGTTCTTGGAATACCCGTGGTTCTGACTTGCAATTGCCGGGGCGCAAAGGTGGGCAGCAGGAAGCAATCTGACAAGGCACAGGTGGGTGTTGCGAGCGCGTGGCAGTCGTATGTCGAGTTCTGTATATTATGTATCGCGATGCAGAACTCGACATCCAGGCGTTGGCGGAGCTGCTGGTGTTCAGAGGTCATAGATGAGGAGACAGATTGACGCGAGGCAAGCTGATTGCAAAGTTCTTTCCCGTGCACGCAGAATGCCGAGGTCACTCGGCATTCAAATACAGCAAGCATGCACCAAACCACGAAGCTTGTAACTGCCGTGACGGTAAGGGCGGAAGCCAGTTTCGTCTGGTGACCTCGGGCCGAAGGTGCCAGCCTGACACTTGGGCCACGGCTTTCTTCTCCGCGGCCGCGGGTACCCTTCAACCACACTGTACGACAAAGCAGTCTTGGGGAAAATGAGACCACGTGACTGAGTGCCACACATATGCACACATGCAGCTTCTGACTACGGTCATCTCGGGTACGTTCCAATGCTGAGCGGAGGCCGCAGCTCCGACCGCACACCAGGCACCCGGCCGGAAGCACACTGTCAAGAGTGGGGCACCATCAAACGGCCGAGGAGTGTACAAATCTCCCATATACACAGAGTGTGCCTTGGCGATTGTGTTACCATGATACTCCAGTACCTTTGCCAAGCAGTCATCTACGATAAGCCCAGCATTTGTTCGCCGGCGCCATGCCCTTCTGGAGGATGCAAATAGGAGATATGCATCCCGACAGACGACTGCGACGATCGTTGGTTGAACACACCGAGAAGTTTCTGACAAACGTGCTCCAGATTATGTTGTGAACGCCAGCTCATTGCGATTACCGTTGAGGGGGTGTTTCCATCTCCGCTGGCGGCTGCAGCATCCTTGACGGCGCTGTAAACAACTTCACCACTACTGGTGCGTTGCTGAACGGCGGCTATGTCCTCAAGGGTCATGTGACCGGCCCGGTCTTGCAGTCGGTGACTGAAACCTTCGTAGCCCCATCAAAGCGGCAAGGGCCGCTTGCACAAGCGCCAGCCAAACGCGCTACGCGTCCGTGGTTTCCCTGACCATTCCGCTGGGCGCGTTGGTTAGCGCGTTTGGGCAGGTCCGCACAGCGGCACTCCCCACCAGGGGTCCACGGGGGCCCATTGAGTTGTAGCATGGTTATGCCCGCGGCATTGAAACTGTAAACCAAGCCTAGCCTCATAAAGTCGGCTTGGCAGGTGCAGCATTCGTTGGAACTCCAACGTTGAGGAGCTAAACAGTTGCTATCAGCAAAACATGACCCGAAATGCGAGACACGCCCATCAACGACCGCAGACATCAAAACACGCGCTTTGCATAGCCCGCGTCGCTTTGTAGAGAAGCCATCCATAAAAGAATGCGCTGCAACACAAGATTCTACTTGTCAACAGCAACCCGTGACGGCTCGCGATGCTGCTCAACATCGTCCCTGCGCTTATCGCTCTCCTGGCGGCGGAGGGTCTCGGCGGCCCGGCCCCTGTCATTGTCGACACCAACCCCCGCAACCTTGCGAACCCAGCCCCAATTGAGGAGCGTACACTTCCGGTCACTGTGCAGACCCCAGCTGGTACACTTATTGGCAAACAAGGCCTCAGAACGGAGACATTCAATGGCATTCCATTTGCGCACGCGCCAACTGGCAACCTTCGTCTGCGTCCGCCAGTGCGATTGAATGCGACACTTGACAACTTTGACGCAACTCCAGCCGCACCTGCATGCCCACAGTTCGTTGCCGACAGCGACGACAGCGAGTTCCTTCCCCAGGTTCTCGATTTGGTTAGCAACACGTTTTTGTTCCAGCGGGCACTTAAGATCTCGGAGGATTGTCTGAACCTCAACGTGGTGCGCCCCAGGGGCGCAAAGGCCGGTGACAACCTTCCTGTCTTGTTTTGGATCTTCGGAGGCGGCTTCGAAGTGAGTAGTATTAATGCCCTTTGCTGACGTTGCTAGCTTGGGTGGAACTCAATGTACGATGCTTCTGGCTTGGTAGGTAACGCTATCGGCTTCGGCAAGCCGTATATCTTTGTCGCAGTCAACTACCGCGTCGGTGGTTTTGGCTTCATGCCGGGCAAGGAGGTCAAGGCGGACGGCGCCGGCAACCTCGGGCACCTGGATCAGCGCATGGGCCTTGAATGGGTTGCAGACAACATTGCGGCTTTTGGAGGGGATCCCAACAAAGTCACCATATGGGGCGAGTCGGCCGGTTCCATGAGTGTCTTCAACCAAATGGCACTGTACAATGGTGATAACACCTACAAGGGGAAGCCTCTGTTTCGCGGCGGTATAATGAACTCCGGCAGCATGATTCCGACCGAAGACATCGACGGCCCCAAAGGTCAAGCAGTCTACGACGCTGTCGTCGCACAAACGTCGTGTCAAGGTGTGGCGGACTCCCTCAACTGCCTGCGTAACTTGCCCTACAAAGAGTTCCTGGACGCTGCGAACTCTGTGCCGCACATTCTGTCGTACAACTCAGTGTCCCTTTCATACCTCCCGAGGCCGGATGGGACGGTGCTCGCTGCTTCGACCCACACGTTGGCCAAAGAGGGCAGATACGCTGCGGTCCCGATGATTATCGGAGACCAGGAAGATGAAGGCACCCTCTTCGCCTTGTTCCAGGCCAACACATCGTCCTCGACTCAAGCTATTACGAACTATCTTCACGAAATCTTCTTCCCCCGGGCATCGGTCAATGCTCTTACCGAGCTCGTGGAGACATACCCACAAAGCGCGATGGCGGGTTCGCCCTTCCGGACGGGTATTTTCAACGAGATATATCCTGGATTCAAGCGCCTTGCAGCGCTTCTTGGCGATATTGCTTTCACCCTCACGCGGCGCACATTCCTACGTTACGCCACAGCGGCAAACCCCACTGTGCCCGCGTGGTCGTACATTGCTAGCTACGCGTATCTTACGCCAGTCATGGGGACCTTTCACGCAAGCGACCTCATACAAGTGTTCTTCGGCATTCTACCAAACTACGCGTCCAAGGGGATTCAGAGCTACTATGCCAACTTCGTGTACAACCTCGACCCCAACGATGCCTCCGGTGGCACAAGCGCTGGTTCCAAAGTACGCGAAGTGTGGCCGAAATGGGACGCTGCGAACCTCAACCTCGTTCAGTTCTTCGCCAACCGCTTTGGGTTTATGAAGGATGATTTCCGCCCAAAATCCGACCAGTTCATTCAGAGCCACATGGACGACATGCTCATCTGAGCCGTTTCCCGATTCCCGGAGGAGTAGTATACCCAGCTGCTCATGATACACTCTTTTGTCTCGCGTGACACAGTCTCGTCTCTTTGGCTATCAATAAATATACCGCAGGCTCGCTGATTCAGTAGTGAACAAGATGCATGTGGCGACCCCCGCAGCCGCAGTTACAGGAGAGGATCTGTGTTGAGACGTTCGCCTTGAGGACTGTTACCAAAGGTACATGGGGCCCCTTTCTGTGGGTAATCCTGATTTAGCGTACTGCAAAGCTATTGAGCATTAGTCGAGGGCGACGTATGCTTTGGAACCTGACGTGTGTGGGGGAAAATCGGTACTACTGTACGTACCTCGGGTAAACTGGGACCATCATTTGAGGGTCCAAATGGGTCCGATAAGGCCCACCTTCGTACGCCATTAGGTTTTTGATCATAACCGGCAATAGTGTTAGGAGTCGATGTGGGTTTCGGTGGACTCCGACGACGTTTCGTGTCCCCTCTGTCATCATTGCTGCCGTTGTGCATCGTTGCGCCGTTCCTGCTGCGCGGCCAATGGTTCCCAGGAGAGAAGGTCATTGGTGGATTGCCGATAGGGGTGCGGCGTCCCGGAGCAAGCGCGACCGTGGGTACCAACCTGCAGAAGGGTACTAGGCGACTGGACGGCGCAGCACCGTGGCCGAACGCAACCGCGGCCCAACACCACTCCGACATCCTTCCTGGAATGTCTGGAAAGCATTTTTCCTCGTCATGCACCATCAAGGGTCGTCACGAAAAACCATCTTTAAGGGCGTCGTTCTAGTCTATCACAAGATGGTATTGCCGGCGTCGCAAACGGCGCCCAAAGACGAACGCTGGTGACGACGAGGGCGTTGCCCCGTGGCACCCGTTTTTGTGACATCTGGGGCCTAAACCAGAGCGTCAACACGACAGCCAACATGCTACCACCAGCCGACGTTGCATAAAAGCACACAATAATTGCTTTGCTCTTTGCACTGACACCTTGAACTGCACTTCCCCTCCGCGCTGAGCGAACCTCATAACAGAGAATGGAGGCCACCACTGAAAGCAACCAGGCAGACGCAATCGAGGCCAAAAAGCACGGCCGTGACATTTTGTTGCCCCCGAACCACCCGATTAATGCTCTCTCAAGATGGCGCAAGTTCGGAATATTGTGCACTTTGTCACTGGCTGGATATCTGGGCAACCTCATGTAAGCTTCATGAGGGAAGGCCCCACTAACTCCAAGCATAGCAATCGTCATGACGGCCTTCGGAAAGATGGCGAAAGACTTGGGTGTTTCGCCTGACGAGGTTGCCAACACTATCGGCTATCAGTTACTTGGAATCGCGGTGGGATCCATATTTTGGAATCCGTTGTCCAAGTCCATCGGCCGGAGGCCGGTCTGCCTCATGGGTTCTTTTCTGTTTTTGCTATGTTGCATCTGGCAAGCAATGTCCAACACGTTCACATGCTTTGTCATTGCACGCGTCATAACGGGCATAGTGTCGGCATGGACTCAGACGCTCCCCGCTACGATAGTCGCCGATATCTTCATTCCCGAAGTCCGAGGCCGCAAGTTATCGCTGTACGCCATTGCAGTCGTTTGTGCGCCTACGACTGCCTCCTTCTTTTCAGCCATCATCACCAATCACGGCACTTGGCGAGACATCTTCTGGTTCTGCATGGGCTTAGGAGGTCTACAAATGATTTTATTTGCTTTCGTAGTTCCGGAAACCCTCTGGGTTTGGGACGACACGCCGACCACAGAGAAGGCTCAAAGGAACGAAGGCTGGTCCGCAAGAAACAGCATCAGCCGGGAAAGTCCTGTGCCAGTCGACTATGCCTCTGACGACAAAACCGCCCCTTCTTACATTGAGCAGCATGAGACGGGAGGCACCGCTTTCCAAGGCCGAGTTGGAGCTGCCTGGTTCCCCTGGAAATGCCCTCAGCGGTACCTCCAAACCCTCATTGAGCCAGTGACCATGGTACGCTTTTTGGTTATTACGCTACCCTCGTTTTACTACGGTATCGTTTGGGCGTGGTCTGTTGGCATGACAGTCGCTGCTTCCGTCATTTTGGAAGAGGCGCCATATCACTTTTCCACTATACCCATTGGGTGCGCTATGCTTTCGATGTGCATTGGGGGTGTTTTGGGCAAATGGTCCGGTGGCATTGTGGCAGATCAAACCATCAGCTGGTTCGAACGCAGGAAAGGTCGGCGGGAGCCAGAAGATAGACTCTGGGCCTTTGTCCCAATGCTTCCTCTACTGTTCCTCGGCCTCCTTCTGTTTGGGGCCAGTGCCACTTACGAATGGCATTGGATGGGTTTACTAGTTACCAGCGCCATTTACTACTTTGCCCTCTCTGGAACCACGGGGATTCTGCAGACTGTAAGTCGCAACAGCAATCCGCCTTCTCACACACCAGTACGTCATGGAGAGCTACCTCTCGCGTTCACAAGACACGCAAGCCAACTTTATTTTCTGGAAGGCGATTTGGTGCGTTAGATGGGTGGTGAATGTCGCCGTCGCCTGGCTAACGGAGTAGGGGCTTCGCTGTAGCGTTCTTCGCCATGCCGTGGGGAGAGGAACAAGGATGGTTTGCGTCTTGCGGTATTCAAGGAGCGATTCTCGTTGTTCTGGGCACAGCGCTGGTAGTTGGCCTCATTTGGAAAGGCAAGGCCCTTCGCCAGTGGCAAGGGATGCCCGCCTTCAACGGCCCCCCTTAACACCTGGCAGAGTCGACAACGGTACCTCAACTTTGAACTCATCTTCAACTGTGTGATGGCTTCTTGGGACTTGCGCACTCTGCCGCCTCACTCAACGGAGACTGGGCAACCAATGTACATACTACCTCATATTTGTACAGATGCAACAGCTTGTGACACCACCACCAGCTACGATTCGGATGCCGAAGCGCGACATATGGATATGCTACAATCCCACAAGAAAGTACAGGACGATGTGATGGCCGCTGCGATGACGTCATTCGCAGACAGCCAGCGCACCCAAACATCCACCGCGGACCTCCACTCCACCTCATCGGCTTGCACCGCCCGATGTCCGGATCTGCCGCATCGTCAACGCGCTTCCCCACTGCTAAGACCACCCCGGCATCTCACTATCCTGCTTCCACACTCTCTTAATCAATCCATCATGTCCATTCCAAGAGATCCACCTCCCGCCAAGCCGATTCTCTACGCTTTCGACGACACGGACAAGCTGCAGAGCTCGCTTGCGTCGTTCATCCTGGCCGCTCAAGATGCCGCTCTCTCGCAGGGCGACAAGTTCACGATTGCCCTATCTGGTGGCTCGCTCCCCAACCAGCTCAAGGCGCTGGTGAACGTGCAAGGCGTCAAATGGGACAAGTGGCAAGTGTTCTTTTCTGACGAACGCATTGTTCCCCTCGACAGCCCCGAGAGCAACTATGCGGCGTGCGCCAAAGCATTTCTGGATCATGTTCCCATTCCACGCAGCCAGGTTCACACCTTGAACGAATCCCTTTTCAAAGACGACCCCGATCACGCCACAACGGCCGCGAGCAAGGCCCAGGATTTCGCTGATGCGTATGAGTCTCAGTTGGTTGACGTATTTGCGACTCCAGAGACTGTTCTCTACCCAGTGTTTGATCTCATTCTACTCGGCATGGGCCCCGATGGTCACACTTGTTCCCTTTTCCCCGGCCACAAGCTGCTAAGCGAGACCGAACTATGGGTTGCCAGTCTTGTCGACAGCCCAAAGCCCCCCCCGGAGCGAATCACCTTTACGTCAGTCTAGACCCCAACTGGTCACTGATGACAGATATTCCGTTCTCAACCATGCTCAACGTTGTGCCTTTGTGGCTACTGGTGAGGGCAAACAAGAGATGCTTGCCAAGATACTGGACGAACCCCAGCTCGGCCTTCCTTGCTCGCGTGTGCAGCCCAAGTTGTAAGTACCTTGTTTTGCTCTGAAAGGATGGGTTAACGCAAGCCCTGGAAAGGTATACTGGTTTGTGGACAAGGCCGCCGCAGCCCAGACGAAGTATGCGGTTTCAAAATTCTCAGCCTGAATACTAGAGTTTGCACGCCAGAAGTGAAGGAAGTGTCGTGTTTAGTGAATGCAAAAGATAACTAACTGTGTCGTTGTCTAGTCTAGTCTTTACCGGCCGGTCATTGTGTTTTTTTCCGTCATCACTCCCGCCGCATCATCCATGCCCTTGGCGGCGAGTTCAAGACGCTCTACCTCATTCGAATCAGGAATGGCAGCGGACGTCGACTGGCCATTGTCCACAACCATGTTCGGTGGGCTCGAGTCACTAGGAGCGGGGCTGGCGTTCTCCTTTCTGCCCATACCATCGACCTTTCTGGGTGCAATCGGCATATCTGCACCCTCCTGCTTATTCTTTCGTTTGTGTGCAGCAGCCCAAGCTTTTCCTTCGGCTTTGAGCTTTGCGTCGTCGTCACGTTTTAAGCTGACTCGTTTAACAAAGAAAACGGTGATGAAAAACGACAGCCCTGCCATTGGAACACAGAACCAGAAGCAGCCGTTGATGCCGTTCGCTATTTCGTCAGCCCTGCGGTGCACCGCCGAGTGCATGAAGGTAGGAAACGTGGCCTTACGCCTTTACTTACCGTAGGCCTCCCGGACGGACCGCACTTGAGCCTCGTCAAAACCCATCGCCACAAGCTCCGTAGGTGCCGCAAGAATCTTGGTAACGACGTCGTCCTCGAACTGTTGGTCGAGACGTGCTCTAGCGATGTTGTTGATGATAGCAGTACATACTGCCAGCGCAACAGTGCCACCGAGCATCCGAAGAAAGTTTCGACACCCAGTGGCAGTCGCCATGTCCTTGCGATCAACAGACGCCTGAATAGCAATGAGCGACGTTTGAAACGTCTGGCCCGCACCGACGCCAATGAGGACCTGGTAGCCATAGATATGGGCTTTGCTTGTGTACGGTCCAACACTGGACATGAGTCCCAGGCCAATTGTCCAAATAAAGAACCCGGCCATCAGATTCCATTTGTAGTCGCCAGTTTTGGAGACCAACAAGCCAGAGCTACGGTGAGACAGAGCGCGTAGGGTACGAGCACTCACAAAAAGGAGCAGAATACCTGCACAAATGTGAGAGGAAGCATGTCAACAGCGCTGTTGATTGGGCTTTCGCCGCGGACGACCTGGAAGTATTGAGGAAGATAGTATAGGGTCGCATAGAAAGCGGCCCCGTTGCAAAAAGTGGTAGCCATGCTTGCCGCGACAGTCATGTTGCGGAAGATGTACATTGGTACGAGCGGCAGCGGGACAAGTCTGGCCTCCACGAAGAGGAACAAGAATCCCAGAACGATCCCGATGATAAGCGGGGCCAGGACGGCCGCGGACGTCCAGGCATACATCGTACCAGCCCAAGACAAAGCGATCAAAACCAAAACGGCCCATGCCAGTGTAAGGATTGACCCATAGTAATCGAGCTTCTTGAGCTTAGACCACGCGGAGCCGTGAACCTTCTTCAATGGAAGCAAGAAAAAGATAACGACAATGGCGAGGCCTGTTAGAGGCAGATTGATGTACTGTGATTAGCATTTTCTCATCACAGAACTACGCACGAAGCACCACCTCCAGGTAACCTTCTCCGTGAAGATCCCTCCGAGGATTGGGCCCAAAGAGTTGGCTGCAGCGACAACGCCTCCAATGATGCCTTGAAACTTGCCGCGATCTTTAAGCGACACAACATCCGAAACTGGCGTTCGTCAGGCAATCCGTGAGGCCCTGTGACATACTGATGATCATGGAGAGCGTGAGAATGCCCCCACCACCCAAACCCTGGATGGCACGAAAGATAATCAACTGAATCATCGTCTGCTGTCAGCCCGCCATTTTGGAAAGGTCACCAACTTGGGCAAGTGCGCATGCCAGACTTCCCAGAAGAAAGATAAGAAGACTTCCAAGAAGAACAGCCTTGCGGCCAAAGATATCGCTCAGGCGGCCGTAAACGGGCTGGAGAGCCTGGGGGCATGAGTACAAGGACGTCTGGGGCCCGCACCGTTGAGGTCAACATGTAAGCTGTGCCGACCCATGACGATATTGCAGCCTGGTTGAATACTCTGCCCAGAGTAGGGAGGGCTGTTGTAACGCTGCGTCATGTTAGAAAGGAGCGATCTTGCTGCGACGGTGCTTACATGGTTTGATCCAGAAGTGAGCAAAACAGTGCACAGCTCAGCCCGGAGAAGATGAGCATCACTTGTTTCATGGGCAGTAAGTTTGTTTGATCTTGCAGCTCGAATTTCTTTGCAGCACCCGCTCTGTGTTGGCCACGGCTGCTGTCTTCCACAATACCGATAGTTGCTTCATCGTCAGCAGGGGATGTATTCAAAGCATGGGGTTGACGTGAAGAGTCAGTCGAACCGCGATGTGTGGAACTTCTACACGAGCGCCCTGGTGAGCTCGACATGAAGTGTTTCGGGGATTGGGGATGGCCCCCATTTTCATCATTTGCGTTGTGTTGCGAAGAAAATTCATGCTTGCTGTGGCGAACCTGATCTCCCTCAGCGTCGCTATCTTGCTCTTGGTGTGTATGCAGTGATGCTGTTTCCAAGTCGTCGACAGCGTACTCTCCGGTTTCATGGGTGGCCATGCGACGCAGACTGGTGCCGGCATGGCTGGACGAGGTGCTTCCGGCACGATAGAGTTGGGCAGTCTCTGATCCGGCACGAGTTGATCGCCTAGGTCGTCCTAGCGACGGTCTTGATGTTGTGGCGGCTACGTTCCGGACTTGTGTTGCATCGACTGTTTGAGGTATTGTCGGCATTGCTCAAGCGATGGCTGTGACGAAGGTGCTTTTGAAGCACGAGAAGAAAGAGATGCAAGGTGGGGTTCTGGACTAGACGCGTTGAAAACAGACAGAGTTGGGTTGGCTTGAGCTAGTAAAGTCATACGATAACTGGTTAACTGGACGTTGACAGGTGCTGTGTGCGGCGGCACCTCGACCACGACAACACAAAATGTCCACAAACCAGTCTCCATCTCCTTACGGCTGCCTGCGAAGGTACTCACCCCTGCCTTCGGTCAAAGCCGACGACAGCTTTGATGGATGACGCAGGGTCGTAGTTGCCCTCTAGAGGGTAAAGCTGGAGTTGGATCACGTGGTCCTCACTGTGGGCAACGCGCAACGCGGCAAGGGGCGACGCGGCCAGTCAATGCGGTGGGGCCCCAATCAAATGCACCAGCGTCGTGTCCAACCACCCTGGGCAGTACGCAGTGTACCAATGTCTCTCTCTACTGTGTCGACTTGAGCACATTCGCATCCACCATTCAATATGACTGAAGACGTCCTCCGTCAGCGCAAGCAGCGAGGTCCGCCTGTTGCGAAGCAAGAGGAAACACCTGCACATGTTTCCTCTCCTTCCAGAGTACGCATCCTTCACCGTAGTGTCAAACCTTTGCTCACAGATCTTCTCCAGCGTCCAAATCCACATGCGTATCGTTTGCGACTCGTCGTGGCTGTCGTGGCTGGCGCCGCCTGCCTCTGGTTTGCAATTCAAGTAGGTGCTTCTGTATCTGTGTTTGAGGAACGGCCACACTGACCTGGAGTCGTCGCGGTACTTGAAAGGAAGGTTTGGGAGCACGCCTGCAAGTGAAGGCAGCACGGCATTCTTGCCTGGTCTCCGATTTGGCCGTCTTGACGCTGAGGATATTCCGAAAGTGTCACCTGTTGACCTTCACCTCAAAGCCGATGTTCCAAAACGGGACGCTATCCGCGAGGCATTTAAGGTAAGAACCATTTGCTTGTGTGGCTGACCCCTTTCAGTGGAGTTGGGACGCGTATGGTTGGTTCATGTGCACGCGTCGCGGCGCTCACCCCAGAACGATGTGCATTTGGCACAGATGAACTGCATCCCCTGACGTGCGGAGGAACAAATCTGTCTGAGATTGGCAGCATTGGATACACTGTCGTTGATTCTTTGGATTCCCTCCTCATCATGAACTTCAAAGACGAGTATCACCGAGCGGCCAAGTGGTGCAAAGATCACCTAGACTTTGACCGTGACGCAACTTTTAACACCTTCGAGACTACCATTCGGGTCCTCGGTGGTCTACTCTCAGCGTACTATCTGACATCTACCTCGAACGATGTCTCCATTCTGGCAGACGCTCCATTCTACCTTGAACGCGCTACCGACCTTGGGGATCGCCTTCTAGGCGCTTTTGAGACACCCACTGGCATCCCTTACAGTGGAATTAACCTTCATACGCGTGAGGGGGTCCCCGACCGCGACAACCAGGGGCTCGCATCTCTCGCTGAGGCGGCGACCCTGCAGCTTGAATTGAAGTACCTATCGCATCTTACAGGCGACAATATCTACTGGAGGAAGGCGGAAGGTGTCTCCGAGGCGATCCGCAACCAGGTCCTTGAGAATGGAATTGCTCCAATCTTCATCTCTCCCCAGACTGGCACGTTTGTGGCCTCCGACATTCGACTTGGCTCTCGGGGCGACTCGTACTACGAGTATCTGCTGAAGCAATACCTCCAAACGAACCGCAAGGAGCCCGTCTATCGGGACATGTATGATGAGGCAATGGCGGGGATCAAACGGTTCCTCATATCTCGCACGAAACTGAACGGTCTCATGTTCACCCAAGAGCTTACACCATCTCGCCATCCGCAGAACGGCCAGCAGTGAGTCTCATCCACCGAGGGATAACCCCTGTTTCTCGCTGACGGCAGGACTTGGCGTGTTGTGCCGAAACAGGATCACCTGGTGTGCTTCCTTGGCGGCAGCTTCCTCCTAGGTGTTACTGAAGGCAACCAAAGGAACATTGACTGGGCCAACCTCGACGAGAAGGACATGGACGACTTTGTTGTCGGTAAGGGCATCGTTGAGACTTGCGTCGAAACGTACAACACCGCAACGGGACTGGGACCGGAGATTGCAATGTTTTATCATCCAGAGGACCCACAGGCGGAGACAGCGGACTGGTACATCAAGGCTGGAGCGAATCTCATCGACGCCCGCAACATCCTTCGTCCTGAAACAGTGGAGTCACTTATGCTGGCATATCGGACAACGGGAGATGAGCGTTACCGTAAGTATGGTTGGCAGATCTTCGAGGCCTTCCAGCGACATTGCCGAGTGGAGACGGGTGGATATGCGGGTATTAAGGACGTTCGCATCAACCCCCCCGTCAAGGAGGACCGTATGGAAACGTTCTGGCTAAGCGAGACTCTCAGTAAGTCTGCAGAGAAACCAACAAGATGCGAGTGCTGACCGGCTAGAATATCTCTACCTCCTGTTCGACGATTCGGATCACATCCCCCTGCATAGCCATGTTTTCAATACAGAGGTGCGTTGGCGAGCGAAGCCGTTCACTTACCCAAGGCGCACATCTTGCCCGTTTTCACTCCAGAGGTCATCACGCCATTTGCCACCTCGTAATGGCAAGTCTGTTCGTGGGAAGTGATGCATACATGCACAGGCCAGTGTCTCGCTTAGTCGTGAGCCACGTAATGGGGATCAGCTTGCGTCTAGAGCCCTTCGTGGCGTTAAGCCATTCGGGGGGTGCGAAAGATGCACCAGAGAGACATGAAAGGCCATGAGCTAAGGGGCGCCTTGCGTTCGTGATGACGTGCACAGTACTCCGTGGATCCGTGGCTCGGTGGACTCCCTTGGGAGGGCAGGACGCGTAAAGGTGCGAAACCCGAGGTGCGAGAAACCAGAGGTGCGGGGCCCCGAGACAGCAATCCGCCAGCATTCCCATTTGCTGCATGCACTACTCACAACTGTCCTCTGTTATCCCCATTCCAGCTAACAATGCCGTCGCGAAAGGCGAATGCGAAGACGAAGGCCACAGTCACTCCATCCAGGTCAACGCCGTCCTCTACGACACATGGTGCCGTAGTGGCTCCTGACACGTCGCCCATCGGCAATGACGCGGGGCCATTGCTCTCACAGGTTATGTCTAATCCTGTCGCAGCTGCCCGCTCTGTGCTTTTCGACCGCCAACACTTTTGGTTGCTCGCAGGTGCTCTCTTACTACTCAATGCAGCCCTTGGCGTAGTCATTATCTGGAAGGTACCGTGTGAGTGGTTACAAATGCTCAAGGCGGTCTGACCACAGACACCAAGATAGACTGGCCAGCCTACATGCAACAGGTGGAAATGTTCCTGGCTGGCGAGCGTGACTATTCCAAGATCGAGGGTGAGACCGGGCCACTGGTCTACCCAGCACTCCACCTATACCTGTACACATTACTTCACCAAGCGCTCCCAGTTCCCCGGGAGCGAGCCGCCCAGTACATTTGGCTTTGTGTCGAGCTCGCGACGTTCATTATGGCGGCGACCATATATTACCTGGCTGGGCGCACACGGCATATTCCGCAGTGGCTGCTCATCCCACTCGTCCTCTCAAAACGATCCCACTCAATCTACCTTTTGCGTTTGTTCAACGATCCACTTGCAATGCTTGTCTTCTACGCATCCGTCATTCTATTCATGCTCCGGTTCTGGAGAAGCGGCTGCTTTGTCTTCTCGCTGTCACTGGGCATCAAGATGAACATCCTTTTGTTCCTCCCTGGGCTTCTGGTTCTCCTCTTTCAGTACAGAGGAGCGGTAGGAACGTTTGACGCAGTTGTTATCATTGCCCTGGTGCAGCTGGGCCTCGGAGCTCTCCACTTTTATGAAGATGGGGAACAGATCAAGATATACTTTGCGGCTGCTTTCGACTTGTCCCGGCAGTTCCTTTACAAATGGACTGTCAACTGGCGTTTTGTCTCAGAGCGAGTTTTTCTCTCCGCTCCGTTTGCCTACTCATTGCTGGCCGTCCACGCCATCCTTCTGGTGGCCTTCGCCTTGTGCCGCTGGACCCCCGCGCCGGGAGGCACCCTAGCGGTTCTACGTCGGGGTTTCTACAATCTGCGTTCCATGTTCAAGCCGGCTGCCGTCATTGAGCAGCTTCCTTCATCGCGTGCGTCATTCTGCAAGCGCTACTGCTAATCAAAGATATCCCTCTTGTTCTCTTCACGTCCAATCTTATTGGCATGACATGTGCGCGTTCTCTGCACTACCAGTTTCAGGCCTGGTATTTCCACCAAATCCCGTTCCTACTTCACTGTGGGGGCGGATGGGGACAATGGGGTGTCATGTAAGATCAGAGGTGGCAATCTAAAAACTGATAGCAGTATGGGCATCCCCGCCATGCTGGAAAAGGCCTGGGACACTTATCCAGCAACTCCAAGATCATCAGCCCTCATGTTTACAGCGCACGTTGCCATGCTCTCGGGACTTTGGTCCATGGGCCCACGGCCCCCTGTTCATACCAACAAAACCCAGTGACACCTGTAGCTTATGCGATCCCTACTAGCCTGTTACCAGCGGGATTATTCAAGTGGAAGGCAACAACATAGTATTGCGCCAACCTACTCCGCGTCCCGAATAGCTTTAGCCATGGCCACCGTTTCCCAGGCGGCCTGAGGATCATGAACGCGAAGGATGTCCACAGCACAGCTCTGCACACACCAAGCGTTGACTGCGGCATCGCCGGGTCCTCTCTCGGCTGCAATCTGTTTCCCTGTTACCCGCCCTACGAAGCCCTTGCGACTTGCGCCGACGAGAAGAGGATAGCCTTTGAGGTCTCCGGAGGTAACCTTAGAAATGCCGCGAAGCAAACGAAGATGGTCGTCGTGCGATTTGGCAAATCCGAGGCCTGGATCTAGAATGATATCCCACCTTTTGACACCGGCAGCCTTCGCCGCCCGGACAGAGGCAGATAGCTCAGCACGCACGCCTGCAATGACGCCGTCTGCGTACAGTTGCTGCTTTTTATCCAGCATGGTCGTTGAGTCACCGCGGGAGTGCATGAGCACCACTGGAACATCGGCTTGGGCCATTACCGACAGCATTCCTTGCTCCGAGCCTCCGCGTACATCGTTGATGCAGCTTGCGCCAGCGGCCACAGCGGCACGAGCGACAGACGGGCGGTATGTGTCAACGCTAAGAGGCAACACGCTCAACCGAGATCGGGAAGTGCGTGCAGCCTCGACCAGCGGAATGACACGATCCAGCTCATCCTGCTCAGAGCACGGCTCCGAACCCGGTCGCGTGCTCATACCGCCGATGTCAATGATGCTAGGTGGATTGGGGAGCCCCGCCGTTTCCTCACACGCGCGTAGAGCAGTTTCAAGCTTCGTTCGAGTCTCATCGCCGTCTGAAAAGGAGTCGGGCGTAGCATTGAAAATGGCCATGATTGCAGGCGACGAGGGGTTGCTGAGGCGAAGTGGCTGAGCAGGCAATGGAAACGGAATAACGGGTTCCAAGCCGCCCGGTGCCACATTTTTCAGCATCTCGGCTACTGTCGGCAGCCCCGGGGGCGTAAGAACGGGATCGATACTGGTATTAGCTTCTCCCCCGGTCATAGAAACGCACTCCGCCAGTGGCCTGAGAACGAATTCACGCTCAGCGAGAGCAGCGTGCGGCACCTCCAGCCAGGCTACGCCGTCCTCATCGGCTTGATCGCCAACTGTGCCAATGCGAACAATCTCGTCGCCGTAAAGCGCGAGGTCGAGGTCGATGACCCGAGGTCCATTGCGGAACGTTTTGGTACGGCCTATCTCCGACTCCGTACGCTTCAGCAGGCGCAACAAATCAATGGGGCTGAGGGTTGTGGTAAACTTCGATCAGATCCGCCCTCTGTGTTTGTTACTCACCTCTACCACGCCATTCAGGAAGCGGTCTTGTTCTTCGACGTACATCGGCTCACTCTCGTAGAGACGGCTTGTGTCACAGAGCATGCAGCCTGCTTTCTGTAACGCCCGTACAGCTTGCCGTATATGACCAACGCGGTCCCCAACGTTCGACCCAACAGCCACGAATACTCTTGTCGGCGTTGGTTGCGAAGCCGCTGGTCGCAACGCTGGCTTGTCAGGCGCGACAGTCGCCGAAGAGCCAGTCCCGCCTAGATGTACTCCTCCACGATCACGAAATGCCGCCGCATTGCGGGACACCCGTATCGACGGCGTGGCAAAAGGCAGTGCGGATGGCTTCTCTATTATCACGTCGACTTTGGTATGTGGACCGGAGAGTAGTGGCAGGGAGAGGAGGTACCGTGCGAAGGAATCGGCAAGCGACTCCAAGGTGCCGAACTGAGAATTATCAAGCCACTGTAACCACGTCAGCTATATGGCGTTGAATGAATGACCAACCGAAAACGAGTGATCGGCGAGAGCTTTGTGACTCCAAGCATTCGCATTGTAGCCGTGGACAGCAACGTGAACGACGAGGCGTTGCCTTTCGGCCCTTTCATGTGGATGAAGCCCAATGATACATGAGACACGAAGTCCGCGAACCGTACATGACGGACTGCAGTCCGAAGGCGACAAGTCCCTTGAAAAGGCGTGACTGTATTCGACACAGTCAGCCTGGAGGAGGGCGCGTGGTAGACGGGCCGCAATCGTAACCTTCGTAACAGCAGATAGGGCGAGGGCGGGCTGAGCGGCAGTGTGTAGAATCTCTGCCGGGCGGGTAAACGTCCTCGATGGGTTTGCCACCGCTGCATAAACTGCCTTCGACACAAGCGAGTAGTTGACCCCAAGTCCGCGCATGTCGTCTTCGTCGACGCAGTGGGGTACAACGTCAGGCCGAAGGTCGATGTCGATGTCAATTTCGACTGGGCAGGGGGGCGGAGGAGTCAATCCAAACGCAGAGGGACCAGCACCAGACGCCAGGTGGCATGTGAGGCCAGAGACAGTGATACGGTCAGGCATCACTCTGCTTCTGCAGTTTGTGGGCACCGTTGGCTGATAGAGTCGATGTGGCCAAGCGAACTGAACGATGGGCGGTCTAATTTTGATATTGATCGTGGCTTTGCATGGTTGTTTGTTTGTCGGAGTTGATTACAATTTCGATAAGAGCAATAGTACAGGACATTGCACTTCTTCGTAATGTTTAGTAAAGCTCCAAATCGTACGGTTCACCATGGACGATTGCAAGTGGAGGTTTACCATCCATCCTTGGATCACCTGTTCCTGCTTCCCCACCTCGGATTGTAACATCGTTCCCAAGTTGTTACAACGGGGCACGCCACAGTGAAACTTCGACTATACCACTTCCTGATCATGGCCGCACACCTGCAGGTTCACCCTCATTTCAACGCTGAGGAGGCCGCGATTGCCGCTGCCGAGTTTGTGCAGAGTACGCAACGTCCGCTAGTGCGCTCATTAACAGGCGACAGACCTCGACAATCTGCCAGGCGAGGTTAACTTCCTTTTAAGTGAAATACGTGACAAAGACGAGCGGATCACTCGTGCGTGTTGCTTTTTCGTCCGATGCGGTGGGCGCTGATACCAATGGGCCGGACTCACAGAGCTGCTGGGACGCATTAACCAGAGACACTATACTCTGACTAAGAGTGTGAAGAACATTAGCTCCACAACAGCCCCAGCGCAGGCTACCTTTCCATTGCCCATCTCGGCGGGGGAGCCCATACCCACTGATCATCTCTCGACAAAAGACGCACAAAGCGTGTCAAAGATTCAAGCCGAGTGGGGCAAAATTGAGCAGCTGCAGGAAGACAAAATTCGCTTGGCAGAGCGTCTGGAGCGCATTGTCTCACGAGCAAGGGAGAGGGGCAATTCGGAGTGGCGCAGAGTAGGGGGCATGGACATTGACGACACAAGTGTCGCTGCAACGGAAGGCAAGATTGCCGACATTGCCAGTGCCGACTTGCTCCTCCCACCAGCAGGACTTGGCAGTGGAACGTCCAAACGAAACAAGAAGGGTGCCAGTGCTGCCTCGTCCATTGCAACACTCTCGGCAGCTCAGTCACCCGCAGGCAGCATGCCGCCGCCCCCACCCCCGTCTGGCCGAGGTGGCTCACATGCTCGCAGTGGTGGCTCGCGGGGCAACTCGCGTGCTGCGAGGGGCCAGTCGGCGGCTATGAGTGACGCAGAAGCCGAGGCGGAAGCGGAGATGGAAGTCGACATCATCGACGGCGCAGAGGTGGAAGCGGATGATCAGCTGTACTGCTTTTGCCAGCAGAAGTCTTTCGGCGAGATGGTGGGATGCGATAACGACAAGTGCAAGTATGAGTGGGTGAGCAACATCAGTCATGTCTGTCTGGCTCTGGTTGACCATGACCAGTTTCACATCAAGTGTGTCAACCTCACAGCTCCATTGCCAGAGACGTGGTACTGCCCCGATTGCGTCAAGTCGCTGGGTTTCAGCTCGAGCGATGGGAAGAAGGACCGAAAGGGCCGGAAAAAGTAAGCGTGTGGCAAGAGTACATGGCACATCATCTCTCGCTTTGATTGTTGTGGCATTGGGTCACATCCCTTCCGTAGTAGTTGTATGTACATTGTGGACCAGTACACTGTGGACTGGCAACACTTGACCACCAACTCACGCTGAGCGCCGAGGCCGAGTTTGCAAGTGGGAGTGGGGCCGAAAGGTGTGGGCAAGATCCCGAGATTGGAGCAGGTGAGATTTGCTTCCGCTATGACGCAGTGTGTACTGTAGTTAATTGCTTGCCCCTTTGAGCATGCCATCTTGGGGGAGCCGGTGGCCAGAGTACACACACACCACACCACCACAGGAGATGGGCCATCGCCGCAATCATCCCATCGCTGTGCACCCCTCCATCATCCATCAACCTCAACCCATCCCTCTGCGACAACGATGCGGCTCTCCCTTGCGTCACTCCTTCCCCTTGCCGTGTGCTCTGTCTCCGCAAGCGTCGCATCGGATGCCTTCGGTGTCGTTGCCGACGTCATCTCGGGCAATGTCCTCCCCAACCCTGCCGACAGCGAGGTCCACATCATGGACTCTTGGCGCTGGGTAGACTGTGGTACGTCCATATTTGGCCGCTGAGCCTGCGGACAAGAGTGGATGCAGAGACAATGCTGACTCCCCAGGTCTCCCCTCGGACGCCATGTGAGTACAATCAGGCTTGTCAATTGTCAACCGTCGGTTGCCGAAGGCTGTCTTTTGCCACCACGACGAGATCTTTACTTTGGTAGAGACGCTTATGCCAGCTCAATCGAGGACATCCAAGTCTCCCCCGACCCACCCAAGCCGGGCAAGAACCTCACCGTCACCGTAACGGCAACCGCCAACGAGCGCATCGAGGTGATTCGATTTTGCCGCCTTTGTGGCGGATTTAACTGTATGCCAGTACATAACTGACTAGCAGGAGGGAGCGTATGCGGATGTGACCGTCAAGCTGGGCCTTATCAAGCTGCTTCAGAAGCGCTTTGATGTCTGTGACGAGGCGTGAGTCGAGTTTGGCTGATCCTTGCCGTCGATTCGGAGTGGCACTGACGTCAGTCGTGGTGCCAATGCGAGCATCCAG
Organism: Cutaneotrichosporon arboriforme; assembly: GCA_002335565.1. Taxonomy (NCBI): domain Eukaryota; kingdom Fungi; phylum Basidiomycota; class Tremellomycetes; order Trichosporonales; family Trichosporonaceae; genus Cutaneotrichosporon; species Cutaneotrichosporon arboriforme. Next base: position 1,007,652 of record BEDW01000009.1, on the reverse strand, counting down.
TGTCCCGTGGAGGAAGGCCACTACAAGGTTGAGCAGACGGTCGAGCTACCCAAGGAGATCCCGAAGGGTAGGCTATGGCTTTGGCAATGGGTTGCGTCGAAAACAGCTGACGGGATTAAAGCCAAGTTTGTCGTCAATGTGCGCGGATACACCGCCGATGACGATGACATGGTCTGCCTCGACCTCATCGTCGACTTTATGCAGCCCAAGGACTAGGTACCCATTTCGCTGCAGTGATATCGCCCCCTCCTTCCTCTCTATACAATTCATAGTACAGTACACCGCCATCTTGAGGACGTTGGATGTAAAGCGTAGATCAAGCGTTGGGCGCCGGCATACCCTGTGTGAAAGATGACCAGCCTCTCTTCGTGTCATTAATGTACTTAATACTTCATGTCGTTCACTGTTGCCGTGTGCGCGTATGCACTCACGTACGTGCATACGTGCACGTACCCACGTAGCATGGAGGTAGTTCGCACACCGCAACAGTGATGCCGCCACAGATGCACGCGGATATACTATATCCTGGACGGAATCAAAAGCTGTGTGGTTCCACTGGCCACAGCCCACGGGCTCGCAACATTACCGAACAACTTCGAGACAAGGACCGACACACTGTCCAGAGCTGTCAACACCGCCAACAACTATAAACTACATACTTGCTAACATCTGGCTCACGTCTCTCCATTAGTAGCCACGTCCTGACGACTACTTTCCACTCGTCCGCGTGCTCCCACTATGGAACCGACACCGCAAGAATATTCCGAGTCCGAGCGACAGGCAGCCGTGAGTGGCCACGGCAGTGCACAGCTGACGGTTGTAGTGGGCAGCTGTGAGTCCCGGTTACGCGTTCATCCCTCGTGCGTATATTGCTACTGACTCTGGTGCAGTATTATGCCCAGCAAGGATACACGCCAGATCAGGTCGCGGGCATGATGGCGACATGGGCAGACACCTCCGGCAACGGTGAGGGGTCCTCGTCAATCACTGCCGCCGCAGCCACGTACGATCCTAACCAGTATGACAAGGACGGATACAAGATAGGATCAGTTGGTTCTGGCGCTACGGCGCCAACCCAAGTACCCGTTCTTGGTGCGGAGCTTCTATCCTCCAAGGCGTACCAGCCAGCTTCCAAAAACCCTAGTAGCGGTAAAGCGCCGAAAACGAAGGCGGTGGCGAACCAGCATCGCCGAGAGACCGTCATCCGAACGGCAGGTGGCCGCACATGGGAAGATCCAACGCTTGTGGAGTGGGACCCAAGTACGATTCATTCTCTGTCCACTGAGTGGTGACGTTGACGGTAGATTGGTATCGTTTGTTTGTCGGCGACGTGTCCAACGATGTAAGCGAACGCACGCTCGACGAAGCCTTCAGCAGGTACAAAACCTACTGCAAGTGCAAGGTAGTGCGCGACCGGCTTAGTCAGAAGGTAAGGGCAGGCGTCGGGCTCGTACGGCATCTGACAACCAGGCCAAATACGCCTTTATCGCATTCAAGGACCCGGAGGACTTTCTCAGAGCCTGGAAGGAGATGGACGGTGAGCATCATCGAGAAGTCCGCGGGTTTAACGTGGCAGGGAAATATGTCGGGAACAGGCCCATCCGCTTGAGTAAGATTAAGGAAGACAAGTATGGCAGCATTGGTACCACGCAATTGAGCAATCGCAAGGTGAGCACTGTCTCAAGCGGAGCTGACGGCAGTCCAAACAGCTCGACAAATTGCGGAAGTCAGGAGGCAAGGAGAAGAACCGCCCAACGTTGTGGTAGCGGATTCTCGTTACTGAATGATAGATGCAGTAGAGAAGTTTGTCGTTTGTTTGAACCGTGGTTAGGGAGCCTGTGTGTCGGCTGAACCTCCCCGACTCGTACATACAGCATATGTACACCTAAGCCACACGGGGCCGAAGCCGGACAATGGGGCTAAGGGCGTACGTGCGATAATCATTCCTCAGCTCAGCGCAGCCCGCGGCGGTCATCGAGCTCGGCGCTCTGACATGCAGACGCCGGGCGATTTACTGTTTGTGCACAGCACTAACAATGCTCCGGACGGAAAAAATCCGACTCGGAGTGCCCGCCCGGAAAGTTGCCATCATGGACGCCAGCAATATGCATCCAAGTTCGCTCTGGTCTGGCATGCATGCTTTCAGAAGGTACGTAGATCTGTGGCTTACGCCTCGGCGTCTCGGCGTCTCGGATAAAAGCTATAGAGTCGTGAATTATCTGTTGGAGTACAGTTGTTGATGCTGTCCTCAAGGTTTCTTACAAGGCGGTTACCTCCTGGCCGTTGTCGTCGTAAACGAGGGCCGGAAGAGCTGGACGCATTAATCATGATGTCATCCTCCCACGTCTCCACCCAACCACATGCTCTATATATGTCGTACATTCGAGAAGCCCAGTCCACAATGCTTGTCCCCAACCTTCATGCGACCTAGTCTTGTCCGACCGTACCGTGCTGTAACGTCCAGACTTGGCGGTGTAACATTAACAGCTGCCCGGCCTCGACTTTTCTCTCCCACACCCCTCACGGCTTTGGCAACTCTCCCTCCAAGTTCCCCTCCTCGGCTTGCTTCCCCAGTCCAACAAAGACGCACCATGGCGGATACCGGCAGCAACGTCCAGGCAATTACAGCCCCGCTAACCAGGGCAGCTACCTTTCTCACGGTAACTGTCAAAGACATGGAGAAGGCCAAGGATGTCGTAGGAAGTGTCCCCGACCTTGCCAAGAACGTCGGTATTCGCGACGCAACGGCAGCATTCAACGTGACTGTCGGTATTGGTTCGAAAGTCTGGGACGGCATCACCGGCCTTCCGCGACCGAGCGAGCTCCATCCCTTCAAAGAATTCAAGGGCAAAACGCACACCGCACCGAGCACGCCAGGCGACCTCATCTTCCACATCCGTGCGAACCGCCGCGACGTGGTGTTCGAGTTCGAGCGCCAGCTTCTAGACCAGTTTGGCGATTCGGTGACAGTCGTCGATGAAGTGAGCGGCTTCCGCTACTTTGACGCTCGCGACCTACTTGGCTTTGTGGACGGCACGGCAAACCCAGTGGGACCAGACGTTCCAGAGTCTTGTCTTGTGACTGCTGCCGAGTGCCCCAACGCAGTGGGCGGCAGCTACCTCGTGACCCAGAGATATATGCACGACCTCAAGGGGTGGAACCAGCTCTCGGTTGAGACACAGGAGAAGATTATTGGCCGCACCAAGCTCGATAATGTGGAACTACCCGACCAGCCGGAAGACGCTCAGAAGCCTCACAAGCAGCTCAACACCATTGACACGGACGAAGGCGAGCTTGACATTCTGCGTGACAACATGCCTTTCGGCTCGCCCGGCAAAGGGGAGTTTGGAACATTCTTTATTGGGTACTCGCGCAGACTCTGGGTGACCGAGAAGATGCTTGAACGCATGTTCATTGGCGTTCCTGAGGGGAAGCACGACCGGATCCTCGATTTCTCTACCGCTGCGACCGGCAACACCTTCTTCGTCCCCAGTGTCGAGATGCTCAGCAAGATTGGGTAACAATATAGATATCACAAATGCATGGTCACAAATCGCTGGGAGATGCCATGGTTGTGGCTGACATGTGGCCCGGGTCTCACCGTCAGCAACTCTTGGTGAGAGCCCTTCAAGGCAGCGAGGAGCAGAGGTGCCACGGGCTTTCCAGAAATGAATGGCCCATAGATTCATTGACTTACTCCTCTGTTCACATGGTCGACTGACTTGTCATCAAACATTGGGACACATTGTGAAGAGAAATTGCTACTATCGTTACTCTTGCGATGCCTCTCCATTGGAGTACCATGGGCGCTTGGGATGAGGTGTCAGGCAACGTGCAGATGTCAGAAGACGGCAGCAATCACTACTGGCGTGACAAGCTTCAAAGACCCTCAGTACTACCGCCCCAGTGTTTGTTCAGTGTGCTGGGAGACCGATGCGCTACCAAATTTGTGCCAACGGTAACACCACAAAGGCGTTGCCGCGGTAGACGGTCCTGCGGACTTAGAACACAGAGACAAATTGACGGTAGCTACCGGGGCTCCGTGGAGTGCATCCATGAATGTACGTGCCCTGGTATACCTCCCATGGGAGGTCACGTCACGCCCACATGACAGCCGCACGCTTCTCGCTTCGCCAGGCGTCACGCCCGGCCGCATCACGTGGGGAACCGTCTAACCCGCGGCGAACCAGTCCCAGCCTTAAGTGTGGTGTTATGAGCCCGTATCACAATACACAAACAATACTATGTAGGAGCGTCCCGTAGCTCGCTCATCATGGAAGCGGGAGTGATGCAATGTCGCCGATTAGTGTCGATGGTGGTTTTGGGTGTAGCTGGCTTTGATAATGTCGGCCTCCTGAGGCTCCTCGCGTTGCTGAGAACCCTGTGACACGACCGAACCCTCAGGAACATGTGGTCCTGCCAGATGGCCACTCCGCGCAGCGATAGCAGTCGCCGAGTTGGACCAATCCGGGTTGTAACTTGGCGGGACTGCTTCTTCCGCCTCGTCGGGGTCGGAGACAGATGGGTCCGGCATAGGATGAAGCGAGCCTGCGTCCGCATGCTGGGAGTATGTCCCAGGGGTGCGCTGTTGAAGTAACTGCGCCTTTGTAGACTGGGGGCCCTGGTGCAGACCCAATGGGACTTGCTGTTGGTACAGAGTGCCATACTGCGAAGGGTGGCTGGATCCCGGGAAGTAGTCGGCGGATGACGACTCCGTCAGGTAAGAGTTGCGGGCGTTGTAATCGGTGGGTGGCGCCGAGAGCGATGGAGCTGTTGGCGCGTACGAGCCACCTGGCGAGTACGGTCCATGAGCCCCGCCGTAGTGGTGGCTCTGCAGCATAGGCATCTGCGCGTGCTCGTTTGGTGTCGAGAGGTACGGCGTGGGCTCAACGTCGTTGTCGATGTCGATAGGAGAGGAGGTCTTGGCATCACGCTGCTTCTTTCCGCGGCGTCGCCGCATAATGAAGAAGATGATGGCGCCGATCAGCGCAGCTCCTAATACACCCCCAACCACGCCTCCTGCAATAGCACCAACGTTCGTACTGGAACTGCTCTTAACGGGGACCTTCCACAGCGAGACGCTTTCGAGATCCAGGAACTTGTACTTGGGATCACTGCCCTTGCTCAGCAAGTTGGTGAATGTGAAGTTGTAACTTTCGTTGGGGTCCAGCTGAGTCGAGTATAGGGTCGAGTTAAGAGCGACCCACTGTGTTGAACCCCAGTACTCCATCATCGCGTCGTGACCTGGTGGAGCAGGTGATACCTCGATGCGAAAGATGCCGTGGTTGTAGTTGGTGGTGCCGTTCACTGCCGCGTAGACGGTGCCCCGCGGAATCTTGATGGTCGCGCTAGCCATGTTGTCCTGGGTACCCATGCGAGGGTAAGCGACCGGTCCGGGTTTGCTTCCTGGGACGTTTAGCTTTCCTCTTGCGACATTGCAGCGCGACTGTGGGTGTACGCGGGGTACTCACCAATGTCGATCTGTGGCGCCCAAGTGCCGGTGTAAGATACAGGCGCCGACCCATTCTCGACTGGATTGTTTCCCTCAGCAGATGCGAATCGAATGACTTCGGGGTTGCTCGCAGCCTTGTCCAGATCCTCGGTGCTGGCGTTCATTGCCATGGTGACCACGACGTGGGTAAAGGAAACGGTGCCCCAGTACGGTACAAACCTTGTGGTGTGGTTGCCCAGCTCCAGATTGTTCACAGCGGCGAGCTTGACTGGTGGCCAACCAAGTCGGCTGTTGTCTGTTCCCACGTCGCTGACACTCGCGAGGACGTTGCCCTGGTCGTCGGTGATGTTGAGACTGCCCTGGCCCGTCGGGTCGTACGGGCTACCCCAGTAGCCCCAGTATTCGATGCCAGTACCGTAGAACGTGTATCCTACCCAGACATTACCGTTGGACTGGTTGCCCTGGACTGAGTGGAAGTGGTAACCTCGACCTTCCGGCATGTTGTCTTCGTTCTTCACGTATAGACTCGGAGCTGAGCCCGTCCACGACGTGTTCCATCCGTCTTTGGAGCCATCAAGGTTAAATGAGTACGGCTGGTAGTCCATCTGAGAAGCAAAGCCGCCAACAATGACTTGATACTCGGTTGGTTTGTGATCGTCTGCCACGACGGTTGGCAGTGCCGGGATAGCCGCAGCCGCGAGCACGAGCCACGAGACCATTGTGAACGATTGCGAAGGACGTGGTTTAAATGATAAACTGCAGGTGTACCTCTATCCGGTTATCAAAGCTGGGAACACTGGCTAGTCCTTCCGCGTCGCAAGTGTAAGTAGAAATGGGGTTGCCGTGCAGTGCTGGTTGGGTATGCAGGAACGCGATTCTGATCGCTGCCGGCGACGTCGTCGAGAAGAGTCTCGGCGATGCGAGTGGACCGCCCAGAACGAAAGGGCGTGTCAACGGGCGTGAGGCGTCAAGGCGAGAACGATGCAAAGTGGATGAAAGATGGAGAGAGAAAGAGAGAATGTATTCCCACAAGGTTGCGAAGGAACTTGTGTGCGGGCTGAGAAGATGGGCAGACAGAAGCCAGGGTGAGACGAGACGACCACGGAGGCGGGGCATGTTGCACGCGGCAGGCGAGGCGAGGGCGGGAGCGAGATTCGGGGGGGGGGGCAGTGCACGCGGCGTGGGTTGTCCCCGGTGAGCGATTCAAAACCGCCGAAGGAGGGGCAACGACGGCGCGCTCAAGGGCGAGGGCAACCAACTCTTTGTCACCGCCCGAAAGAATGCATTCAGTAGTAGTCTAGTCTCCGCTACTTACGGGGGGGGAGTTTCCACAGGGCAGCTAACCCCGGAGTTTGACCACTCCATTCAATGCTACAAACCCTCTCCCTGTGCCCACGCGTTTGCCGGTGTGCCAGTGGCCAGTGTGCCAGCTGTGCCAGCGTGCCAGCGTGCCAGTGTGCAACGGGCGGGGCGCGCGTGAGGCTGTGACTGTGGGTGCACTGCTGTGGTTGGTGAATTGGTGCACTGCTAGGAGGCACAGGAACCGGTCGCGTTCAGGGCTCAGCTGCCCTGGAGTACCATCTGCGTCGCGTATCAGAATGAAGTCGTACTACAGCCACCGCTGGTTGCACGGCCACGACTGATCACCACTACGGCCACTACTACTACGGATCCAATATCCATGCTGATCTACCGCTGAGCGCGTCGTCTCCAGGGGGATACGACCGCCGTGGTCTCTCTGAATCTGCAATGCATGATTGGGGGGCGGCCGTATCCAAAATAGATCTTGCTTCTCAATAATTCTCCTCTGTAACACGCCACCCCTCGAAGGCTTACATTCCTGCCGCCGTCGTGCAGTTGGTTTCCCATGCGCCCTTGCCCCCGGAGAGTTACTGAACTGTGTTTCGTTCATGCGTTCTGCACTATGGCTTTGCGGGCCGCCCAGCAACCAATGAACCCACCAAGCTCCAACCACCTCAGCCTTTGGCGAGTAGAGAACTCGCCCAGACACGCCTCGACCCGCACTGACCCGCGGAAAGGTTCTTTGCACGTGCACCAGCCCGGAGAGCTTGATGTTGCGCGAAGATGTGCTCAATTGCATGATCCATGTACACAGGCTTTGGTCGTTGTCCTCACTGATTACTCCGCCCCAATTACGTCAATTCTGCAAGAACACAGCACCTAACCCGAGCCACCAGATCGTATTAGTATTCGTGACTTCTGATACTTTTGAACGATTGTGAACTTTGCAGACGGTACTGGTCAAGTGATGAAGATGTCACCGTAGTTTACGGAGTTTGTTCAACGGTGCTACTACTGTGGTGACCTACCCATGCAAGGTCTAGCACTCAATGAGTTGTTGCTGATGGGCTGTGCTCTCTCCTGTTGCCCACTCCTTTGGCACTGGGTCAAGGCTTACCATTCCCTTGATCCCACACGGACAGCAGTGCTGATACCGCATTTGCCTTTCTTCCGACATTGAAGGAGGCGATACCGGATTACCTTGGTCTTCGTACCTTTGTCTTTGCGTAGGCGGTTGGAGACGAGGTCGGCCGGCAGCGAAAACGGCCCGCGTGACACCCCAGAAGTCATTACAGCGCAAAGCCACTAACCCAAGAGAGGGCTGGCCAAGTTTGGGCGACGTGGGGGCATTGTATGCCAGCCCTCTGGCGGTTGGCGGTTGCTGGTGCTGTTTTTGTTTACTCTGCTTGGCCTGGACCATGTATCGGCCCGCTCGCCCGCATTTCACGGCGCCGCCACACCAGCGTTGCACATCGTCTACCATGCATAGTGAACCAGCACGGGCTGGGCACACAGGTGGCCCATTGCGATATGATGCCCCGTAACGTGCAATTGCCGAGCCCAAGGGAGACGACAAACCCTGTCGACATCAGGTGCTGGCGTCAATGTTTAAACCTGCGCAGCTGGTTGTGGTATTGTCGAATGTAGTCTGACTAGGGAAATCCTTAGCTGTTGTCAAAAGCAGAACATGGGGTTAAAGAGTGATGGTGATGCATAAATGGTGCTAATGCGGTTGCCCATGACGGCTGTGTTGTAAATGGCAATGTTGGTCGCGAAGCGCAAGGGCTGACGCCTCCCAGGTGGCCACGAAACTGTGCTACAGATCCGCTTGAGGCCCAGCTACGCCTTTTCGAACTCCTTTTTGGCCGTCTGCAGCATCTTATCTACCTCTGCCGTGGCCTTGTCGGCGAGCTGCTGGATCTCGTCGGAACCGTCCTCCCCGCGACCGCCAAGAGCCTTAAGCCCTTCGGTTCGAGCAACCCGCACCTGATTCTTGGCTTGCTCTACTGTATCGGCGAGACTACGCAGAATACTTGCGCGCACATCGCCCGTTGGGCGCGACACTGGAATACGCAGCACCTCGCCCTCCTGTTGAGGAGACAAGCCGGGGATGTTTGCGCCGTGGATGGCAGACCCGACAGCTTTCGCCAAGGACGTGTCCCAAACCTCCACCAGTAGCGTCATCTGTTTGGCAGTGATAGATGCCACTGCCTTCAGAGGGACTGTGGACCCGTCCGACATCGTGACCTTGACGCTGTCCAAGAGTGCTAATAAGTGAGCGTTGTTAAAAGCCTAAGCGGTTGCGCCACATCGGACACGATGGGCGGCAGACTCGTTGCTTCGCACCTGACGCCCAGGTTATGTCACATACCTGGCGTAACTCGCCCTCGTCCCCGCTCGACACCGTCGTATACGATGCTCTTTGCCCACTCGACAGTCTTGTCCATTTTCGCTCTCGTCTTGTCAATGACCTGGTCCAGTTCGTCCTCTGAGAGCCCCTTGGTATCGGCTTCGTCCGCGTCCTTGCCCTTCTTCTTCCCCGTGGCCCCAGCCTTGTCCTTCTTAGCGCCTTTGTCTTTGCCGCCTTTCTTGAACGTGACAGGGGTCGAAGAGAAAGCCCGAACGGCCAAAGCGGTGGGGGGCAACATCGAAGGCGCGGACCCCGGCGCAGGCGTGGGCACGGCCACTGCACGGAAGGATGTCGGACAGCCAACCGCCCGCATGGCGCGGGCAGGTGCCACGACGCGAGTGAGTAGGCGCATGGTTTTGCTTGCGCTTTCACAACGGATGGGGTACAAAGATGCAAAGATCGGGCAAAGGGCGGTCCGACTGTCGGACCGCCGGATCGCCGGAGGGAGATTGGGCTTCGTGTTGCGCCTGGGTATAGTAATCCGGCGACATATAATCCTATGTAATTGGAGCCTCGACAATGGATTAACCCTCAGGAACAGCATATTACAACTTTTCACTTAAACATACATACTGTAAGATATGAGGTATAGGACAAGCGTGGGAGAGTGGACAGTATTGCTGGCCGGCTGTTTTCGTGACGTTTTGGCTCGGGCAAGCGAATGCGCGATTGCGCGATTGCACGAGTGTGCGATTGCGTCCTTTGATTTGTGTGAAGACGGGGGGAGCTGGTGTTCTCTTGTTGACTATCTGTTATTCCCAGCCAGAACCAACATGTCTTCAGTGAGCATCGTCTACAATCGTCCATGATGACGGTTGCTAACCTTCGTAGGATTTTCCACCGATTGTGCGCGGAGCGTCGCTTCTGCTGGCATGGCAGCTCAAGGGCAAGAAGGTTCTGCTCGTGGGTGGTGGTGAGGTCGCTGCATCCCGTTTAGGGTTCCTCCTCGAGGCAGGTGCCTACGTTACCATTGTGTCCCCAGGGCCGCTGCACGCTAGCATTGCGTACCGTGTCAAGACTGAGAAGGAGCATGTCACATGGCATGACAGGACATACGGGCGACCAAATGGTGACGCCACCGAAGAGAAGGACTTGGCTGCGGATGCTGAGCTCCCTGTTGGCGACTTTGACATGGTGTTTACCGCGATCGACGACAATCCGCTTTCGCGGGCAGTATGCCTTGCTTCGCGACAAGCCCGGCGACCAGTCAACGTCGCCGATGTGCCTCCAGAGTGCGACTTCTACTTTGGAGCCCAGGTCCGCCGAGGGCCGCTGCAAGCAATGGTGTCAACTTCGGGCGCAGGCCCCAAGATTGCTGTCATGGTGCGCGATATCATTGCCGAGGAAATCCCAGAGGACGTCGAGGACGCTATCGAAGGTGTCGGTGCCCTCCGCCGGGAACTGCGAGAACGGGCGCCGGGTGTCGGCGGCGCTCTTAGCAAACGACGGATGCGCTGGATGATCGATACGTGCGACGCCTGGAAACTTAGCGAGATGGGTCTCTTGAAAGACCCACAGGTTAGGCTGCGCCTGCTGGACGATGGGTGGGAGCAACATAGGGCACTTGGTCCCAGCGAGGTAGGCGCAACAGGCGCTGCCTTCATCTCAAGGATCGCTGCTGCGCTCCACAACGAGAGTGTTTTGTCGGGTGTGGCCGGTTTTATATCGGGCGCGGCCTTGGCCTCAGCCGCTACTTTGTACATTCTTCGACGCCCATAGGAGCATTCCGATGCATGGCTATCTAAGCGTTGCACTTAACGGAGGTGCTCCCTGCGGAGGTTGGCACTGACGAGCTCTGGCAGCTGGCTCTCACTCAAAATCACGTGACGGTCCGGTGGAGGTCGAACACCTGTGCGACCTGGCTGTTCATGCCGTCCAGAACAATGAAGACCAGATTGGTGTCCTTTGCGACACTGTTCATCTTTGTCTCCTCTCCTTTATCACCCATCGGTGCGCACCGCAATCATGGTGCCCGCCTACCCGTCAATTTTTACCCTCCAACGCTCCCCCCAAGACTCTGACGGCGAGTACACGGCGACACTTGAGGACCAGCGCAGCACAGAGACCGCGATCCAGGCTGTGTTAGAGAAGGTGCCTCCCGCGTCGGTACCTCGAGTGGCTGGTGCCGAGCCCGACGCAGTGGCGGAAGAGAAAGCCACCACTGAGCTTCGCAAGACCGACCACACCCAGTTTCTGGCCAAGACCTTCTTCTCGCTTCCCCCAGGCTTTGTGGCGCTGGACGCAAGCAAACCATGGCTCATGTTCTGGACAGTCCATAGCCTTGACCTCCTGGGGGTGGCTTTGGACAAACAAACGAAAGAACGGTGGGTTGACTCTCCAACGGCACTCTTCTGACTCCAGAGCCGTGCGCACAGTCTTACACTATCTTTCGCCCAAAGGCGGATTTGCTGGTGGTGCGGCCAACAGCCACATTGCTCACCTGCTTCCGACGTATGCGGCTGTTTTGTCGCTAGCCATTACGGGTCACGGTGAGCCTGGTGGCGGGTGGGATCGCCTCGCAGCTGCGAGGCAAGGCATCTACGACTTTTTCATGCGTTGCAAGCGGCCCGATGGATCATTCGTTGTGTGTGAGGGTGGCGAGGTGGACGTGCGGTGCGTCATGCCCCCAGGACGGCTGTGACTAACGCGTAGGGGAACATATTGTCTACTCGTGGTCGCGACCTTGCTTGACCTCTTGACACCCGAGCTTCTGCACAACGTCGACAAGTTCATCGCTGCATGTCAGACCTACGAAGGTGGCTTTGCCTGTAGCTCGTTTGCATTCCCCGACGGGCACCGCACCGCGATTGCCGAGGCGCATGGTGGATACACCAGCTGCTCGGTATTCACACACTTCCTCCTTAAGTGTGTGCAGCCACCAGAACCCCTTCCGTCGCTCTCAGCCGACTTCCCCAAGCAGATTGATGTTGACTCGGCACTCCGTTGGAATGCCATGATGCAAGGAGACGCGTCCGAAGCAGGTGGATTCCGTGGTCGTACGAACAAGCTTGTCGATGGCTGTTACTCGTGGTGGGTGGGCGGAACATTCCCCGTTCTAGAAGAGCTACACCGCAAGACACAAGCCAGCACCACGAAGGACGGGACCAGCGCCAAGATCGAAATCGTTGGGAGTGACGACGACGACGGTAACTGGTGTGACGACCTGGAGACGCAGACCCTCTTCAACCGCGGTACGTCTGGGTTCCGCCAAACGCTGCTAATGACTAGTTGCTCTCCAAGAGTACACTCTACTTGCGGCCCAGAGAGAAGCAGGCGACGGTGGCGGCCTGCGTGACAAGCCCGGCAAGAGACCTGACTTGTACCACACCTGCAACAATTTGTCGGGATTGAGTGTTGCGCAACACCACCTGGCACATTCGGTGGAGATGGTTGGGCGACGCCGCAAAGAGTTCAAGTCCAGCCAGGGCTGGCCCGCCGTCAAGACGACGTCGCCGTCTGGGGGATGGGGGAGCGAAGACGAACGGCAGCGGGCACGTCAGGAAGTCTGGTCAAACCTTCTGGGCTGGGTGGAAGACGAGAAAGCCGACATTATCGTTGGCGGCAAGAATAGCCAGGTGGTAAGCCTACGATAATGGCGTGGTTGCTGATGCAAGAACACAACTATCCCCCCGTTTAACCTGCTCGACATCCGTCTCGAAGCATTCGCCAAATACTTCTATCGCCAGTAGCGCACGACAACACCACAATCTCACTGTCACCGCTGCCTTACAAGCGCAGCAAAGCGTAAACTGTTTTGACGAGGCATGATTTATGTATATATGAGTGTACGCTGTTGAAGGTCGCAAGATGAAATGAGCTATGCATAATGAATCTGAGACGTAGACTGGTAGCACCATGTGTCTGAGACCAGAGTGTCTAGTCATAGGAAGTGCACAAGACGATCAAGTGACGTAGAGTGGTGGAACGCCCGCTCACATGCCGTCCTCGGTGTCGCCCTCGTCGTCGCGCTTCTTCCATTCGTTGGCCGCCTGCTCGATGGTAAGGCCACGGGCAGTGATGACATCGACTACGCCATCCAGAGCCGGGCGCGGAATTCCGTCATGACTGCGCTCCCATGTGCCAAACAAGGCCTCCTTCACCTTGAGCTCGCGCTCCGTGAGTTCGCTCGCCGGGGTAGGCCGCTGAGAGGTCCAGGTACGGGGTGCGCGGAAGACGTCGCGAGTAACGTGCGCCTGGTCTGGGAGATCGTCCTCTCCGCTTGCAATGGAGCGCCGCACACCAGCCCCGCCAGGATTGCGAGTCGCAAGGTTTTCGAGACCACCGACGCCGTGCTCCTCGTACGAACGGATAGCGGACGCCCGGTACGACTCGTAGTCGCGGAAATATGTCGTGTGTCCTCGAAACGCGGATTCAAACGCCGTCTTGATCTCGGATGGGTCATTCATGAAGTTGGCACTCTCGTGGTGCAGCCCCACCAGCGACCGTAGTGTCGAGGCTGGAGCTTTGCCGTTGGCGAGGTATGGCTGTGTCCGCTCGGCGGAGGGAGAAAGGCGCTGCACCCTGGAGCCCGAGGCAGCGAACGCGTCATTCGAGGACACTGCAGCTCGAAGCAAGGGCTGCGTGGCGCGACATACCATGGCGGTGGCACGCATCGTATCTGCGCTGTCGTACAGTAGAATGTGTGTTGTGCAGAAGGTCGACAGGAGTAGTCTAGTCGTCTCGGAGGAGCAGGGGTCTGGCTGCTGGCTGGGCAACGACAATGAGAGACAACCGACTTCTTTTCACTCGCGTGGTATTCCTAATGCCGTGTTAATTCCATATCCTGACCTAAACCGGCGTCTGAAATGATAAGTGTACTTCCATCAGCAGGCGCACCGCCAAGAAAACATGGGACGATCTGTTGGCCCTGTGGCCCTGTGGCCCTGTCGCGGTGCGCGGTGCTCCGGTGCTCCGCGCGTGCGGCACAAGCAGGAGGGCTAGGAGGGCGCGTTTCGGCAACTGGACTGTAGGCAAAAGTGTCATTACGGGAAATATATCTCATTCATTCTCCTGTGCCTCTCCGTCTCTCAACGTCTCTCTCTCTCTCCCCTCTCTCTCTCTCGACCTTCCATACGACCATGACGACCACGCAGACACAGACAACCGTTTCCGCGGCTCCAGCAGCGGGCAGCGTCCACGCTGACGTCTCCCTTGACGGCTACGACGAAGAGCAGGTCCGCCTCATGGAGGAGCGCTGCATCCTCGTCGACAACGACGACAAGGCATACGGCGAGGGAAGCAAAAAGCAGTGTAAGTTGCGGAATCCGCTGTCGTTGGGCAGGGGACATTGCGATGTGCAATTCACCGATCCTTGGTCCACACCCACGCCCAACATTGTCCTCGACGACTAAGGTCGTACTCTCGTACTCCGACCGGTCTGGCGTCGAGACTGGGACAACGTCGTTTGATAGCAGGGCTGATGTCAGGCCACCTCATGACGGAGATCGAGAAGGGCCTCCTTCACCGCGCCTTCTCCGTATTCCTGTTCCGCCCGAGTGACGGACGCTTGCTACTTCAGAAGCGCGCGCCCGAGAAGATTACGTTCCCCGACCAGTGGACCAACACCTGCTGCTCCCACCCGCTGTACATTCAGTCGGAGCGTATAGAGGAGGGCCAGATGGGCGTGCGCAACGCCGCAATCCGCAAGCTTGAGCATGAGCTCGGCATTCCCAAGACTGAGATGAAGCCCGACGACTTCACATTCCTCACTCGGATACACTACTTGGCTCCTAGCAATGGGCAGTGGGGCGAGCACGAGAGTAGGTCAACCTTGTACAGTACGCGCTGACTAGTAGTCGACTACATTCTCTTCACGGCTCTTGATGTGTCGCTCGACATCAACGCTAACGAGGTGTGCGACGCTCGCTACGTGTCGAAGGCCGAACTCGAGGACATGTTCAACGACCCGGTTAACAAGTTCACACCGTGGTTCCGCCTCATCGCCCGCGACCTGCTCTTCCCCTGGTGGGACGAGATGCTCGCCAAGAGCCGCGAGCTCGGCTGGGACGCTGAAAAGGGGACCGGCTCTGTTCGCGCCGACGTTCTGGCGGGTGGGGACAAGGTCACCGAGCTTATCAAGATGGTCTAACATGCATTCGCAAGCATAGGTTTAACTACCCCGTCTACATAGTATCTTTGTGCTCACACATCTGCATTGAACTCCCCAACGAAACTGACCGCTCAGGGGCGACAGCTCTTACACCTAGCACCTGGCAACACCACCACAGCACTTTTTCAGCAATGATCACACAGCCCGCTAGTCTTGATGCGCTCTAAAGCTTGATGCGCTCTAAAGGGTGGCCGGGTCATCACCTTTGTCCAGTCGGTACGCGGGATTCTCCCCGGGATATCGTTTACTTTCGGTCATGGGATCCGCGTCATCGCCGGTCAGTGGCGCAGCCATGGTCACCCTGGCCGGGGTCGTGGACGCTGGAGGCCCAGGGGGTTTTGCGGTAGCAGCTGGATCTGTCGCAGCATCAGGTTGTTCTGTGGGTTCGGGCGGAGCCTGGTCCAACGGTCGTTCCTCTAAACTAAGTCCGCCCTCCTCCGTTGACTCTGCTTCGCCTTCCAAGGCATTGGCTTCGTCCGAGCCCTCTTCGTCCTCCGTAACTTCCTCGGCACCGGTGGCGCCATCGTCGCCTTCTGCTTCTCCTTCTCCCTCACCCTCGGCATCAGCCCCGCCATCGTCCTCCGCGGTGGCATTGTTGGCTGTCTGGTTGCATGGCATGGCGGTGTCGCATGGCTCGCCCTCGGCAGGTGTGAAGTTGGCCTTTAATGACACATAATAAGGGTCTGACATGCCTGATGAGAGCGCGTAGGCGGCGATGACCACAGCATTGGCGGCGTAGTCTAGTGACGCCTCAGATTGCTGCCAATCGTCACGAATATCGAAGAACTGGTCGTCTGGAACACGTGGCCCACCCATGACAGCGCCGTACAGAGTGTGGTCTGGTACTTCGGGAATGTTATCCCACCCATCTCCCCCCGTCGCAGCTGCAGAATGTATTTGGACAGGGGAATTGGGGTGCAAGCCGGTCATGTAGACAGCGTTCATCGGATTTTTGCCAAGCCAGTAGTCGACTTGGCTTTGCGCGAAGGCGTGATACTTGGCCTTGCGTTCGGGGGACGAGGCTTGAGGAGCATACCTGAATAACAAAGCGGCAGCGGCCAGTGCGGGTTGGAGCGAGTTGAGGTCAGAAAGCTGTCCATACGACAGCAAACCCCCAGGCGTTAGAGTTCCGTTCTTTAGCTTTCCGTCGACAATGTTGTCAAAGTAGAACTCTGCTTCTGCCTGCCAGCCTGTGAGGTTCCTTTCCAGACCGGCCCGTTCCGCCAAAGTTGGTCGGGCTTGAGCTATTTCCGCAAACAAGACGAAGCCCGCGGGTAGACGAGATTCCCAGCCCCACATCGATTCGTTGCCAGAAAGCCCAAACTCTGTGTAAAAGTTATAGGCATCTGCGTAATAGACAGGGTCGTCTGTGGCCACAGCGAGCGCGAGGGCGGCAGTGATTAAGTCGTCGGTGTAGAAAGATGATCCGTACGCCTCTGCCATCTTGGGGATTGAGTCTGAGTAGACGGCTTTGGGCTCCACTGTTTTCGCCGTTTCATAAAGTGTTTCAGCGTGCTTGAGGAGCTGGGACGAGTAGCGATAATCAACAATAGTGGCTGGACGATAGGCCTCTGCTGAGGTATTCCAGAAATCCCCACTGTATGCCAGTGAGCCCATTGCAAAGGCGGCCGCTGCAGACGCCCATACATCAGTCCCTGGAGCAGTTTTGTTGACCATGAACGATGGGCGAGGGAGTGCAATCTTGGTGTCGCCAACCCAGCTGTCGTGGTCAATGTTGCCATCACCAACCTGCACAATCAAGACATCGTCGGAGGGGTGCGCTTTCATCAACCAGTCAAACCCCCATCGTAGAGTCGAATCATAGTACACGGTCTGAGCGGACGAGTCGATACCTGGTCCATACGAAATTGCCCCCCAAGACAACGCGAACAGCGTAAAAGTCAAGGGGAACGTGCATTTCACGTACTGGTCGTTAGCATGACTTAGCATGTGGGAGTAACAGCTGTATGTACGTACGTCTCCTGCATCATGAAACCCGCCAGAGAGGTCGAGCTCGATGTCCAGACCGTCCCCGAGCGTTGAATGATTTCGCCATGCCACACGGTTATTGTAATGAGCCCCACTGTTCAGGTTGCCGGACCGCTGGGCATCAAAGTACCACAGGACATTGCCCAGAACTGTTGCCCACTGCGGATTGGGAACAGCGTTTGGTAGTGACGCCACCGTGCCCTGGGTGCTATTAGGAGGTTGATAAGGCTGATGTAAAGGGCCTGCGTTGGCCAGATGCGCGAGGGCAAAAGCGATAGGAAACAACACCATCCTGGGTGCTGAATATTGAAGAGAGTAACAAGAGAACGGGCAGGGCACAGGACTCAGTCATTATATTGGAAGGTTCATCATTCTGTCGTTTGGTGACCAGATGAAGGTATTCTATTTGCATCGCTGTCACTGAGTGACGTGACGGCATCATGTCAGTCAGCGCATAGTCTAGGGCGTAGCTTGTTGCCCTTAGGGCAGCTGCTGGGCTTTAGCACTGCGGCTTTTGCCTCTTAACTTGTGATGGGTATAGCGAAAGTCATCAAATATCACTTGCTCACGGACGTGCAGGAATGATGAGCGGCAAGCGTTTTGATCGTCAGCGCCAGTGTCTTTCTGCTGCTGACTACCGGTCATTTCTGCGACGAAGCCGAGGCCAAGGCAAGCAAGGGGGATCTCGAAGGACAACGTCGCTCCGGCGTGGTAAAAGCGCAAACCTGGCACGATCTCTGAGCACCCCGGAAGGGGCGAGTCGTACTTCATAACTTTACAACTTCATTTGCAACGACGCACCGTTTGTTCATCATGTCACCTACTGTGACTGCGTATGGACCGTATCCCGCAGATGCAGATTGACTTGTCATTTGACTGAGTTGAAAAGGCTGTCGTTACCGCATGTCGCACACTCTGGGATGACCCCCGCGCGCTCTGAACGGGCACATACGCACCGATAGATGCGGTGATCATCAGTGCCCACTCCCGACTGACCACCAAATGACCTGCCATGCCTACTCTCCCCTGCGTGGGCGCAATGCCCTATGACCTATGCCGAGAGCGGTGACCGAGTCCAGATCGAGTAGCAAAGAAGGACGCCAAGAGTGGCTCTCATTGTGCCCGACCCGGAGGATGCAGTGGCGAGCGCCACCACAGAGGCTGAATGTACTGTACGTCGCGGTGGTATAAGTATGGTGATGTGGTGATGTTGTGGCCATGTGGTGGCCGTGGTGGTCAATGGCCTCAATGGTTTTGCCCGACCTTCTTGTTGTGAATTGTGGAGTCTCCACAGCCTAAGCCTCCGCCGCCACCCTTTCTCTTGGCGCAGAGACGAGCTCGAACCCAAGGCGCAGAATTGGCTCTTAACGATGCATGCACGATGCTGTTCATGTTCGTTTCTCACCACCGTTCCATCCATCAACATGGCCAGCCTCGCAGACAAGTTCAAGGCTTCAGTCAAGCTGTCGGGTAGCAAGCTCGACTCGGATGACCGTGGCAGCGCAGTGGATGTCAACGGAGGCTCAATCGCGGGCGGTGGGCACGCTGGTGCCCACACTGCTGCGCAGGACAAACTACGCGTCAGTCGTGCCATCCGCCAGTTCCTCGCGCACGAAGGCATCTTAACCGAGGCAGATGCAGGCGTTGACAGTGCGCCTGAGACGATGAGTTCAGCACTGCATGAGCTGGTACAGCGACCACACGCCCTTGTGCCACCCGAGCTCATGGACCGTTCCCATCCACTCTGTGACTACTACATCTCGTCCAGCCACAACACGTACCTCATGTCTCATCAGCTTTACGGCAAGAGTTGTCCATCGGGATACGAGACAGCGCTGCGTGCTGGGGCAAGGTGTGTTGAGATTGACGCCTGGGACAACTCCGCCGATCCCGCAGAGCCGAAGGTCACCCACGGCTTTACTCTCGTGTCACACATCCCATTCAGGTCGGTGTGCGAGACAATTCGCGATGCCGTGGATGCCGAGGCAGCGCGCCCCGGAGCGCATCCGGCGCCAACCTTTATCTCGCTCGAGAACCACTGTGGACCAGAGGGCCAGAAGCGTCTGGTCGAAATCATGCACGATGTACTCGGGGACCGTCTACTGGCGAGAGACGTGCGTGAAGAAACAGCCGATGGCATAGCGCATCACGTTCAGCTTGGGCAGCTTGGCAACAAAGTCTGCGTCATGGTCGAGTATCACTTTCCGAACGAGCCGGCAGAGGACACAGACTCGGAGTCGGATTCCGGCACCAGCGACGACGACGACGAAAAGGATGACGATCAGCGCCAGCTGCGTAACGAGGCTGTTGCCGCCAAGAAGCAATACGCGGCACAGAAGAAGACGGAGGCGCCGTCACTCATTATCCCCGAGCTGGCATCGCTGGGAGTGTACGCCCAAAGTGTCAAGCCACCCAACAACTCGTGGTTTGAGTCACGGCTAGAGGGGGCACCGCCTCATCATCTGATCAACATCAGTGAATCTGGACTTGCCTCACACCTCCCGACCCACTCGCTTAAGGTTGGAAAGCACAACAGCTCGCATCTAATGCGAGTGTACCCCAAGGGGACACGCATCTCGTCCAATAACCTAAGACCAGTACCGTTTTGGGGCATCGGCGCTCAGGTATGCGCCCTCAACTGGCAGACGTTTGGTGCCGCCATGCAGATGAACGAAGCGCTGTTCACTGGATCTGACGGATACGTGCTCAAACCGAGCTACCTTCGCCATGACAGCGTCCGTGAGCCGCCCAAGCGGCGTAAGCGGCTACGCCTACGCGTTGCCGGTGCGACGGACGTACCCGACAAGAGCGGCGAGGGCAAGATCAAGCCATACGTGTCATGTCAGCTCATTCACCCCGCCGATTTTGCTCCGCCGCCCAAGCGCAAGACGGATGGATACAAGCCCCACTCGCATCTCGGCTTCCTGAACCGCTCGGGCGACGAGCCGCCGCCCGTCACTGACCCCGTTTGGGACCAAACGCTCGAGTGGGAGTATGACGACGACGAGCTTGTCTTCCTCCGTATCCTTCTTAAGAGCGACGACCGCTTTGCCCGCAACCCTGTCATTGCAGCAGGCTGCGTCCGCCTCCTGTACGCCAGTCCTGGCTGGAGTTTTATCCGCCTTCTCGACCTCCAAGGTCGCGAAACATTGTGCACTTTACTTGTGCACCTCGATGTCGAGGACGTGTAGGCCGCGACCCGCTTGCCGCTTCTGGCGAGTGGTTGTATTTTGCCTCATTTCCGCCGTGCGTTGGACTTGCATACACCTCGTTGTTCTGGAACATACCAAACCCTACGCATATTATTCGTCCCGTGTGTACAGTATCTCACTGAGATGCTTGTGCGCTACATTGTGAAACATTTGACGCTACCATGGTAATACAAGACACACCTGGTATACATGTAACCCGTCGGGCTATCGGTCTGCTGCCGTACGAGTTTATGGCGGCTGACATACTAACCGTGGACCTTTTCACCCGCAAACCACGTCTCCTTGACAACTGTCGCGGCGAGCTTATCGACAGGCACAGAGAACGGGTCCCTGTCGAGCATCACAAAGTCTGCACTTTTCCCGGGGGTGATGCTCCCAGCAATGTGATCAATGCCCAGAGCGCGTGCCGTGTTTATGGTATAGGCTGCCAACGCCTCGTGCAGGTGGAGTGCTTGATCCGGCGCCAACTTGCCCGGAAACTCGCCGAGAGGGTCCGTCCGTGTAACCAAACCTGCGATGCCAATCCACGGGTTGGGATCAGGAGAGACGGGCCAGTCTGAACCTCCAGCTACTATGGCTCCAGCGTCGCTGAGGTTGCGGTTTGGGTGGAAGCGGGCCATCTCCTCCTCTGGTCGAATTTTGGCGATGACGTCTGAAATGACGCCAGGAAACCACAGAGGCGGTGAGATGTCGGCGACCACGCCCAGAGGTCCGAATCGTGGCACATCGTCCCTGTGAACAAACTGGCCATGGGCGACGTGATAAATGGTGTCCTTGTATCCAGCGTCGCGCACTTTGGCAACCGCGTCGAGTACAAAGCGCACAGAGGCGTCCCCAGTGCAGTGAATCTTCACGTTGATGCCAAGCTTCGCGCAGTGTAGCAGCCAATGCTGAAGCTCTTCTGGCGGCATTGTGGTGTGACCACGGTGGCAAGCGCTGTGACTAGAGTGTGGGTTCGGAAGATATGGCTCCAAGAACGCGCCTGTGTAAGACGGTGGAACACCATCCAAGAAGATCTTGGCAAAGTCGGGTCGATGATGCGGACTGCGTGTGCGATCGCGGTAGGCGAAGAGCTCATCACCGAGCTTCGTTGCCCCAAACACCTGATCATTGATCAGCATGGCAGTCGATGCCCAGATGCGCAGGTCACCGCGGTCATCGAGAAGCTTGAGCCCGGCAAGGATAGGCTCCGTGGCTCCAGCGTCAAGGAACGCCGTGATTCCCAAAGAGTGCATCCTTGCAATGCCTTGAGCCGAGCAGGCTGCTGCCCGTTCCGCTGTCATGGGGTCCGCCGCACTGGCCACCTTGGCAACCATGATACCGGCACTCTCCAGGAGAAGCCCCGTCGCGTGGCCTTCGGCGTCGCGTACAATCTGACCACCGTGGGGATCGGGCGTCGTGTCGGTGATTCCAGCGGCGGCAAGGGCAGCGCTGTTTGCCCAACGGTTGTGATGCGAGTCGTCGGTGAGCACCACCTTGGTGTTACCGCTTGCTTGGTTGATAGCCGCCAATCCTGCCGGGGTAGCCAGCTCCCCGATCAGGTCAGAACCCCACGTACTTCCGATCACCCATTCCTTGTCGGGATGTTCGGCAATGTACTTCTCGACCGCTTCGCATACTTCGGCGACCGTTGCTGTGTCTGGAAACTGGAGTTCGAACAGTGTGTGTTGGCCAGCAACGCTGTGGTGGTTGTGCACGTCCATAAGGCCTGGAATCACACAGGCGCCAGCTGCGTCGATGACAGTGGTGGTCCCGGCACGGTACACATCAATATCCGATGCGTTTCCAACCGCCAACACCTTGCCTCCCGACACTGCGAACGCCTCAGCTCCAGGCGTGAAGGCGTCCATGGTTCGAACCACGGCATTGGTGACAATCAAATCGGCCGTCTCAGTCTGCGTCATGATGTGGATGTGTTTCGAGGGTGATGGCGCAGACAACTGCATCTCTATCCCTCTTAAGCCCTTTGCCCACCAGCAATCATGGAGGTTTACGGGAAATCCAAACCGTAATCGACGTCCTGGCGTTGGGCACAGTAGCACGTGTCAATTGTATGGTTGTTCCGTTGCCCACCTCTACGCCCCGTACGCCTGGCTCTCGGCCGTTTGGATCACCTCTGCCCGATTGCTTGGGACAAGGCACAGCATAAGTGACCGCAATGCACAGTGTGCCTGAGTCGGTTATCACAACGTTCGACCAGCTACCCCTCACGCCCCTCAGAGTGTCTGGCATGCATATAGCAGCATGGAACGCGACGTACTATCGTCTCCCAAAAATTCCAAGAATTAGCCTATCGCTTCGGCGATGATCTCTTGCAACCTTCCGATGATCGATGACAGGAGCCATCGCCATTTTGTCTCCCAGACCACAACCCCGAGCTTAGCCCTAATCGCATATTCGTGCCATTTTGCAAATGTCATGCATTCTTGTCAATGTACATGTAAAGTGTCCATAGTGTCAACGTCCAGAGGTGTTTGGGTGCGCGCTGCAGCGTGGCAAAGGAGTTAATGCTGTTTGCGTGGTACGGCCAATGCTCTACTTGGCGGTGGGAGGGCAGTCACCAACAAGAGTTGGGGTAGCGGTGACCTTCCAGTTCTTGGTGTTGACACCGTCTGTTGTGTTAGACGTGGATTGCGCTATGACGGGGGCTATCAAACTCACTGGCAATGGTGTCGTATGTCACACAGTTAGACTTCTTGGGAATGAAGGCGGGGACATGAGGGGTCGGCTGCTGACCCTGGTACCAAGTCGAGGTGGAGCCGTCGGCCTGGGGGTAGACACCTGGGGGCGCGGCAACGTCTCCATCGCACGACTCAAACTTGTTCATCGAGTGGTACTCGCCTTCGTCGAGGGCCATGACAAATTCGCAGCCCATGAGGTCGTAGATGTGGTTGCACTGGATGCGAACAGGGACGCCGTTCTCCTCGGAAGTGCAGATACGAGCACAGAACTGGTCGTACGACACAAACATCATCCACTCCTCGTAGAAGACGTCGCCGCCGGTGGCGACGTTGGTGGTGACATTGCCGCCAACGGGGTTGCCCTGGCCGTTGGCACCGTGGGGGTCAAGCTCTCCACCCTCGTCGCCGCCCTGGATGTTGAGCTTGGTGCCGTCCCACCAGCCAGCGATCTGGACGTAGGTTGGGGTGCGGATGAACTGTGAGAGTGTGAGTAAAGGAAGGGTGACAGAGGAATGATTGCTGTGGGATCGTGGGAGCGACGTATATCGCATGCAGCCAGACTGTGTCGCTGGGAAGACACCCAGTAACAAGGCACGGTCTCACCGGAACCTCAAAGCCGGGCCACAGGTCCAAGGGGACAAACAGTACCCATCTCTTAAGGATGGGCACAGACCATGGACACAGCTCCGGCTCCTAGCGATGGCACAGACGCTCCTGGAGGGGCCATGAAACCCCCCGTTCAAGACGGGCGTGGCTACCACTATCGCACTGAGCTCGTTCGTGAGGGCAACGAAGGGGGTCGAGATAGTCGCCAAACAAACAGGGAGAGGGGGCAGGGGCAATGTGGGCTGACTGACCTGGGCAGAGCGGATGGTGCCATCGGGGATCAGACGGGCGTTGTTGCGGGGCTTGGTGCACCAAGCGACAACAGTCTCCTCCTGGTCGCCAATGGTGCCACTGCGCGACTCGGGAGCGTACATGCAAAAGTCGTCGATGGCGTTAATGGTGATGAGGCGCGAGTCAGAGTTCTGGTTGACAGTTTGGCCGACCTGGTAGAACTCTGGCTTGTCGGGGTTGGTGGGACCGTTGGGGTACTGAGCCGTGACCTGTGCGCGCGCGACGGCGGCAAGGAGAGGGATGGCGGCGACGAAAGAGAGCATTGGAAGAGGAGGCTGGGGTTTTCGTCGCAAAGGAATACGAGGGAAAGGGGGAGAGTTGGGTATCGACTCTATAAAGCCTTGAGGAGGGTGTACCGACGAGAAAAAGGAGAGGGAGAAATGTAGCAAACGGGGACAGTGCGTATTAAGTATGAACGATGAAGAAGCAAAGGTTAAGATGGGACGTAAACAGCTCAACTCACACCCACACCCACACCCACACCCACACCCACACCCACACCCACGGGCCTCGGGGCGCCGGGCCAGGGACGCCCGGGACGCTAGGCCGGTCTAGTAGTACGCTCTCCTCTCGTGGCTTGTGAGTATCAATCATATCATCATTATACCGTCATGAAACGTCTGGTTGGATGGGACACTGTGCTTTTCGTAGGCGCACGGCTCCTCACTTGGCCTGCCCTCCCGGCCCCCACCCTTGTTTCTCTCCTGCCCTGACACCTCGTAGAGCTGTAGTGCCTGTATTGGGAGGGAGTGTCGTACTGTATGTGTATGCTTGTGTTTATGCTGTATGTGTTTGTGTATGGTAGGTGTGTGGGTAGTCGCGTAGCCGCGTTGTCGACACCTTGATTTGATTCTCTTGGCATGCGTCAACAAAGGGGACAAGGCGGCCCGGCATCCCAGGTCCACAATCCTGAATACCCAGGGGATTAAGGAAATTCCGGAATCAAAACACGTCAACCTAAAGGAAACCCTAATTACCCTGGGCACACTAGTCTATTTGGGGTCAAACGCCAAGGCACTACAGTACACTCACTCCACCACACCCTCATCGCTGTTTACGCAGACGCGTCGTGTGCGCGTACGCTCCGTCGTGTTGTTTGGACGGCGTGGTCGAGTAGTGTTCAGCAGGGACTCAGTTTTGCTCTCCAAGTCGTCATACATACTCGATCCTGAAAGCGTCGTCGACGATGACCGGCAGCTGTACCGAACAGTGGCTCGCTAAACATTTTACGTGCAAAGGTCATACTGTATGGGTTCCAGCGCGGCGCCACCCATCCGCCTCCCTTGGCATCGTTTGCTTATGTCACTCAAGCCATTTCATCACACTCAGTGTTTTACAGCTTTACAGCTGGGTCGCTGGTGCTGGCGCTGTGCGTCGGTCGACAGGTCGGAGACCATTGGGAACGGATCACGGGCCGCACAAGCCCGCGTGTGGGTTCCCGAAGGTAGGATCGGTAGGACACCATGAACCAATTGACACCACACACAATCACTCAGGGACATACTCCGGCAAACACCGTGTTTACATCGTTTAAGCGTCGTCGACGTAGACGCCATTGACGTTGTGCCCTTGTGCAGTGTTATTCCAAGAGCCGCCATCACACAAGCTCTCCGACGGACATCTATCTGCTGTATGCTGCTCAGAGAAGTCCCAGTTGCAGCTTCAATTGAACAAAAGGGCCGACACCTTGCTACTCAGCAGGTCTGGAACACAACAACAATGCATCAAGCCTGTCACGTACAAGCTGCTGCTTCTCAATCCCTTTGAGGCAGTTTGCGTTCCCTCCAGCTGTTGAAGGTCAATTGAGAGTAGAGTTGGGTTACTAGGATTCCGGGGTCATCGAACCTGCGAGCTGTCTCCAATCTACGGCAGTGGCTTCGACCGCTCCAGTTAGTCACAGCGCGATCTCACACCAAGTGCAATTGACTCCTACCATGACAGGCTGAAGTTACACAAAACACTACGTTCCCTTACAAACATTCCGAGCACAAGTCGCCCAAACACCCGACCTTTGAAAATCACAGCCAATGCGGGCATCAAGGTGAAGGTTTCGACGACAATACTGGCAGTGGGTAGTACACGTATCAAGTGCCGCCTTGATCACGAGCTTACCAATTGTATCCGTTAAGCGACGAGGGATTCTTTGCGTTTGGGCGACGAAAACGAAAGGTTGCGCGCTTCTGTTCTTGCCGGCGGCGTTAATGATAACGTACTAGTCTTTTCAATCTTCTCACGGACTAAACAGAGAGACAAGTGGCACGGGAAACTGATGCGGGCGGCAAGCTTGATGGCGGGGTACGCAGCGCAGCATCCTGCAGTCGCAGCGTGCTCAGACTTCCTCAGTGGCGCTGATTGACCGTCCAGCTCACTCGGAGACAAGCTATTCTTTTCTGCGCGCTGAACTCATTAGCACTGCCGGCGTCGTCCTGCATCACTGGCAGACGTGGAGTCTTATGCTCGCCAATAGTCGATGCAATCGAGGGGTTGCCAAAAGCAAGTTAGAGGTGCAGTGGTCCAGTTCATGTCGTGTGAACGCAGGCGGCCATGCCACTGACCGACGTGCGTTCCGCGGCCGCGGCCAACATCGGCGGCCAGTCCAGACAGCCCTGTAGCGAGACAAAACGCTCTAGGGCTCCGCCGTGTCGGTAACAATAACCATGCGCCGGGGCACCTGTCGGCGACCTCATGCAAGCCAGTCAAACCTAAGCCATTCCGGTGATACTGCGTATCGTGGTGAAAGCTGTGGGAATCCTCGTAAACGAGATACAGCTACGTTCCCGCAAGACCTGCCGGGGCGTCCCTGTCGCTGCGTGATTAGTTTACCAAAATAACCACGCTTCAAGGGGAGTGCCGGTCGGCAGCTGCGAAGAGCTTCAACGACACACAGCTACGTGTTCCAGGCTACAACTACGTTGCACTGGAAACCGAGGGTAATACGTCATGCCGACTAGCTGTGCTGCCGGCTGTATGGCGCTGGACAACATTCCAGTCGTGATCGGGCGTCCTTGCCATTTCAGACCATGGCGAGCACGGGACTCCATCTGAAGTTGCCACGGAGCCGAGGGGTTATGTTGGCTTGGTCGTTGCTGTAGGAAAGTTGGGGGAGAGCATGAGACTGCATGTACTTATGTATAGTATATAACGGGGGGCATCTTGTCCTCCTCCTCCTCGCCACCCCTCCTGCACCATCCCCATCAACACGCCACACCGACTCAACTTTCACTGGATTTTCCAAGCGCAGCAGAGAACCCTAGACCCAACCTTGCATCCTTTAGTCGAGTTCATACAATGTTTCCAGACACAGCTCCCCAGAGCCTCACGCAGCTCCTCGCATTGCGCGCCACAACCCAGCCTGAGGCTCCGGCCTTCCAGACATACCTTCCAGACATACCTTCCCGACACTACGACATTCTATACCTTGTCCTACGGCGAGTTGGTGAAGTTTGTAGACTTGCTCTGTTGGCACTATCACAAGCGCTCGGGACTTGGCAATGCCGACCCAAGCATGAAGGCCGTGGTCGCCGTCTTGACTGAACCTGGCGCCTGGTCTTTTCTGACTGAGCTCGCCCTTCAAAAGCTTGGCCACACACCGCTGCTGCTATCAACAAACAACTCGGTGGCAGCGATCGCTCATCTTATCAAGGAAACGGGTGCTGAGGCTGTATTGCATTGCGACAAGTACACACGCAACACAACGGATGCCATTGCCCAGCTGCAGCGCGAGGAAGGTATTGAACTTCCCATCATCCCCCAGTTTACCTTGACGGACCAGTACCTCTGCGACCAAACAATCCAGCTTGCACCAAAGCCATTTACTGCTATGTTCACACCCGAACAAGAGGAATCGCGCGCTGCAGTGGTGTTGCACTCTTCTGGGTCGACAGGGTTCCCTAAGCCGCTCTTCATCCCGCACAGCACACTGCTAGCAACCGCTGGAAAGTTTTTGCCGGGGCCATCTTTCAATACGTTGCCAAGTTTCCACACCTTTGGACACGCTGCGCTCATTGCCAACTTGCTGTACGGCGACGTTTCCGCCATATGGCCTCGCCATCTCCCGTTTTCGGCCCACAACGTTTGCGCATTTTATGCAGAAATCCCAAAACGCCCCGAACATCTGTACTGCGTACCGTACTTCCTCAAACTCATGGCCGAGTCCCCGGAAGCTGTGGACATGCTGACCAAGTTTGAAGTCGTGTGGTTTGGTGGCGCGCCACTGCCCGATGAGGTTGGCGACCACCTCACCGCCGCAGGTGTTCATCTCACGTCAGGCTTCGGCGCTACCGAGTTTGGCTTCATTTTCTGGTCCACACGTGACTACGACACCGACCACGACTGGAGCTGGCTGCGCGTTGAACCAAACATCGCATCGTTTATTCGGTTTGAGGAGGTCGACGACGGTGGCACCACGGTGTTCAACCTCGTGGTCCTCCCTGGTTGGAGCATGCTTGTCGCATCCAATCGTCCTGATGGATCCTACGACACGAAGGACCTATTCATTGGCCACCCCACTGAAGTGCACAAAATCAAGTACCTTGGCCGACGCGACGATACCCTTACCCAGACTTTGGGTGAAAAGACCAACCCGGTTCCAATTGAGCGAGCGATTGTTCAGTCGCCACTTGTAACGGAAGCAATAGTGTTTGGTGACCAGCGAGCTCAGTGTGGTGTTCTGCTTGTCAAGGCCGCAAATGCGCCAGATAACGACGACGACTTTGTGGCAGCCGTTTGGCCCGCCGTCGAGGCTGCTAACGGGCGTGCGCCGACCCACTCGCGCATTGAGCGAGACATGATTAGGCCCCTGCACCACAGCACCGATGTTCCGCGCACTCCCAAGCTCAGCATTATCCGCGCACAATGCTACCGTACCTTTGCCAGCGTCATCGCCGACACATACAAGCGCTTAGAAGACACTGGCGAGCATGATTCAAAGCTGCGTGTGACAGACCCTCATGAAATGCGGGCGCTTGTTTACAATGCCGTTGTGACTGCCCTTGGCAAAACAGCTGGCCATGTCGACCACCAAGATGACGTCTTTGCAATCGGAATCGACAGCCTCAAGGCCACCAAGGTGCGCAACACGCTTGTCAGGACGCTTGATCTGGGTGACCATGTCTTGAGCCAAAACGCTGTATATGATCATCCCAGTGTCGCTCGGTTGGCAACGCACCTTGTTGGTCTCACGACGGGCCGCGGCGGTGATTCCAGTGACGCCAGTCAGGAGATGATGAGCATGGTTGAGCGCTGGGCTGGACGGATCGTATCCCCAGCAACGGCTACTTCCAGTGCATTGCCCAGTTCGGCCGGTGAAGTAGTCGTTCTTACTGGCGCAACCGGATCAATGGGGGCGCATATCCTGGCCGAGCTCGTCGCACGGGATGACGTCCCGCATGTCATCTGCTTGGCTCGGGCGGCCAACCACGCCGATGCCCGTGCACGTGTCAAGAAGAGCCTCACCCAGCGCTGGCGTCAGGCCAGCGAGTCCAAGTGGGATGCATACGCTTCCGACGTCAATGGCGAGGATCTGGGCCTTCAGCCTGCCGAGTACGCGGCCGTACGTGACGCCGCCACGGCAGTCATGCATATTGCGTGGCCCGTCAACTTTCGCCTCGGCGTCGGGTCATTCGAGGAGCACATCGGTGGGTCAGTGCACCTCCTCAATCTCACCCTTCGTTCGTCCCGCGCCATCAAGCCCTCTTATTATCTCGCATCGAGCATCTCCACGCAGATGGGTGAGCCGGCCCTCGACACAACTGGACGGGTCCAGGAAGCTTTCCCAGCAACCACTCGCTCGCCACTCATGGGCTATGGTCAGAGCAAGTGGGGCGCGGAAAAGCTGCTCGAGATTGCTGGAACGCGTGGCGCTCGTGCGAACGTCCTTCGTATCGGCCAACTCGTCGGCGATCAGCACCATCATGGTGTCTGGAACGAAACTGAAGCTCTTCCTCTCATGATTCGCTCCGCCAATGTGCTTGGTGCACTACCCATGCTACCTGACACGCCGGCGTGGCTTCCTGTCGACGAAGCCGCACGTGCTTCGGTCGAGGTGCTAACTCACACCAACCGTGCGCCGGCAGACACGGATGCCGGCGCGGCCGCACCACATGCCAGACTGTACCACATTGTCAACCCAGAGGGCGCAACATGGCATGTCGTTTTGGATGGCTTGCGCCGTGGGGGCCTCAAGTTTGACACGGTCTCGCCACGTGAATGGTACAACCGTTTGCGGCGAAGTGATCCCGATGTGGCTGCAAATCCAACGTACAAGCTTCTCGACTTTTACGCCGCCATGGTCGAGGAGGCCGAGGCCGGAGTGACATTGCCGCTCTTTGCAACTCGGTACACCGCGACCGTGTCTCCGACGATTGCGCGCACCCGGGCTATTGACGCCAACATCGTCGCACGCTGGGTCACCACCTGGGCAGAAACCGGCTTCCTCCAGGTCCATGACCGCGAGTGTCCCAAGGCTTTGCAGAATGAGCTGTCGACATCTCAGGATCAGTGGTGGGGCGCAGAGCAGCAGGGCGGCCAGCGCCGTGACACGATCCCTGCCGCGGCGTAAAGGTGTGGCCCCATGATTTAAGCGTCCATATAGATGCGTAAGAAGTAGAAAAACACATCAGCAGAATGGATCAGTTGCAAGGCTCCAGCGCGGAGCACAGGGACTTGGGACTTGAACACTCCCGCGGGCTGCACAATAAATAGCCATGCCACACAAGGAAGCTGCACCACGGAAACAGTCGACGCTATCACATCAGCATACCTGCGATCACGGCCGCAGCCAAAACAGTGAAAGACACGGTGGCTCGAGAAGCACCGTTGGGGGCAGTGGCACTAGCGCTGCCCGAGACACCGGACTTCGACGAGGAAGGTCCCGAGCCGTGCGACGTTGGCGTGGAGAGTGCGGAGGACGCGGAGCCCGCTAAACCAGTTCCAGAGCTCGGTGAAGGTAATTCTGATTGTGACGTGCCTGGCCCAGTGCTGTGGCTACCCGTAGGCATACCACCTGTGTGAGAACTGGCATCGCTGACTGTCATTGGTGCGGTGCCGCTGTCACTGTCCGATGGCGGTTCGTTACAACCCGGCATCGTACAGGTTGGCCGATCAATCGGACCAGGAGTCTCGCCGCTGGGTGTCCCAGTCTCAGGCATGCTGGTCTGGATGGTAAAAAGTCTCGTTGCTTCGCTCTCAGCCAACGCCGAAGTGATGGATCCAAAGTCTCTGAGGTCAATCAACACCAGCAATGCTAGCTGACGACTCACGGTCGTTGCGCGATGGCAGCGGCGCAAAGCACTGGCGTCAGAAGCCGCTGGTATGGTGGCAGTAATTGGACTCATTGTGTGCTCACCTATGGCGAGAACGAGGGCACGCATCGCTGGCAGTATCGGAGATGTGTTATGGGTGAGTGAGTGACGTCAAAAACTCGGTGGCAAATGAAAGGTGTGTTGTGTTTGTGGGTGGGGTGGGTTGATATTGCCCCAGATGTCGAGTTTGACTTTGGATTATACTTCCAATGCTCCTCACCCCCTTGACACTGGCTCGTCAGCCACGGAACAGTATGCATAGTAATACGATGTAGAGGTAAGGAGTCTTGCGCGTTGGGCTTGAGAGCTCTAAAAATGACGCAAAATGTCTTTGGTGCAGGCAACCGCAAGCATACAGGACGCGGCAGATTCGTGCTAACCTTACGACGACTACCACTCTGATTCATAGTCGTAGCGCCAGCCGCCCACTTTGGCGCGATATTCTTTAGTGGTGAGGATTTCGACAGCTTCAACTAACGAGTCAACCTTTTCGTCGGGCCAGAGTTCGCGGTGTACCACATGATCGCGGGGATCATCGCGGCGGCGCACTAGCATGGCGCGGATTTCTGCTCGTACAGCAGTGGGAATAGCGGCGGTGAGGGTATTGGGGTCGAGGCCAAGTGCATGAGGTGGCACACTCTCAAGACCCACAATGGTATGGTGTCGCTCAAGCTCGGGAACCATGTTGAACACAAAGTCCTCGATGATGCCCAACACGCCCTCGGAGATGCGGTAATCAAAGAGGTCGACAGTCCCGGGCGCACGCGGCGCAGCAACCTGGTGACGGGCGTTACGGGGACGAAGTGTGCGATGTGCAGAGCTGTATGGAGTAAGCAGGAGCACGACCTCTTCGATGGGATCTTCGTAAAAGAATGAGGCCACGTTGCTGTTCGGAAGGTTTGGGTCCCAGGCATCGAATGCAGCACTGAGCGTCACCCGGTTAACGCTCAGGATGGCCTGGCGGTAATGCAGCCGCTCGGAGCGCAGTGCCGGCCAAACAGGACGAAACCAGACGACAGGTATCGTGGAATCTTCTATGTCGCAGGCTCCAATCGTGGTCGCGGGATAATCGAAACGCGCAAGCTCGGTATTTGGGAAGGCGTATCGGACTCTGATCCCCACAGGGAAATCAATTGCATCAGGACGCCGGGATATATCGACAACACGTGTGTGCTCGAAGAGCTTGAGAAGGTAGATCGAGTGAGAATCCTCTGGAATTGGCGTTGTTGGCCTGTCCGACAGGGGTGTCGAGCTACGACGAGCCCAAGGGTCCCCGACGTCGGACGGAGAGGCAGAAAACGTTTCCAGGGCAAAATATTTAATCAGATCATGCGCTTCAAGAGCTGCTGGATGCCGCAGCTCAATATTTGACGCGCCGATGCGAAGGTGGACGTGCTCCGCTAGCCGCACATCGGCTTGAAATCGGAGCAGTTTGTTGACAGCCCGCAAGCGCAACAGTGCAGCTCGCGGTGCAGCCCTCACTATCTCGTCAACGATATGAGGATAGTGCGTAGCGTCAAGCAATGCCGCCATTCGAAGTGCTGATGGGCAAGGTGAAAATGGAGAGATACTGCGACGTCACTTCCCATGCCAAAGAGCCTGTGTATCTGTGGGGCTCCGCCAATGGAACTCCCAGTTTGACGTTGTGTGAGATGGATGCGTCGTGCCGGCTGAATGTTATCGTTGCTATCATTTGACGAGTAACATATCGATCGCTCGGCATGCTCGACGCGCTTGCATACCCTCACGTATTCGACATCATTTTTGTCTCTGCGTCATATGAGACACTCTTGGCGCTTCGCCCAACGAGTCGCAGTCTGCGGGATCGTGTGGATGCTGCCCTCTCAAGACATCTGGTCCTCACGAACCCATTCCGCCCGGAAGAGATAAAAGACCCATTGCGTGAGGAGGAGGACGATCATGAAAGTGATGGTCAACCTCCTGGCGGTGTCACGAATGAAGATGGTGATGACTTGGCAGGCGTCAACGAGACGGAGAGCTCGGTGCAACCAGGCTACAAACAAAGCTTCGTTGCCGTGTCCGTTGCTCACGGCTTGCGGCACCCGGCCTTTCTGGACTGGCCCGTGGAGGGGGCGCAAGGAGTGTACAACTGGCGCCCTAGCGCGACTTGGGACGACCCTTCGCTTCAGCTTTGCCTAAAGCACACACGAATAATCGACGTCGTGGGCCTTGTGTCCAATCTCGCACTGTCCGCCATTTGCCGCAACCTCCCGCCCGGTCTCGTCATGCGGTTCCGCGCAGACGATGAGGGACGATGGCCTTTGGCCGAAACGCACAGAGTCTCTTGGGGCGTTCCCAAAGATGGTCTGGCTCCTGGACAGCCGCCCTCACGGATCGTTTGGCTTGGCGACCTGCGCAAAGACGCACATACTGTCATTTCACCTAGCCTACCCTTCGGCAAACCAGCCCATGCTACTTGCAGCTTCATATACAACCGCAGGCTATCCTCAGGCTCATCGCTTCGCATTGTCTGGCCACTACCTCAGAATCTCCTCGTCATCTTCCACCCCCAGCCTGGAATCGCAGACAACAATGTGTTCGAACCAAACCAAGTACCCTGCGATGGATACACGCTCAACCCACTTCTCGTTCCAATAATCCATGCCTGGTCGCAAGGCTCCCGTCCAACATGTAAATTTGTTGGCCTAGAGCGCATACCTCTTCCATGGTTTGGAGGTGTATGGGCCCAAAACGCGGCGGCCAGCGCATCAGACACTGCTGCGAGGAGCAACGACTCCATCGAAAAGAAGCTGCACGATGTCTCCCTAGCCGTCGAATGGTGGATACATCACTGGATGCCGCGGTTCGCCGGGGGTGCCTCGTCCGCTGAAAATGAGGCTCTGTCGCGCGGCTTGTTAGACAACATCTCCATCGTCACCCTGGAGGACTATCGAGCCTCGTGTACAGACGACGAATATGCTCTTGTGACCTCGAGCGACTTCGTGGCGGCTTGAGCCAGGGCAAAATGGCAACTATTTAAGCGTGACTTCCAGGGTGGCGCCCTCCACTCACCACCCACAACTGCATCTTGTAGGATATGCAGGTGCTATTGCGCTATGCGTCATTGAAGTGGGTTGGACCTTAGCCTGAGCTCGATGCCGAATGCACCGTCTAACCTCAAGGGCAAGCGACCACTGCTTCCACAAGCTGGCGCAATAGGCTGGCAAAAGGCCCCTTGCTGCCTCGGATGCCTGTGCTTTAGGGGCCCGGTGACCGTCGGGAGTGCGGCGCAAAGCTTGCTGCCAGTCCATTATCCGCCATTCCGGGTATGCTCGCCGGAAATGTACCGTGGGGATTCGGGCGAAGAATGGGTGCGTATGATAGAGACATGACCCCTTCGCGTCATGGCAGGCGCGTCGCTGTGGACAGTGTTGGGTGCAGCCATTCGCCAATGATTTGTCGTGAACGTCACTATCGTGCCGTCACTGCGCGACGGGTCTATCGTCAGCAAGCAATAACGTCACACCACACACCATCAACATTCCGGACCGCAAAAGACGCATGGTACCACGCGTGGCGCTAATCCGGCCAGCTCGGACAAGGACGACGTGACGGGCGAGGAGAGTGAGACATACGCGGACCAGTTGGCCGACTAGCTGGCGAAGGACGAGGCGCGTGAGGTGCAGCACCAGGCGAAGTGGTGGAGGCAGAGCAACGCCAACCTCAGGAAGAACCTGCAGGGCATAGCCCAACGCCACCTGGATGGCATACCGGAGGCTGTAGGCGCGTACCTGCGTCAGAGCGAGTTTCTGCACCGCCAACTGTAGCGCCGCTGGGTTAACAGGCAAAGACTTGGTGAGCACCATTGGAAGGCGGCTATGGGCTTCGTCGAGAACTCGTGCCACTACTGTCTGCACAAAGTCGGCGTCCAGGTGGAACGTCGGCAGCACTGAGATGAGGTTTCCCGCCAACTCGACCGGAAGGTGAGACGAGATGGCCGGGATCGTTGGGAGCACAGGGACGTTGGCCACGATGTGCGCACGCACAATTTTGATAACCCGCGCAATGGCCCTCGCGTCAAATACTGGTGGAACGACTTGCACCTGCATGCTGAGACGATCAAGGTCGAAAGACTTGGGGTCTAGAGATCAACGCCCGGCGAGTTCCCGGTTTTGGCCGCGCGGAAGAGTGCCCTATGGCTCGTCCCCGAAATGTATGGATACAACCTGTGAGAGAGTATGCGCTCTGCCAAGTAGATCCGGTATGGGCAACGTCGCCGACGAACGGGGCAACAAAGCTCAAAGGCGATGTTGTCGAGGTTTTGGAAGTTGAACACAACATTATTGCAGGGACGCGGCCATCCAATGTTGATGGCACGACAGGCACAACACGCCGTTCCCGCCAATTCCACGGGGCCAATTTAGTGCATAGCAGCTACTTCCGTACTTCCGCAACACCACTGGCGATGATGAAAGAGACACGGCAATCATCTGCACCGCCCGCTGCAAGAACAACCGGCCTAAAACTGATACTGTACATCGCCTCCGATAGGTGGTGTGCCGTTCCGTTCCAGCATGTTCAGCTGAGTACATGTCAGCTGCTTGTGCGTGTACTTCGCTTTCAGGCGCTATCCACCTTAAGCAACCCTCCTTGCGAATACGTTGCCGACTTTGCAAGCGCCAGACCTTGTAGAAACTCGGCCTCCCTTGCCGCAAAAGATGTCTGTTGGTCTCTCGCCGACCTGGTCGCTCTGTCGATGGAGAATGCCCGTGAGACAGCCCACAGATACCGCGGTGGTATTAGGTCAAAGTAGAACAGTGGAAGGTTAACAGGATCGCTTTGAAGTCCTTGTACGTGGGCCCCCCACTCGGCCATGCTGTCCTTCCACTTGGAGCCCTCGAGGCATCTGAGGCCGGCAAGACAGGTTCTTTCGTCGTCCGCAAGCGCCCCAACTAGAAAGATCCCCCAGCCATTGTTCTGCCAATCTCTAACATGGAAGAGGAGGAGCTGCAGGTCTCGTGGGCACTCCCACTTTTGGAGGAAGCGGAGCAGCGGTACGATTGTGGCAAGGCGGGACTTGCGTGGAGCGTCTCCTTTGACGCACAACGTGAGATATGCACGTACCGTCATGGCGTTCTCAATATCAGAATCCGTGAAGACCACGGACGGTTCGCCAGCGAAGGGGCTTTCAGCTTCGCGGATAACGCCGCTGAGTGTGAGCTCTCATGCTTAACAGCACAATTTCCCAACCTGGACGCCAAAACGTGAACCGCCTCTACACGAAAGCGAACGTTGTCGGATGAGATGATCTCGAAGTCGCCAGTTCTCCAGCCAATGTCGTCGCATATGCCGTCCTTGTCGGGTTCAGTGACTGTCCCAGCTGCGCATGGCAGTGCCTGTAGCTCTGATTTGGCAGTCATCTACGATACGAGAGTTACAGTTGTTTCTCGAGGGCAGCTGGGGCACTCTGAGAGAGTCACCTGTTTTATAAGAGGAAGCCGTCCAAGCTAGCCTGCGTTCTGTTGAAGAGGAGACCTCTTGTGAAGCTTGTGACGATAAGCGGCTCCACTAGGGCATGTATCCCCGAAACACTTCTGCTGGGATGGAATCATCCGGCTCCATTCCTGCACAGCCTTTCAATTGTCAAAGTTCAATGTTTCACTGGCCTCTGATTATACGCAGATGACCTGATACTCTGCGTATGAGAGTTCACACCGACACGTCTCACAGCCTGCATTGAAGTCGCAGTCTCAATCCAGCCTTTTGATGACGATTAATAATGACTCGGTGAGCAGACCCCAGCGTACCGCCGGCGACGACGATCTCCTGCATGGCCGCAGTGCCGAATTAGCTGACTCCTAAGCTATGCATTGTGGGACAGGCCTTGGGGGTGTGACCTGACCATGCTCACCAGACCAGCGTGGCCAACATGGTCGTCGACAGGTAGTACAGCGGCAGCCCGATCGCGGGGTTCCAGAACGTCTTCTCCACAAATTGCTCACGGGCAACACACAGGTCCGACAGTTGGAATAGAATGGCTCCGACAATTTGAGTCCAGCGCTTGGTCCTGTCACGCCATCCGCCGACAGATCCAACCGCGGTGGCGCCCATACATGAGATGACTGTCGTGTACACAGCGACGGGAATGACATCGTCGGCTGGGAGGAACGGGCTGAGCCAACGCCACACTAGCGCCCCAACGATTGCCTGTGCCGCAGCCGCACGCACCGTCCATCCGGGGTCGACGTCTCGCTGGGCAAACGTCATGGCGAAACCAACATGACCCAGGAGGAATGCTCCCAGTCCTGCCTGGAAGAAGGCCGTCGAGCCTGAAATCAGCGATTGTGTTACGCCGGTAGCACATCTCGACCTACCGCTAAATGCCCCAGGGATCAGAAGAACGTCTCCTAGGTAGCACAGGACAAGAGAGCCAAACAAGCAATTGCCGTAGATGGATCCGAGACCGGGAGACGCTGTGATGAGGAACCCCGCAGACGCAAGAGGTTTGAACAACCATACGCCCGGCGCGTACCGTATTCCTACTGAGTAGAGCAGACCCACAAGTCCCACCGCCGTGACCACCGGGCCAGACTGCGCGCTGAGCATCGTGGGCAATGGTTGTGGTAATGCTCAGAACGCTAGGTCGGCGCGGCGGTGATCTATGGCCGAAATGACCGTCATGTGGGGCTCCATAACGGTTCAAACAAACAAGCCATGCCCATGACCCTAATGGTGGGTACGTCATGGAGCTTGGTCGAGCGCGGCCTCGCCGTCAGCATGTCCGTCGCCTGCTGTCATGCACAAGCAAGCGAGGACCACAGGTCTACAGTACCTCGCAATGTGAATATACGAGCATCCCATAACCCAAGTTCATCTAGCAATCACAAGCCTTTCAATGGTCCGACCACGCTTTGCACCTTGGTGAGGACCTCTTTCCATTCTTCCTCTCGGTCCGACAGCCATGTGATAGCTCCCCCAGCGCCAATACTTAGACCTGCGATTAGCCAGACTGGTGCGACTATACTCACGATCTCCCTCTAGCACCATTGTGCGGATCACGACGCTGAGGTCCGCGCTGCCGCATAGAGAAATGTAACCCAATGCGCCCGAGTAGATGCCTCGAGGGTGACGTTCCTCGAAGTCGTCTAGGAGCTGCACCGAACGTAGTTTTGGTGCACCTGTCATGCTTCCGGGCGGGAAGCATCGCTTAACTGCCTCGACGGCGCCAACGTGGTCGGCCAAGCGTCCCCGCACAGTCGTGACAAGGTTGTGTACGCCGTAGCTCTCCAGGGCGATCAGTTGGGGCACAGCGACGGTGGACGGCACGCAGCACGACAAAAGATCTGACCGGATTAGGTCGACAATCTGATGTTAACTTGGACTTCGGACACTTGGTCTCACCATTAAGTTTTCGGCCCGTTCTTTAATGTCCTCGCTTAGAGCTTTGCCGCGTTCAAAGTCAACGCGGCGCGCCTCCTCAACGCACTCGTCGTTTCCTTTGTCACGGCCCCCGCACCCTCTACCTGTGTCGCACACACACTGCCCAGGTAGAACGCGCCGAGCGGTACCCTTGATGGGCCGCATCTCGATTTCCCCACCGGTGATCTGGAGGAACCGCTCCGGCGATGAGCTGATCACGTGCAAGCCTTTGCCCTTGGGTGTGTTGAGCGAAGGAAAGGACATGAACGTTGAGTAGTACGCAGGATTGAAAGTCCGCAGGCGTAGGTATGTTGGATATGGGTCACCTTCTAGGGTCGACAGGAACGACATTGTTTGATTCAACTCGTAGCTTTCGCCCTGTCGGATAGCTTCGCGACAGCGGTCGATGCGAGCCATGTGCTCAGACCCGGGAATTCGCGGGGCAAACGTCGGGAACGACTCCGCTGGCTGGGCACACTCATCAAGTGGAGACGACAGTATCTCCTCCACATGTCGAGTGTAGTTCTCAAATGTCTGCTGAGAGATGCCCATTGAGACATGCCGTGCCAGCCAGTCGAGCCCTGCACTTCCTCCCAGCTCGCCCTTATCAGCGATAACGCTGCGAGCGATCCATTCACCGTCCTCCCGTCTTTCTAGGACTGTGTCGACCCAAGCCCATACCGCATCGACCCGCTCGCCTTCGCATGCTGGCCCATGGTATCCTGCCAAGCTCTCCTCCTTCATTTCGTAGGTGAACCAGCCTACCCAACCCCCTCGGAAACCGCCTCTGTCGCCCGTTGTCCGGGACTGCAGAGCCATTTGGCCGCTGTTTAGCCAGGACCAAAAGGTTTCTTCTGGCTGTAGCTTGAGCGTTTCAACAGATGAGCGCGTATGCAATGACACTGTTCTCGTAGCGAGACAGTACGTCAAGACG
The DNA here is from genome assembly GCA_002335565.1 of Cutaneotrichosporon arboriforme. Taxonomy (NCBI): domain Eukaryota; kingdom Fungi; phylum Basidiomycota; class Tremellomycetes; order Trichosporonales; family Trichosporonaceae; genus Cutaneotrichosporon; species Cutaneotrichosporon arboriforme. The sequence goes on along the minus strand of BEDW01000009.1, from coordinate 967,985 downwards.
AAGCGTGGAGCCGCCAGCGAGGTCGTCGTGGGACGTGAAGGCTATAGTGAGTACTGTTACCGCTAGAGAACTCACGCTCTTCCCATCGAGCCAGATCTCCCCTACGCGTGTTTCATCTGACCTGATCGCACGCTCGTACACCTCAGGGGTGCCAATCCTGTTGCCTAGTGTACCGAAGCGCTTTTCCTGCAGTCTGTAAGTAGCTAAGGGTTTCGGGTTGGTCGGTGATGGAGCGCGCGTTGGCGCGGTACTGGCGCTAGCCGCAACGCGATAGGTACACGCTTTGACAAGTTCATGATCGAGCCGTGGAAACCCTCGTGGTCGTTGATGGTGTTGGTAGACATTGGCAACAAACGCATGGAGTAAATCAGCCCCACGTGTAGAGGAAATTGACTGCGCGTGAGCCTCGTTGTCATGTTTGGCCACGCACTTCAGGATGGTACTGCACGCCCCAAATGGGATACTCCTTGTGCACAAGACCTTGAATAGTCGGGGCACTGCCGTTGCGTGGTTCAGACCATGCTGTTACCTCCAGTACAGGGGGAATAGTTGCCGGGTCGACTGTGAGAGAGTTGTATACCACGGCCTCAAAGCCGTTCAACGCCTCGGCAGGCCACTCGGGGGACGCGAACAAACCCTTTGGGGGTGAAACGGGAACAACATGGACCACATGTCCGTGCGTGATGCGCGGCGTGTTGATGATCTGGTGAAAGTGAGTTGCAGCTGTATATCATGGCCTACCTTCCCCCCAAAGGCAACAGCCAAAGCTTGATGGCCTAGACAGACTCCCAGGATGGGCACCGGATGAGACCGGAGTAGTTCGAGCGCAAATCCAATATCCTAGCGTAAGCCAATCGTCTGCAGCGACACGCACAGCTGGGTGATCTGGGCGTCCTGGACCCGGCGAAAGAATGACACAGTCTGTGTTTGGGATGACATCGCGCCTGAAGGTCGCCCTGCCATTGTGATCAGTTCTGGATTGCGCCGCACTACATACCAGTCATACTTGTCCGACTTGACAACGACAACCTTGCGCAGGACTTCAGCATCACTGTACAGCTGTGTAAAGAGGATCAGGAGGTTGTTTGTATCTATGAGGTCAGCGCATGATGAACGGCTTCACCAACAGGAATCGTAGTAGTCGATGATGACTGTACGGGGCAGCGGTGGCAGCACGGCCATATCTTTCGATGGCCCGCAGCGCGTCCCCGTTGCTACTACTGAGAGAATGGTGCGAGGGAGGAGCGGAGACTGGCGAGGGCGAGATCTTTACAGACGCCATGAAAATGTCGGGGGACTGGCGATTCGGCCAGCTACAGGGCTGAGCCGTGATGTGGAGACCCCACACTTGACCTGGAACCAAACGACGACAGCTTCGAGGTATCCTCTGTACTGTGTACGCACGTCGTTCCTTTGCTTCTCTTCCATCACGCTCCCTCCAGGCTCCATGACTGACGACATGCCGTCTCTGTACGCGGCCAAGGCAGCGTTGCGCAAGGGAATGTTGCGGACATTGCGACAGGTCCCGGAGGAGGCGCTTGCCTCACAATGTGAGTGCTTCGTCACACAAGCATAGCACTCCTTTCTGAACCACAGCCGCCGCTGTTGCGAACATCCTGCGAGAGCAACCTTTTTACGAGAACGCCAGGACGGTAGGGTGCTATCTCTCTATGGCCAAGGGAGAACTGCGCACCGACGATCTGGTCTCGGATATCCTTGCGCAAGGTGAGGATCCTCACACTACTATCTGACAACAGGTAAAGCGCTGTACACACCATATCTCCCCGCGTCTGCCCTCACTGGAGAAGACAACCTCATGCACATGCTGCGGCTGTATTCTACCTCTGATCTCAAGTCGTGTCCAACAGATAAATGGGGCATCCTCGACCCAGGAACTTGCCGGCGGGATCCAGGACACGAAGGAGAGCTCCGCGGCGACGGTGAGTCTCTCCAACCACCCTGTCAATGGGCTTACATAGTTGCAGTCATGGACCCAGATTCGGCCCATCTTGACCTAATTCTCATCCCTGGTGTTGCCTTTGACTCACAGTGTCACCGAGTAAGCTGGCCTTTCTGTTCAAGGTTAACACATAGATGGGACGAGGCAAAGGGTTTTACGATCGCTTTCTCGCCACCTACGCGAACAAGAAACAGAAACCCTTACTTGGTACGGCGGCCACAGTAGCCCTTCGTTAACAACAGTCGCCCTCGCCCTCGAGGCACAGCTTGTTGACGACGTTCCTGTCACCAGCGAGGACTTTACCCTTGACGCTGTGGTGAGCCCGCATGGTTTGGTATGGAGAGATGGCGCCAAACAATGAGACAATGGGTGCATGCATACAAGGACTACCACTACCTCTTTGGAGTTGTGTTGACACGACAACGACAATGAAGACAACAAGCGTAAGAGTGTTATTGTTATCGCGCTCAATTGCTCAATTGAACTCAATGTATGGGAGATTTTGGTCCCGCGTTCCGCTTTGTTACCATCATACATGTCATACCCCTCCACTTAGCCTCATTGTGGTTGCGTCCACGGAAGATGCTTTTGCGGCAAAGCCCAAAAACATACAAAACGATCAACAACGCAACAACCCTCTTCCCTTCTCTCCCTACACATACACTACGCAGCGCTCGCCATGGCGACTTTTAGACAGCAACCTCGAGCAGGGCCGTCGAGCGGTGGCCAGTACACGGTGCTCCGCATCAAGCGCAAAGCGACTGAAGCTCCTCTTTCATCCTTGGGTGAGTGTCATCGGATGGTGGCGCGTTGTACGACGGCCGTCGTTATCTCACACGCGACTCGCATCTCTGACATGGCAGTAATCTCGGAAGAGCGCGAGAGTAAGCGGCGCGATCTGGGAGGGGGTGCGCGCAGAGGAGTGTTCCGATTGGCAGAGACAGTGCCGCACACCTGGAAGGGTGAAGGCAAGGAGGGCGAGGTTCTCAAGGTAGGCTACCACTGACGTGTTGGCTCTAACAGTAGACACGAATTGAGGGATTGTTGCGCAGCGCCGACGGTACACCGCGCTCAGAGGTCTCCGACCCAGTTGTCCCAGAAACCGCGTCACCTGCTCCCTCGCTCCCACAGACACAGACACCACCTCGGGCCCCACAGCCATCCTCTGCCTCAGTCGTCCCAGCGCCCCTTCATGTGCCTTCCCCCGTGCCCGGCAGAACGCCGGCAATCCCCCGCCTCCAGTATCGTGTTGTGCAGCCGCCTCGGCCTGCGCCACGCGATCTCAGCCTGCCACCACGCGTGATTACTCTGGAGGAGATCGAACGGGCGCGGGCGCAGCTGCACTTCGTCGATGCCATGGCCGTAGAAGCGGAGGCTGCGGACGAGGAGGCAGAGATTGCTGCTTTCCTGCCGATGCTCAAGGAGTACCTCAAGAGTGAGTGGTCAAGGATCGAGGGAGAGCGGCCTCAACTCGGAGCCTGCCGGCTTCACTTCAGCGCTATTGTGGCGGTGCCAGTGCTCACATCCAGTGGAACACGACGTTAGCGTACCTCCGCCACGTCGGGTCGAAGACGAGGAGTATGTGTACGACCTGTACTACCGCGACCTTTCAGAGGCGGCGGCCGCAGACACATCCGCGGGAAACGTTGGCGCGCTGCTGGGCTACGAGGACTTGAGTCCTCCGAGCACGCCGCCTGAGAGCGAACACGAAGACGAGGCGGACGAAGACTCAAACGACGAGGACTATTACCGCAATGATTATCCAGAAGACGAAGATGCGGACGAAGACATGGAGGGCTTCGAGGACGCGTACTCGGACGGTGAGTGGAGCCGTGACTCTGAGCACGAGGAGGACGAGCGTGGCGTGTGGGACTACCGGTAAATCGTACCTCAAATCGATCGACTGAGAGTCTCATCGCTGGCATCCAATGTAATCCACCACCAAATCTGTATCTCTCGATTGCATGTACACTATGTGAGAATGATATGAGACACAGGCGGCACCTATCCCCTGCGATAGATGGCACACCTGCGCGCCTCATCGTTGCGGCGCGCTACAATGTCGCATGCGTCGGGGCCCCATACGTCCAGAGGTGTGCGGCCCTTGACCTGCACCTCCTTTTCATGAACTTTGGCGTCCTTGTCACTGAGGATGGCTAGGTTGTCAATTGCAAGGGGACGTGATGGGTCCCACTGGACAGCTTGAGGCTTCTGAGTGCAAATTTGATCTGGGATCGTGGTGCGTCCGGCATTGATGTCCTCGAACACCAATGCCATGTCATCGGCATTGACCTCGGCTGTCGTTTGCAGGCCCTGTGCCCGAGTCCCAGTCGCCGAGGCAACACGCGCTTGGCGTTCGCTGAGATTCCGTTCAAGCGTCGTGTACAGTTTGCGACGGTTCTTTATTTCCGCGACATTGGTGAGAGGTTTGCCGCCCAGTTCAAGAACAATGTACGTAGCCGCTTGAAGGCCAAACATAGCCGGCAGGGGCCCAAGCACTGGCAAAATTCGAACACGGAAGTCATCAAATGCGCCCAACTCCTTGACGCTTCCCTTCTTGAACTCGTCCTCGGGAAGGGGAAGCAGACGCACATCTCCGGGCACTTCCGTCGAGTAAACGGTCGGGATTCCGCCTTGCACACCGTTAAGCCTCAACTTCCGTCGCACACTGCGGGCCAGAGGATCCTCATAGGTGTTGGAGATATCACTGGGATTAGCCGGATGCGCAGCATGGCCACAATGGCTAGGTGGACACTACTCACGCAATCTGTACACGCGTTGGGTCTCGTTTGGCACCAGCACCCATGCTGGCAAACACCCTGACGTTGTTCTTGCTGCAATACGTGAGAAGATCGACCTTGGTGTCGATGTTGTCAATCGCGTCTACAACGTAGTCGGCACCGTCGAGCCACGACTCGGACTCCCCCTTGCGCCATAGACCGACCTTGACATCAACGCTGCTGTCAGCTACGGGACGGCGCGCATCAAGCGTTTCGAGGCAAAACTCACTTGGCCCACGGTGCAACCTTCTTAAAATACTTCTGCATTGCAATGACCTTCGGTGTACCCACGTCCTCAAGTGTAGCGCATGCGTGACGGTTAAGGGAGGAAAGAGTCGTGAGGTCAAAATCGATTAAGAGCAAGTTGCCAACGCCAGAGCGTAAGAGCATGGTTGCGGCCCAAGACCCAACACCGCCACAGCCAACGACAACGACGCGCGACTTGCGGATTTTGGCCATGGACTCCTCACCCAGAAAGGCGTAGTTGCGTGCAAGCTGGCGTTAGAAAGAACCCCTTTGTACAGCCTCGTGACTCTGGCCCACACCGTACTCACCATCTCGCGCACCAAAGCGTCATCGTACTCTTTGGGCTCCTTCCCCTCGCGCACACGAACCCCGTCGGCGCTTTGGTTAAAGGGAGTAATAGTGCCGCTCAACTCGGGGCTCTCATCGCTCTCGTGCTGGCGTTCCCATTCTTCAACATCGCGGCCGACCTGCTCTTTGAGCTTCTCAGTGCGGTATTCGCGGCGCAATGACTGGTAGGACAGAATGACGCTGGCGGTGGCGAGAGACGCGACGACGGCTGTCAGCGCCATGCTTTGCTTAAACCCTATGCCAGAGTCGCCCATGACGTGTGTATGGTCGACGCTGTGGCTGTCGGGCAGTGGCGAGTGATGGACAAATGTTATGATCGATTTTGATGGTCGGACGAACTGACCGTCAACTGCTGGAAATTCATCGAGCAATGGGGTCCCCACACGGACCTTCTCGACCCGTCCACTCCGGTGACCACAGTGCCGTGTTAAGAGTCAAGCGCGCGCCGCGCCCCACGCCACGCATGCATGCATACTGTACAAATCTAAACGCGACGTCTATTCAAGCTTGGGGTTGTCCTTGCGCTGAGCATCGTGCTCCTCGATGTCACCATCACACTCCCAGGGGTAGGCAAGCCAGACGTCCGGTGTGTCGACGGCCGAGAAGTACGACACACCCTCTGGGATGTCACCAGCCTTTGGCTTGAGCCTGACGGTTAGCAACTGCATTTCTTAAACCATTGTGCCCAGAAATGTGAATGCCGTTTGATGGCCGATGGCAAGGGACGGCAGCGCGTTCAATCAACTCACTTGTTGTGCACAACAAAGACGCCAAGCTTGGTCGCAGCGCGCAGACGCTCGCGCTCAGTCTCGTCCGCAATCTTCTCCAGCTGCTCGTTGATATCCTTCTGCAGCTCGCGAATGGTGTAGCTGCCTGTCAGCCTATCTATTGCCTTCCTGGTACACCCCAACCTTATACTCACACAAGCGTAGTGCGGGTGTCGTCCACCTCGTCGACAATGAGAATACGGCGCCCGAGGAGGCCGCCGTGCTTGAGCTTGGAGCCGAGCGTTGAGAAGTCAATCCATTGGACACGGACGACCTCCTGTCCCGCAACCTCCTCAATCTGACAGGTCAGCATGTCACAGGACATGGTGCATCAAGCATAATCAGGCATCCACTTACGCCGCCAAGGCTTTCATAAAGCGTCAATCCAACGGCCTGAATGGGGATGTTGCGCTTCTTGCCGTCCTGCGAGACCTTGCAGAATGTTCGCAGAATACGCGCCGGAATAAACCCGCCTCCGCCGATGGCAATGAAGAGGTCTGGCGAGAATTCGGCCATGATCTTCGGCGCCGTCGCCTGGATCGCCTTGTGAATGTCGTTGTACGACAGGCGCAGCCTGGCATCAGTATTGGTGAATGTATGAGGGCGTGGGAATAACGCGTCCATGTTACACAACGCAATGCAAGAAGCATCACCACAATCCAGTACGTTACAATGCCGGCGACCGTCGCTGGCAACGACAACAAAGTTTGTGTGCCGCGACATCGTGGTTCTCGCACCCATGGTGGATGGGACCTCAGTTTTTGGAAGCCGGGCAGCTGGCAGGTATGCAGACACGTCGTCCGACCCTACGCTGCGCTACTCCTGAAACCGTCGCACTCACATAGGTGGGGACATGGTGGTGATCAGCTCTGTTCGAGACGCGGTGAGATGAATGCAAGAAAGGACGAGTGGACAGAGTGGCCTAGTCGCGTTCGAGCTGACTCTTCCGCTCCAAGTAGTAGTGTCGCAATTTTGGGAGGAAATTTCCGCCGGGTCAGACAAGGGCAGCATTGACCAGCTGGCCGGGGCGGGCGTCAGGCACGACTGCCCAGCGCATGGCATGATTGCATGATGTCAACAACCACCAGCTGCGGCAACCCCACCCCGTCACCGGCACCCCCCCCCCCCCCCCCCCCCCCAGGCCTGAACCCACTTGGCTGCTGCTTGAACCAACGATGCCTACTTTACCTTCCGCGGAGGATGGCTCTTCCTCACCCACAGCATGCGAGGCTCAGGTGCGCTTGTTCACCACCACGACTAACTAAACCTTGCTTCATGGTGTGGCCCCTCACGACCCTCGTGTTGTGACTGTACTGTACTAACATCTGATCAAAACTTTTCGCAAACATCTGCCTGCTGAACTATGCGAACTATGGATCGGACACTCATGGAACACCAAATGCACAACAAAGCGCCTCTCATCAGTTGTCTTCTATCACGGACTACTCAGGCTCGACCGCAGATCTCTGCTCCACAGAGACATCGAGTACCTGCTGCTCACCCCTTTACTCATCGCCTTGTGCTCATCCTTGCCGGCAATGTCTGTGGCTCTGCCGGCAAGTGACTTTACGAGCCGACTGTCACACTATCGTCCGGCTTGTCTGCATTACATTCGCGAACCTCCTAAGCGCGGTCGTCTGCGGTCGTCGTCCGCTCAGTCTCATCGTTCTTCGACGCCGCGCAGGGCGAATTCAGACCTGCCGTCGTCCCTCCCGTGGTCCAGACGCCGTCCAAATCCCCTGGCGCCGTGGCGCAGTCCAGCCCATCCTTGTTGCCGTTGTCCAACTCCGCACGGTTGGCAGCCGAAGGAAGGAGCTCGCTGGACTTCCCGACGCTGCTGTTGGGACCAACAGTTGCACTCTGAATAACATCCGTCGGTTTGGGCTCAGTTTCGCCCATATCGTCGTCCACTTCCATTGGCGAATTGGCTGGCGAAGGCAAACTTGCGTCACGGACGCCGACCATGGCTACAGCGTCGCCAGCTGATGGGATAGCTGGTGCGGGCTCTACCGACTGATTCTGACTGGGCACGTCGTCAGCCCTGATGGCAATGTCGGACTGTGGATGAGCAGCGGCGTCAATGGCTGCCTCGTCGGGGACCCTAACATCTTGTGTGGCCGCTGCGTCGAAAAAGGGCCTTAGGGCTTCGGGTTCTGTGACCTCAGTGGGCGTGGCCTTGAGTTTGAGGTCGAGATCCGACTCCACGGCTGAAACGTTGGTTGTGGATGGCGCGTGGTTTGGACTGTTTGGACTGTTGGCACCAAGGAGAGCAGTTCTCCCCTCCTCGCCAGATTCGTGCGCATGGAGGAGGTCCCGACATTTGCTTGTGACGTTTGGTGAAGCATACGGGCCGCCAGCGGAAGCGGGGGCGCAGGTGTCTTCAGGAGGGGATGACTGTGGCTCAGTGACGGCTGCTTGTGGCGGGGATTCATTTGGGATTGGCTCTGAGGTGTTCGGCCTCCCAACGGTGACAGTTGAAGACTCTGAGATTGCTGGCGCTTCGGACTGCGTGGTGTGCTGGGGTTCCTTTACTGCAGTGACAGTCTCTGCGGAGCGCGGAGCAGCGGCAACATCCTCTGACGCCTACTGTAAGACTTGTTCGCACAAGTACTCACCCTCAACTTGAGACCAGCGGCTTTGCTAACGGCAGATAGACTCGCTGTTTGCTTCGGCGGAGTCGTTGCGTGCAGGCAAAAGTTCGGCGCCACTGTGCCAGAGATCGGTAGTGGGCTAGCTTCTGAGGTCACGCTCTTAGTGCTGTCACCTTGAATTAAAACTGGGTGCTGGTGCTCACTTACCGTCTGCAGCTGATCGGGGTACGCTGGTAGGCTCGTTGATGACAGGCGTGACATTGGGAGTGACGGGTTTGCGGCGGCACCACCCCAGACAGAACATGGTGCGCGAGATAGGACACAGTGCGCTGAAAGTGGGATTTGGATACAAGTCGACTGCAAAGAATAGACCAAATAGTGAGAGACAGACAAGGGTAAAAAGCTGGGATGCACTGACGTTGCCCGCGACTGTGCGTGGGAGCCATTCGTGGCGCCTCCAAGTCCCCAGCATTTCCCCCACGACCTTGATTTTTTCGTCTCCGGCCCTGTACATCATCGTCACCAGCTGTCGTGTTTATCTCACGGTCTCACAACGCCCGTGCTGCCCCTTGTGGGGCAGGTGACCAATGACGATGGCGGCGCCAGCAGCTACAGAGAAGTGCGGTGCACGAGCCGCCCTCAGCGCAATGGGCGTGTCAATGGGGCGTCCCTTTCAGCCACCTAAGATGGCCTGTTGTACCTTCTTCTCGGGTACATGGCCTCTGACAGAATGTGCATGAGGATGTGCGACAAATAAAGACGGATAGTTGTGGTACATCTTGGGTGCTGGCAGTACAACAACAAGACTGTGTGGTGAGGGACTGGTTTGCAGGGTGGCAATTTGGATTGACGTGGGCGGCTTTGTATTGACGTTGGCGAGATGTAAATGGCAAGAGAGTGGAAGTGTGTTGACAGCTCTTCATAGGGACTGAGCGCCTTGGCAGCCCAGAATGACATGATGCGTGTCGAGAGAGTCGGCTTCCGCAAACCGAACAGATGTTTCCTAAAGGCCCAGGCTGCAGGTCAGGCGGGCGCTCGCGCTTTCAGTGAGCCACACGTCCTTGTCGCAGTTCAGGACTTCATCGACTCACTTCTGAATACACAACATGCGAGGATCGTATGGGGCCATTGGCTGGCGGCGCGGCCTCATGGCTACAGCTGCATTTAGAAGAAGTTGCCGTGTGACCTCGAACGTGTGTGGCCAGGTCGTGAGGATTGTGGGTCGTGCTCCTCCATGCTGTTGCGCCACAAACGCCGCAGGCCAGGGTTCGGCGCGAACCTGGAGCGCAAAGGTTTCCAGAGCTGGGGACGCGGGTGTGGTTGGCATGGACCAATGTTCCGCTGACGAGGGGCAGCCGCTCGAAGGGGTAGGGGCGTCGCCGAATGCAGGTGTTGGGGGAATGTATGACAGGCCAAGGCGCGCGTCTGCAGCTCCATCCGCATCGACATCCTGAGTGTGCTCAGGATCGCGGACGACTTCCATTTCGTCGGCAGCTAAAGACACTGCAGGACCCCCTGACATGTCAAGACTGCTTGTGATATAACGCTGTCCGACCTCGTACCGCAGGATCAATGCCCAAGCTAGTTTGTCAAGGTGATCGTCCGAGGGAACCGTGCCAGGCAGGAGGCCACAACTGATGGCGAAGTATGCCAAGGTCTGCCGTCAACAGGCAATGCGCAGGAGTAACTTACACAGTCAATTGCGTCCTGAACCCATGCCAAAGCTCTCGACGGCGTTCTGATGTCGCATGGACATGGTTCAATTGATGAGCCAACAATCTGGAACGGGCTTCCAAGGGGCAATGCCAGCGACGCTTGCAACTCGCCGACACTGAACACGCTCATTGCAATATGCTTGGGTGAGGTTGCGCAAGACATTGAGCAAGTCTGTGCAACCCGAAGGCTTGTGAAAGCGTTACGTCGTGAACGAGCAGGGTGGTGCTTCTTGTAACGGTGAGGGAATGAGGGAATGAGGGAATGAGGGAAATGAACGAGGGTAAAAGACCACTCGAGAAGTGTTTGTGCGCGTCCATTTGTACCTCGCGCTGGGAGGCGACAAGTGTGTGATGAGACCACATCCAAAGGTTGCGCACAGGAGCAAAGTGGTCGTCAGTGTACAGCAGGTGCACCAGACGCGCGCGCATGCGACGTCACCCATGCCGGCGCAATGCAGCCAGGCCAGGTACGAGAACGGCACATCCGGAAGACACAGACCCACTCTTCCGTCCCGGACGCCACAATCCCCAAGGACCCGTCACCTCGGCACATCGCCTTGGGCACGACAGTGCCAGCACAAGCTACCCGGTCCCGGCGCGCAACGGCGTGGCGCCCCATTTCAGCACAAGTGATGAGCGCATGATGGGAGGCCGTTCTGGCAGACCCACAGCAAGCCAAGTACGTGAGGGACGTGAGGCAATGACCCGATAAATTATGCGCACGGAGCCAACATGACAGAAATGGGGTGTGAATGGGCCGGGTGCCGGTGGCTTGTGCGTGCCGCTGCCGCACGAGTGAAACAGCCGACCCCGCCGGTGACCAGATTAGGAAAATTGCCGTTTTGCGATGGGATGTTGAGTGTGCTCTACATTGCTGCACTCCCTCACTGTGTGACGCGAGACAATAACAATGCACGGCGGGAGTCGGAAGGCAGACAGCAATGTGCGTCCTTGGGACATGTGCAAGGCGCAACCAATGTCATTGTTTTTAGTACGCAAGACGCCGCGTCCGATGGCATGGCTTTCCTTTATTGCGGGAAAGAGTGTGTGCTTGGTAAAATGCTTCACAGGGTTGTGCCATAGTGGATCTGCAACCCAAAGTGAAAGCACGGCAATGTAGTGACCAGTATGGGTTTTGCAATGCCACGCACACCGTTGTATGTTAACGTCCCAGGGTTTTTATTCTTACAGTACCTTTAGCGTGGCCAACCATCGAACACAAGCCTTGTCTCGCGCGTCTGACAGGAGTGCGTGGCATGGCAAGCGATCGAGTGTGGCGTGCAAGGACCAGGTAGCGGACGGGTGATCGCGTGACCGAGGCGTTGCCACGCCAGTAGTTAATGCCCCGATGCTCCCTCTGGGCTTGAGAATGGTCAGCCGATGAGCCCAACCCTGCACCATATATGCATTGCGTCAATCGTCAATATTGTCCAGTTTATGGTCCTCAGCGTCAACTGTCTGAGCCTCAGGAGGTCTGCACTCACAAACGCTTTGACCAAAAAGAGCGCAGGGCTTAGAAGGCGTTGTGCTTCGATGCTTCGGCGGATCCATAAGTGGGAAACGGCGCGGGCGTAGCCGCCACGCGCGACGACCAAGATGACTTTGTCGCCAGGGTCATTCGGGAATACAATATACGAGGCTGCCAAGCTGTTTGTCACCACTTCCCCACCGTGGTACTTGTCCTGTGAGTCTCCGCGGGCTGTGCCAAGACTTACTTCTATAAGCCCACGCAGCCCCGGGGCGCAGCCCTGGAGATAGAAGCGAAAAGGAAATGCCCCATAGAAATAGTAATGGCTGGGGTTCGCCGGAGGATGCCAGTCATCACTGTCTGTCGGGCTGGTTACTGTTTGATCCAGACCACTCTGATCGGCATTGTGGTTGGCGACCTGGCGACGGGGTTGTTTCCTCAATGGATGATGTGCGAGAGAACTCCCAGGAGTGTCCGGTTCGTCGCGTGGGTGCTTTGACCTACCGATGACGCTTATTGGCGCAGATGTCTCTGTAGTGCATGTCGGCTTGATCAATACCTCTCCAGATGTGAGGGCTGAAAGTATTTCGAAGGGTATTATCTCGGGCGTTTTGCGGTTGGTCGCGCGAGGAAGTTCCAGTGACGTCGACAGCAGACGGATAGGTGGAGGGTCGTTGCTGCACTGCAACTCAAGGGGTCGAAGCGATGGGGACGGCGGCGCCGTGGACAGGGTGCTTGAGCCTAATGATGGCAATCTCTCGGCGGATCGTGACGTGGGTTGCGTTGCTGACAGGAGCTGCATGTGCCCGGGGTTGTCTTCAGCTGCGACGGCATGACATGGGTTGTGTGGATCAGGTGGCAAGAGTGCGATCGGCATTGGGGCTTCCACCACACTGTGAGAGTATCAGTACTACTGGGGGTGAGCAAGCGGCCAAGAAACTCACCGCACCTGCCATTGCATGTAGTCCACCTCGGGGCCAAACAACTGGCGTCCGCGAGCGCACCGGTCAAGCCATGGGCTCTGAAGAATGACAACACCAGATGCCCGACGCACAAAATGATCGGCAATGGCATCCAGAGACCATGGCTTTCGTGACGTTGGGGTGGAGGGAATCGGTTCCACACTGTGACAGTAGTCTTTGACTCCACTTGCACTGACAATCACATGAGTCAAGTCAGGCGACATCATGTCCCGGGTGACAGTTCCACCGTTGGCCTGGACGTAAGTCATTGATGCAGAGCCAACACCTGAATTCGCCAGCTGCTGCTGAGCTGCCGTGTTATATACTCACGTGGACGAGCTGCTCGTCATGTCGAACATCCGCTTGGGGACGTCCTCTGGACTGGACGAAAAACACCAAGCCGCGAAAGATGAGATCAGTGGAGGCCATGGCAATGGTCTACTTTGAGAGGATACAGTAATTGAATGAGATAAGTGGATGGCGACGACATACAAGAGAGTAAGAGGTAGATAAATGTGCAGTCTAAGCGCAACAAGAGATGGACAGGGACGCATGGCGAGAATGGGCCGGTGAGTCCAGTGACGACGTGACATGCGATGAGCCAGAGGTAGCAAATGTGCGAGCCGAGCAGCGCGAGCAGGACGCACAGGGCATCCCGCGGGTGCGTGTGTGTGGGTGCGTGGGTGGATGGGTGCGTGTGCATGTGCGGATTGATTGTCTCCTCCCTTGCTTCTGCCAACTACGTTCTCCATCTCCAAGCTTCGCAGTAGCCCGCCCCCACTCCCTTTTGCCTCTTGAGAAACAGCAACATGCCATAGATGCGATGGCACATCTTTCGCGCATCGCAGCCGCCATAAGTAACCGCGCAATCGGTGGTAAGCAAGTGTGGCCAAGACGGGGTGTATGGGTGAGTGTGTTAAGCTATGAACGGTTGATTACCCACAGGTGTGAAGGAGGTGTGTCCAACAATGGCCGGCCTGGCGAGCAACCGGCTCCGTCGGCGGTAACTGGGAGAACGGCGTTCGGAAAGCGCCGGCACTGTTCGGCACGCGTCAATCTCGGAGGTTGACTTGCAAGTTGCTGGTCGTGTGGGCGTGAGAGCGAAAGATTTCGCCGAACGGAGCGGGGTAAGCTGCCCCTCTCAACTCCCTTCCGTCGCCCACCTTGCATCTTACACCGTTCCCTAATCCACTGAGCAACCCTTTGCATCGTTTCTAGTTCTTCCTGCACGCCGCACTGAAAAGGTGCATATCTTGGACGGGTTCTTCTATCCAGCACAGTCTTCCACCCCCCTCGTATGTCTTCTGGTATGAGCCAGTCCACATCCCCCGTGCCCTCACGGCACACTTCTCGTGTCTCGGGTGATGGTGTCTCAAGCCCACCAAACCACCGCAGCTCCCCCACACGCGTTGCGCTCCTCCGACTCAATGTGCAGTCAGACCGCACCGCGAGGCTGGAGACGGAGACTGCTGTCCTGCCGTGTGCTCCTACCGACGAAATTGCCTCGCAACCTTCACGGCCGTGTTCTGTGACTTCTCTCCCAGAGCTTACCCATTCACAGCCCGCGCTCCCCGGACAAGATGTCAAGGGTGAAGACGTTGGACCGCCGCCGGACGGCGGCCGCGAAGCGTGGCTGTGTGTTTTCTCAACGATGTTCGTTCTCTTCTGCATCTACGGTCTTCGTGAGTGCCCTTTCGGCCGTGCCGTGCTGACCGCAGTAATGAGCAACGGCCAACTGCAAGAGTACTACCTCAAGAACCAACTTAAGGGCTATGACAGGTCGACTGTGGCGTGGGTACCGCCGCGAAGGTCCTTTTCTGACAACCAGGTGGCTTGGCACCATTCAGTCGCTCATCGAGTTTGCCTTGGCTCTTTTCACAGGCCGCTTCTTCGATGTACATGGGGCCAAGCTTCTTGTGGTAAGCTGCACCCTTCTGTCGTTTGGGTCGGTTGTTGGGCTAGCTTGTAAGTCGTACCAGTCTCCAGCAAGCGCGTGAAAAGCTGATCGCTTTCGCAGTTGGCAAGACGTACTGGCAGCTCATGCTGGCCTACATCGCCTATGGTCTGGCAGGCTCACTCGCGTATGCGCCTTGCACAGCCGTCGCAACGCACTGGTTCTTGCGGCGCCGCAGCACGGCGGTGGGCATTGTCGTTGCTGGCTCAGGTCTCGGAGGCATCATCTATCCCATCATGCTCGAGCAGCTTCTGAAACGGATTTGTGAGAGCACGGCTGAAAAACAAAACTGACGATAGCTTACCGCGACACGATGCTGATCATTGCGGGTCTCAACTTCGTTTTAATGTTACCCGCTTGTTTCTGGATGCGCGGTCGTCTCCCTCCTCGCCAGCCACCTCCGTGGAGCGATTTCAAGCGTCCGTGGAAAGAAACGCCATACAACTTCCTGGTCGCAGGCGCAGCTCTATACTCAATGAAGTGAGTGTCCTTTTGTGCGAGCTCGCAAAGGCTGTGTGTTGACCCCAGCCTGATGTCCCCGTACTTCGCTGTCCTCAATGTGGCGGAGAACAACAGAATTCCACAACCGCTTGCTGGGTACGCCCTCGCCATTATGCAGGCAGGCGCTCTCGTTGGCCGCCTGGGGTCTGGCGTTTTGGCCGATCACATTGGCGTCTGGAAGGTCTACGGCTCACTGGGATTCCTGTCGGCAATCTCCATGTTTGCCTTTTGGGCGCCCCAGAACATTGGCACGGCGGCCACACTCATCGGAATGATACTGTACGGCGGCGCCTCTGGAGCCTGGTTTACGGTTGTTGGAAGCGCAACAGCGGCTATCTCACCCATGAACGAGACGGGCATGCGTTTTGGCATGCTAATCAGCAGCCTCGCCGTCCCGTCGCTCGTTGGTCCCGTCATTGCCGGCGCCATCGTGACAGCCAGCAACAACCTTTTCACGTGGGCAGCTGTCTTCTGCGGTTTCACGTTCCTTGTTTCAGGGTTTCTTTCAAACGCTGTCGTGGCGATTGGCTGGATGCGGAAGCGGAACAAGCGTATTGGGCGCGCCGCTGCGAAGCCAACGAACCCGGACAACCTGTACGATGTTGAGCTCAACTTGTCTCCAGATGGCAAAGAAAAGCTTCCACTCGACCATGAGAAAGGCCTAGATGGCTTCCCGAGTGTCGCCTCCGGAGAGGCCACTCGTGTCAATTCGCCCATGGATGAGCGGGAGCTGAAGTGGCCAACCATTGCTGAAGTGACACTTTCAAGTGAGGGGCCAACGGGACCTGCCGTGGAAATGCCAGTCAGTCGTGAATGCGAACCTCCGCGTCCAACGATTGAATAAGCGGTTCTGCTCAAGGTTGGGATGCGTGTGGAACCTATGGCAAGCAATCATGTGACATATCGCAAGCAATCATGTGTGTAACATTTAAGCACATACCGATTGTGCATTGTGGAATGTAATCTGTACAATAATGGCAAAGGATCCTTGAGAACTCATTCCACGCATACCTTTCATTTTGTCCGCACCTGACAACATTGGAACTTGAAATTGGGCGTAACCTTCAACGCGTCTTCAGTTAATGCCTCTCATTTGCTCACATCAGCCCACACATTTTGGCCCCGCCGTGGCGGCCGAGATAGGCCCCCAAACACTTGCAGGGCCGGTCATCCCGCATCTCCTGCGGCGTCGGATGGAGCGAAAGAGACGTCGGGGACGGCAACAGGCCAGATGTCACTGTCGTTGTGATCCCTGAGACGACCCCGCTGGCCCGTGCAGTCGGCACTGACCTCGGGCATAGTCTGACAGTGCAGGCTGCTTGCTGTTCAGTCTCTCACATTGACTCCTCACACCGCGCCCTCGCCACACTGAAGGTCCCACTCCATGTATTCCCGCCTTGGTCGCGTTCCAATGTTTGCGCAGTTGCAACGCAACTCTTTCTGATCATCCCATCCTTTCCTAATCGTTCAGCAGGCGCTGCCAGTAGAGGCGACACGAACCACACGTCACAATGATCTTTGGGCCAACGACCACGCCAAGCCGACGACAGAGTCAACTGCCTCCTTCACGTTACGACCGGGACGATCGTGAGTGTGGTTAGCGACGCCATCTGACAACCCAGATCTTGATTCATCTTCGCGCTTGTCCAAGAAGGCGCCTCGACTGTCCCTTCCCCCCAGCGCTCGTGGAAGCCGTGGGCAGCTAAAGATTACAATCCTTCATGACACGTTTAGTCATGAGCAACACCCTCTAGCATCACCAGCTCTGGGGTCGGCGCGCTTCACCCCCCTTGCGCCGCCTCCTACGCCCATGACACCAAACCTGACCTCCCCTTGTAGGCATCCCTCCAGGACTACACCGACGAGTCCCAACCCGACGACACCCGGTTTCAAGGCAAGTGGCATCAACCCAAGCTCCTCTGCTCTTGCATACACGCTGTCCGACGGTGATCTGTCTCGTCACATGGGAGAGCCTTCTGTGTGTGATAGCGATCGGAGTGAATACTTTCACCCACTGGAGGACGACGGGTGGTCGTTGCGACGTTCTCTCGCCAAACAGCGCAAGAAGAGCGTTGGGAGTCTCAAGCAAGTATGGGCAAACATGTCGGGGCGTTCCGTTGAGGACCAACGCGAGGCACTCGCCATGCTCAGATACCTCAGTTCGAGTAGCGCGGAGCTTGGCACCACGCAAATGTCGCCGCCTGCACATAAGCCGTTGTCCCCTGCAATCCCGTCGTCTGGTGCGTTGTCGGTTGGGTCTGGGTCACCAACCGCAACCAGCACACTGTCGGCCCATTCTCTGCCAGTCGTGCCGCGGGTACAACTCTTACCAAGACGCTCGAGCCGCCCTTCTATTCCGGACATGGCTTCAACAAACATCCCACCTCCCAAAGCACCCTCCCCGTTACCCCGACCTAACCGCCACACGTTGTCGGAGCATCCCTTCCGCATATCTACCGCTACCACATCACGCCCGTCCGGTTCGACCTCTCCCGGTGTCACGACTCCAAAATTGTGTTCTGTGCCAGACCTCGTAATACCTGACATGCCACCTCTGCCACCACAATACGCTGGGCAAAACTTGCGCACGGCCAGCGCATGCTCGTCCCCGACCACGCCCCATTCAATCCGCCGCAAGCCCGTACCACAATATCAACTCGTCGACGTTGGCGCAGAACGCGTTACACCGACATCACCCAAGACCGCGCCCATTCAGCGCGCTCGCCACCCTTTCGCTGCTTCTGCCAAACTAAACCCCCCTCAATCTCAGTATCGACGCGGTCGCTCTTCGATAACCGCTGAGCCTTGCTCTGCGCCACCTACAACAACAGAATTTGCATTCAACCATCCGGTCGCAGCAGTAAGGGGGATGCCAGCAATCGTCCCTCCCCCACGCCTCCCTCCCCCTGGCCATCCACCACCTCGGCCGCCCCGCCGACTCCGGCCACGCCTGTCAACAACCTGTCTTCACGACTCCCAACTTGCGCAGAGATAGGCCCCGCCTGGCGACCACCCATACCTTCTCAACGTCATCAAGGGCTAGACGCTCACGCTCGTCTTCAGCTCTGTTGAGTATATTGTACAGTACTGCATGTCGTGCCACGATGGTATGAAAATATGTAATTCTTGCCAACGTACTGTAAGCATGAAACGCTGGTCTCAACGCTTTGGAAACACGCAAAGAAAGTCAGATTCTGAAAAAGAGAGCCTAGTATCGTTGAGCCATGTGCTGTAAGGTCTGGAATTATACCCTTCTGTGAAACATACAAAAAGCGGCGCTAAAGGTCAGAAGTCAGTGGTTCTAAATACGCCAAGTCTGTGACAGTCGCAGCGGCTCTTGCTGTGGCTTGTCAAAGACGACCACGGTGGGCATAAACTCTTTTCCTGCTCGGCGGTGGAAGCACTCGCCTCGGCGGCAAGTGACACACGGCGGGAGCACAAACCCACTCTGGTCATAGCGACTCTGCAGAGACCGTGAGTCGTAAACACACGGCCTTCCCTTTGCGTCGCACGCAACACAAGGGACTAGCGGCCTTGAGTTAGTGAGAGCTGAGATGCTGAACGTACGTGATGACTAGTTTGGCTTGTCGGGTGCGCCGTATTGGGAGTTGCTCCACTTGGAAAAACGGTGTGCAGGCGACCATGCCAAAGTCAAATGGGCCTAAGTTGGGAAGACTCATCAAAACCTTCGATCGTAGCTGTTTCCGTCGAGGAGAAGTCGTTATGAGTGACGTGCCGCGTGATGATGTAGGACACGGTGGTGTCCGAGGTGGTGCTGAGGAAGCTTCCGACGTTTGGTCGGAGGACGTATAGGTGGACGACGGTTGCAACGGAGGGGGTGGTGTCGACGGACGCTGGTACGACACATGCTCGAGGTGGTGCTCGTGCTGAGGTGACGTATCCCGCCGATGTCGATACGTACTGGTGGGACAGGATGGTTGCAGCGTCGCCCGGGGGCATGCTCTGCGTCCCGAAAGCGGCTTCGAGGTCTCGTACTGGGATGTCGACACCCCCCTAGTGGGGAGGGCAGTGTGAGGCTGGTGAATCGGAAAAGCCCTGGGTTCCGAGATCTCGCTCTTTTGTAACCGCTGTGGCTGTTCGTTCACATGAGGCGGCAACTTGGGCGTCTTCAGGAAAGATCGACGGGTAAACACTGATGTCGGCTGCAACATCGTTCTTCTGCGTACTTGTGGTTGAATTTGTTGCGTGGAAGATGAATTGCTTAAAAGAGCTTTGGACTGGGCTCCGGATCTGCCCAAGTTTACTGACCGGATGGCGTCACTCGATTTGCGAGAGTTTGATGCGAACGACAGGCTTTTTGAACGAGACGGCGTGGCACCCGTCTGTCTGTTTACACAAGGAGGTTTCTCTGTTGGCTTCGGTTGCGAAGAAGGGGCTTTTGCAAGATAAGTTGTACGACGTAAAAACGTGGCCAGTCGAGAATGCGTGCGCTGAGGTGGCGGAAGAGGAGCTTTACGAGGTGGTCTCTCGAGGAAGGATGGGGCCTTATTCATGGACGGCCGCGAGGTTGGCTGCTCAGGTTCTGGTTGAGACGTCGATACGGGAGTCGAAGAGCAGGACTCTGGGTAGAGACCAGCGGACGGCGGTGGGGGGCATGGCGTCGGGACATGTCGCTGTTGGGGCGGACCTCGTGTTGCAGATGAGCGAGACTTGGGTGCTGAAATTGTGCGGCGCTGGTCCACAAACCGGAATGACTCTCGAGTCGGTGTCGGAGGACAAGAGTACCGCGTACGCTCGGTTCTTAAGGAGCAATGCGGCGTTGCCAGAAAAGCCGCGTCTATTGCTGGGACAGGTGGTGCTGGAGGGTCGCCAAGCTTTGCAAGGTCTGAGTGGCTCCACATTATCGTGCCGTAGCGCTTGGAAGTGGCACGCGGGCGCGACCCATAGTGCGCCATCGCAACGAGTGAAGCGTAGGTTCGGGGAAAGAGACAGTTGCCCCTCGCCGGTCCCAACTATTGTACACGCTCGGTAGCCCCGACTCCGGTGATGCTGGCCATCAGATACGGGGAAACCTAGCGGCGATGGCACGACGCTGCGGCGTCGCCATTCTGGCAAGGCCATCAGTGATGTAGGCGTCCTCCTCCTGTGTGTCGCCTGTCCATCATTAATTGTCGCATTGCCAGTAGGGACGTCGGAGCGTAGGTGGTGATGGCATTTGTCTTCGGCTCCGCCATCACTTTAACAGCCTTGTTGGCTGGGGCGTGTACGCAAGTATAGAACTCTTGGCGGTCCTTACCGGTCGTACCGGTCGTTGCTGCTCACCGCAATGGGATTCCAGCCATGACATCACAGCCTCCACAAAGACCACAGATCCTGCAAACATCCATCTATCTCGTACGGCCTCACCACATCAAAATGCTGGCGGCACGACAACTGATGGGCCAGACCCTACGCCAAAGTGGACGACGTGCCTGCCTAGCTGGGCCGGGGGTCTCTGTCCGTGTCAGTAACGAGCGCTCATCTCGGCAGATCGTGTCAACAACGCACAACCGCCAGTCCCGATCGATGGGTGAGGGAGCTGGGGTAAAAGCGCGAAAACAGAGGCAACCCGGCCAGAGCACAGACCAGCAGACACATATCGTGTCTCGTGCGCGGGCTCGGATTGATCGTGTGGTCGACAGGACGCAAACTGTTTTGCACGACGGCATCGAGCGCAGTCGGGGACGCCTTAGCCCAGGTGGGTCCTATTCCATCCATCCTACTGCTGACCCGCCCAGCTCTCTTGAACGACATCAAAGTTGAAGTGTCTGCGGCGTGGGTACCCCTATCTGAAGTCGCGCACATAGCACCCGCGCCATCAGGACTACGAGTTCAGGTACCATCAACGTCGCTGTGCAACGCCACCGGGGCTGCGATCGCCCGCGCTCACATTCCGGGTGTTATTGTGGAGCGGGATGTCGACGACAGCACAGGTCTGCACGTGTCGGTTGCTAGGCCAACGCCCGATATGCTGGCCGGTATCGTGGCAAACCTCCATGAGGCAGTCCAGGCCGCTAAGAAGCAAATTCATGAAACTCGGGACGATGCCATCAGCGCACTCGGCGGCCGCGTGGCCTTCGGCGCGGGCCAAGTAACGGAGATGGCCGAAATGGCAGTCGGTCTCATCGATGGCATGTCTGTCGCTGCGACGAACTCATTTGAGTGAGGGCGGGCTCTCCCTATCCACTGTGAGCGTAAGCAAGCCCTGGGTCCGATGCACGCCAGTCATGTGGACGGCCACCGAGCCAGGCGTCATAGCGGGCAGAGTGGTGGGCCTTTATCCGTGCAATCACAATCCCAACAGCACTCATGCTAAGGGAGGGCGCATAATGAGGTTACAGCGGGGCTCGCGTCTAATGCATCATGAGCAGTCGCGTTTAGCGAAGTACTGTACTCTACAGAGCTGGGATGAATAATAGGACTGGGTGTACCGCACAGAACAGAGATGAGTGGGGTTCATGTGCTTACTATTCATCTCGACTCAGTACAGGTCATGCTTGCCAGTAGGGTCTGTGGTGATTCTAAGCACTCGGTATGATCATAGCACAGGCACATTGCGTGCGGAGGGCTTCTACGACCTTAATGATGACATATCACTGTACGGGGGGCAGTTGAGGTGCACCCTCTGTATGTATACTGTACCCGCCAGTACTGGACTGTACTGACTGCACAGTTGACATACTGTATGTACAGTGCTGCACGCACCTGTAACTTACACACGTTGTAACTTGCAGTACAGTACATACTGTACTGTACAGTACTGTATGTACTGTATGTACTGTGTACTGTACAGTCCTTATGCACAAACCTCAACAACGGACCAACCTATACAACGGTATGTACTTACTGTACTGTACAATCCATACGTCTACAGCACAGCTCCACCGTTGCGTTGCGGGCAGTATGAAGCATTCAGGGTGTACTGTACTACTGTACATGTAATGTAAGTATATGCATTATGCACCGTACCGCACAGTACAGTATGTACATTCTGTACAGTATGTACTGTGCAGTATATGCACAGTATGTACCGTACCCTGCTGTAGATGTAAAGTACATAGATGAACAGCAGGCGGGCACCAGATGTACAGCAAGCGGCGCACTACGAAACTTTCACTGCTGCATATTCTTTCCAACTAAAGCAAACAACTACTGCACCTACAATAGAGTCTGGGATGGCTTAAACATCTCCGGCCAAACACTCGTTAGATTTGTGACTCAGACGTCTGGCTTATCGATGACCTTCGTGACCTGGAGTGGCGGGCACGTAAGGTGCTTCTGACGGAGCACGTATCGCTTGAACCACCACGGCAGAACGGTACCGACCTGGTAGCTCGTGAAGGTCTTGGTTGGGACACCGAAGACCTGGTCCAGCTCCTCAAGCGTGAGCTGCTTGGTTTCTGGTACCCAGAGGTAAATCATGACAAACGCGAGGGCGTTCAAGCCAGCGTAGAAGCAGAATGCACCCGTAGGCTTCATGGCGCGCAGCATCAGAGGGAACTATGGGTGTGAGTGACTTTCCAATGTGACGAACGCTTACAGTGAAGGCCAACACTGCGGCCCAGAAGTTGTTGAAGAACACAGACCACGCCATGCCTTGCTCACGTTGCGGCAAAGGGAAAATCTCGGCGCAATACATGAAGGGAACCGGTCCCTCACCAATCGAATACGCAATCGTAAAGAGGTAAACGAACAGGGCAACGAGCGCGGTCGAGACCTTGAGGTTGGGGATGAGGAACATCATTCCGCCCACAAGCAGAGTCCAGCACATGTTGGGGAATGTCGCGAGCAGCAGTGTGCGGCGACCATACGTGTCAATGGTGAACACTGCAGGAATGGCGAAGACAAAGTTGAGAGCACCGAAACCGATAGAAGCGTAGAGAGCCTCTGTGGCGGTGTATCCACCACGCTCGAATATGGTGCTGGAGTAGAAAGCCTGCCGTAAGCTCATCTGTACTGTACAGTATGCCTATATATCCTTACCATAATGTTGATACCGCACATCTGCTGGGCAATCATCACGACGGATGCAGCAACAGTAGCGCGGCGGCAGCGGGGAATGGTGAACAGCTCAATGAGACGGGTGAAGTATGTGCGACCCTGGATGATCTTTTGCTCCTCAGCAAACAGAACGTAGGCGTAAAATAGATCGCGCGCAGCTTGAAGAGGGGTATGACGAAGTCGACGCATAGCTTTCCAAGCCTCAGGCATGCGGCCCTTCTTCATGTACCAGCGGGGAGACTCAGGGCAGAAGTAAACGCCAACCGTCAACGGAAGCGCTGGAATGAACGCTGAGCCCAACTGAAGACGCCAAGCGGCCACAGATTCTATATCCTTCACAGCCGCGTTCGCGCAGAACCCTAAAAAGATCCCGAAGGCTGTCCAGCTATGCATTCAGCAGAGGAACGCGAAGAGCGAGGTGGGAAGATTGGTTGACTTACAGTTGCCAACCCATGGTGAGGGCGCCACGGACGTTGGCGGGTGAAAGTTCGGCACAATACATGGCCACGGTGGCAGCCTTTGCACCCACTCCAATGCCCATGACCAGACGGATCGCCGTCAGCTCCTGCCACGACTTGGCAAAGCCGGAGGCAATGGGAGTCGCAATGAGGCAGAGACCCGTCAGGAAGATTTCGCCACGCCGGCCGAAATAGTGGTTGAGTGGGTCAGACACTGTTTTCGGTGGTTAGCGGCATTTAATTACCCGATAGTTGCCGAGATGCCGATCGCTCCAAGTATGTACTCACACCAGCACCCAACAAACGCAGCAGTGAGGTAGACAGACGAGTTGACCAGACCGACGATGGACTCGTCGCGCTGCCATCCAGGATCGCCTTCTTTGGTGTCGATACCAAACTCCTCGCGGAAGGTGAGGTTGGCGCCGTTTGAACCAGTCTGGTCCCATCCCTGGGTGGCGGCACCGAGGGCGCAGATGATGACTGCACGTCAGCGGCGTTGACGTTGAGATGCGGTGCGCACCAGAAAAGATGAGCTGGCCTGACAGGTGCCACTTGTGATCCCGCTCGTAGGCAAGTGAGTCCTTATCCTCCTGAGAGAGCTGGCTGATGCGCTCAAAGGTTTTTGGCTGCTGGGCGACGAGTGCACCGCGGCGGAAGACGTCCGCGTCGTCCTCAAAGCCAAACTTCTTGCAAAAGTCGTCGGCCCGCTCAAGAACCTCGCCTGATGACAAGCTCGTAAGGGGATTGAGCACATCGTCGGCCGTGACACCGACAGAGGCACGGCGCCCAAGTGGCGTTGGTGCCATCTTGTCTACGTCGTCATACTCATGGTGGTCGACGCCCTCCTTGCCATTCGTCTTCTCTGAATGATAGTGATTGCTGTCGTCTGAGTGCGACATGATGCTATGCACGCTGGTCGATAAAGGAGGGAGTGATTAGCTCAAAACTCTGTGAGGGGTGTGTGTATATATAGGCGATGAGGCTGAGTGGCTCTTGCCGTGGCAGTGCCAGCTCTGTAGCAACCGAGCCCATCTGGAGGATCTCTGGTACTAGAGGGGACCCTCGAGAGTCAAGGTCGCGTCTGACAGAACTGGAGGAGTCCAGCCGAGGCCATCGTGCCTGCAACGCCAGACACTCTACTGGGCGACAGATCCGCGTTGAACGGGGCATATGGACAGGCGATCAGCGATCTGGGACCAGCGATTGGAGAGAAGCTTGAGGGTTGGACGTTTTAGACTTAATGGTCTTGGCACGCCGCAACCTCGTGACTGGCCCGGGAGATGGTGCATCAGGGGTCTTGGAGGTGATGAGCAAAGTGAGGTACAGTGAGCACCATGCCAGAGGCGGTGAGTAGCCTCTCAGACACCGTCGCCAACTGCGAGGTTCAAACCCGAAATGTGTGAGAAATGCGACATACAAGGTTGCTGAGCAATTGCCTGTACCACCAAGCAGCCAGAAGTGGCCATGCCAAGAAAGCCCATGAGCCGCGGGTGGGGGACAAGCACGTGAGCAACGTGAGAGCAGCCATCCAGTTTGCCCCAGCTGTAGCACTCCGCGAGCCGCCGGGATGACACTAGTCTAGGGTGCAAGGGCATTGTTTGATGACTGCCTACCAATGAGCGTCAACGTCTTGCGCTTGTTTTTCTCATCTAAATCACTGCCCGTAGATTGCGGACCAGTTCTAGGTTTGTATTGGCGAAGCGGCAGATCAATTGTCACAGACCCAGAAGAACATGCTTCACCTCATGGTGTCATGTCTTGGCTGAGATCAGCCAAGCCGTATAGTCACTTTCCGAAAAGCTAGTCGACCAGAATTGTCTTGTGGCCTCCGATTGGTGAACGAATAATGGTGCTACAGCCCGCACAGTACGCCGCGCGGTGTAACATTCGAAATGGGCAAGCAAGTCGGGGGGTGCCCACTTCTCCGACGCCGCTGCCCACAAGGTCCCAGCTCACCGTGACAGATGACGGATTACGCGCGACGCGGATGGAAGTCGGGTGGTGTGCAGAGAACTGAAAGCGATTCTGGTTGGCCCATAGCAACACATTTGACGGCAATTGTCACTTTGCTTGCAAAACCGCCGCCAGACTTCAGTCGCACTCGCAGTGAAGCGGAAAGATGCTGCATAATCTCGGTTAGCTTGAGAATCCGGTCTAGCCGGTCAAACAAGTGTTGCCGACTTTGGCCGCAGGGTAACGAAGCTTGGAAAATCGGCAGGGCATTTGCGATTAGATTGTGGTGAGGTCGCTTGAGATGGACCTCCTCGCCTCGTTAACTTTCTCTGGGCACCGAAGGACAGTAGTGTGATCATGGCGCCTCGCTTGGTTCCTGTCCATTATAACAAACCAATGGATCAGCGGCGAGCTCTCACAGATGCTTGAAACGTAAAAGAAGATCTGACAGCTCCAAAAGCTGAAGACCATGTCTGTGTTACCGGCGTCTCCGACATCGAACAGAAGCGTTGGGAAAGGTGTCGCCCTTAGCTACAGTATCCAGACTACATTTCGACAATTGTAGTTTAGCTACTCTCCCGCGTGTACGTGTTCGGTTGCCATGGAGGTTACCTCGCAATGTCCCCTCACCAGGCATCGGATGCCGGTGGTGTGGTAAAGCACAACGCAAGGCCAAGTTCAGTTGAATCACCCTAGCGCCTTCAACAACGTCGCCCAGTCCCCAGCACCTGCACACGGCAATGTCACCCCACGCCCGGTTCGGCATCGTTGCCCTCAAGGCCAAGGGCATTGCAGGCAAACATTGTTCGGAACGTACAAGTACCTCACTCCAACTGAGAGGAGCTATAAAACGGATGCCTTTGAGCTGTTATAATTTATCCTTCCCTCAGTCACGAGCAATGCCGTCTGGCGGTGTACATCCGTCCAACCCAATGCCACACACGACAGCAAACAACGTGTTATAAACGCGGGCCACCAAGCGAAATAAACGGCCCATCAACCGCTGCCATAGATTGGTTGGCAGAATACCTCATGTGGCGTTGAACCGGGAGTCGTCTCGTTTCTGACAAGAACAGAAACGTCTCAGCCTTCTCAGTGCCAACAAATGGCTGGAGCTAACGTGGTGGCCTAGGGAGTTGAGGGAATTCAGGGCTTCATGCTTCACATTCGAACCGCAGCAGCCAAGCCTATCTGCCGATGATTCGGCACGGCTTGCTGGAGGGTCACGAACAGGAGAGGGCACAATGTCGTTCTGTAACGCAACAACGAACGTATGTGCGCTGCAACTCGGCTACAACCGCGTTTGCGGCGGAACAGGTGCTGACGGCATGCCGCGCCTGATGTGAGTGATGCGTTGCTGCGGCCAGGACGCGCTACAGAACAAGGGCTGTGGTTACGAGAGCCGTTTGTTGAGAAGCAGGTCCCTTAGGTTGGCCGCACATGCCCCACAACTTGACTCAGCCCTAACCTGGGTCAGATGACCGAGTAAGAGAGATGCTGCGCGTGCCGCAACTGCGCGTAGGTGTAATGGATAAAGTAAGCGCGCCGCGGCCGGCGCACCGGGTTTGCAAAGGCGAGGTACTGCACGGGGAGTCACGAAGCTGCGCACGCCAAGTAATGTAAACGTAGAATACTAAATGCCGCATCCTTCACACCGAGTGCCAAGCTACTGCTTCACAATGTGTGAGCGTCTGTGGGACGCGTGAATGAGCGGCATCTTCATGCACACAGCTGAATAAACACTGTGACGGTTATGTCGCTACAACACTGCATCATAAGGCTAATAAAAACGCTGAGCTATTACAGAAACGCAGAGAGCGTAAACCTTAGACGAGGGCAGCGAGAGCGCCGAGGGCACCGACAGCGATTGCGCCGGCCGAAGCACCCTGGGCCATGGCGCCGGAGCCCGACGAGCCCGACGAGCTCGAGGCGGGGGAGGACGTGCCCGAAGCAGAGCCGCTCTGGGTCTGGGAGCCCGAGGCAGAGCTACCACCAGCACCACCGGTCTGCGAACCGGTCATCATGCTGGACTCGGAGCCAGTCTGCGTGCTGGACATCATGCTGGACTCGGAGCCAGTCTGCGAGCCAGTGCTGGTCTCGGAGCCCGAAGGGGACGAGCTCGAGCTCGAGCCACCAGTGACAGCCGAAGCGATGGCGGAGGTGGCCGCGCCGACGGCACCCTGGGAGGACCTGAGTGGATTAGTCCCCGGCCATACGACATCATTGCAACTCACGACTCCTGGGCAACGACGCCGAGGGCAAGAGTGACAGCGAGGAGAGCAGCGTGCATTGTGCTTGGTTCGAGTGAGGTGAGGCTGTGAGCTGAGAAGGGCTTGAGTTGGAGTTGTGGATGGAGAGGGTGGGACCAGGAGGTGCCCTTCTTATACTTTTGCAGGGTATGCCCTTGAAGTATGGCAGAATGTGGCTGTTGGGGGAAAGGGCGTGGTCGTCCAGGTATGGCGTGTGCTGCAACCCCCTCCCCCCGACTAGGTGGTTGGTGAACGACTGCATCATGGGCAGCGCACGTCTGCTTCAAGACAGGGGGAGAACCCAGTTTGAGGCCGAGGGGCTGGTCAGAGCAAATCGAAGCGTTCCTTAGGACGACTGCGCAGCGGAGGCGGCGTGGATGCCTCAACAAGCAACAATACGCCTGGGCACACCGCTTGGGTCCCCAGCCTTGTATCGAGTATGCCGATGTGGTTCGGTCCGCGCAGGGAGAGTAAGGGCTGCACACGACGAAGAGCCAGGTTGTTGGGGATACGACGCAGCAACCCTGCCCCGGGTGCACGAACGCAACCCCTCTGCTCCGCTAACTGCCGTGGTTGTGCGGCACACGAGTCATATGCCATCTCCAAATGACGGTATCTGGCCCGATAGCCTTCGTTGCGTCTCCCTTTATTCTGACGTCAACGTTTTCTAGCTCATTGCCTTGGCTCTGCTGCAGCCGCATTTGATTTCCACAGCCTGATGCCTAACTACCCTTGACACACCTCCATTGCAGCCTCTCGGGGGGCACCGGTCGGCGTCCCAGGCCAGAGGCCGCTGCACACGACTCCGTCGTTCCCGAGAGTGAATTAGCAGTATCTCGAGAGGATGAACCGCGGGGCCGCGCCGTGGGTTAACGT
The DNA here is from genome assembly GCA_002335565.1 of Cutaneotrichosporon arboriforme. NCBI lineage: Eukaryota > Fungi > Basidiomycota > Tremellomycetes > Trichosporonales > Trichosporonaceae > Cutaneotrichosporon > Cutaneotrichosporon arboriforme. Next base: position 939,156 of record BEDW01000009.1, on the reverse strand, counting down.
ACTTCGGCTCCGGACTTCCACTTCGGGTTGTGTGCCTGGAGCCAGGACCATGACAGAATGACATTGCTGCGCAGTCGTTGACTTCCGGTGGTGACATACCCTTGAGCCTCAAGCGCTTGCCGCGTCCTGCGCGTCCAGCCTTTGCGTGTTCTGCTCGCACTTGCCGCTATTCCATATCGGCGTGTGGGCATGCCGGGGTCAGGGCCGACGATGGTGAGGTGTGGGGGGATAAGCCTCAACTGCACTCTGGCGCAGGCGAAGGGTCGCGAACTGGGGCCTTTGGTTACAAGTGGTCAGTGGGGTTTCAGGCTGGCAGAGGCAAGGTGTTTGGAAATTTCCAAGACTGGATACTCTTCGAACCCTCATGCATTTGAAGACGGCATCTAACTGCTATGGATAGGGCCACCCACGCCCCACTCTTGTCGGTCTACCTCCCTGCTCGCAGGCGGGCAGCGCCTGGACCCCTTGAAGTCACCACCCTTGAAGTCACCACTGTAAGCGCGCCTTCTACCCCTGGGCACAGCGGCAAATGGGCCGGCTCACGACGGGTTGCCGGGCTGTTTGCCGATTGCCTTAACCTGCCCGGAAGTTCCAGAACAACTTGCAGCTTAATCCAGAAGGCAGTAGACGCTCAGTCTCTAGCTCCAGAGGCACAGATGTCGACGTTAAGGCACTCAAGGCACCAATCTATGGCTGCGCCGCAGCTTTCCCGTCCCGCCCTCTCGACGAAAACAACACCGAGCCCAACCCCTGCTGATGGCGGGTGATTCGTTTGGCAGATGACGTGGTGTGGGCATCGGTATCCATCCGCGTTAAGAGACCTCCATCTCGTCTGCACCAATGAACGTTGCGTCAAGGGGTTGACGCATACAGATATTATTGCATAGTGACGTCCACGGAAGACTAGAAGTAGTAGGCGGGTGGCCTGCATGTCTTGAGCCCACGAGATCATAATTCTACCATGCATACGAGAGCGGTGGTCAGGCATACGCATTGATATTTGCCGGCATATTTGCGCACGGCTTGACCGGAGGGCGGTTATCCATCAAAGCCATACTGCTTGGTACAGAGTTTGTTCACTGACGTCTGCCCGTGAGGGCAGATAAAGCGAGAGGTCTCGACTACAGTACCTTTGATTTGATGATGTAACACATCCTTGGCCGATTTAATGGTATGAAGCTAGCAGGTTCATACTACTGGTCGCAGACGGATGCTCCTCTCGATGTGACGGAGAGGTAGCACCTAGCAATGATACTGACCCAGCCATGCCAGATTGCGGCAAGGGGACTGACGTTGAACGTTTATGTCGCTCCTGTTGAAATCACTGCCAGACTTTTGATGAAGCATGGAAGCGGCCTACCACAGCACCATAGTGTCCGTCATATTGACCAGTATGATTACAGTACAGTACACACGCCTTTGTGGTGGGAAATCGCAATCGCAGGCGCTGCAGTCACAGGTTCTCCAGCAAAACGTTGAGCTACAACGTAGATATGCACGTTCCACATTCGTGTTGCTCGCCGCGACAGTGCGGGGGACGGCTCGTTTGCAGGAGCCTGCTGTAAGTTAATATCATGGTATAATGGGTGGCTGTCCTCTAACTCGTCCGTCCTCCAACTTGCATAGAGCCTACATGTATGTATGTGAATGCTATACGTCTCCCGAGCCAGAAACCGAAGCCAGAACAGATATCAGGGCGTACTGAACCTCACAGTTGGCAAAGTGGTAACCCTACATGCATATCAAGTAGGTGCATAGGTGGCCATAGAGATCCCCCGAATTCAATACCATCAGATGTACGTTCGGCCAATTCGTCATTTTGCCACCCACATGCGGTAATGTTCTGCATTCCATGCGATCCTCAGAGGGCGAAATTGCCATCCACATCCTTCTCACCGTGCATTTACCACAACACCACCTCACCGGAACGTGATCATCCTCCAGGAGGTTTGCAGGCGCGGCCAGGAAGTGCCGCGATGCCAAAGCCTCTGCAGCTAGGTACCATAACGCTCTGGCCCTCCCACCCTCCAGGCGGGCCGAGCAAGGCATGGTCAGCGGCGAGTACGACCTTTCTCGAGATGACACCATGGCTCCCATCATCCGAGGCCACTGCGGATGTTTTGATTGACAACATGAAGGACGCGTCGTTACAGATGACGCTCGAGCGTCAAGATTCATTTGATGGCAGCATCATTGTGCGGGTCTGTATAGTCCCGAACGACGACCACCGATGGACAGTGTCGAGTTTACGCGTCCGGCGCCTACGACGTCTGCTGCCATTACTCCACCGCGACTGGAATGGCGGCGGTCCTAGTCTTTTGGACACACAGGTGCGTTGCTCGCCTAGTGGCGCTAAACATAGTCTCACGACCTTGGCACGGGCATGCAAGCGCTCTACGCTCTCATCGATAGCCCTCCCGAGCCAACATTTGGGCCACCCCAGTTTGTCCGAGACGACGACGTGTTTGATGGATTACGTGCCTACGCCAACCCTCATGGCGTGCGTACAGCCATGTACAGCTACCAGATCGTGAGTGGTGGCTTGCTAATATGACGACTGACGTCAGCGATCAGTCGCGCGAATGCTGCAGATGGAAACGTATCCGGAAGAGATCGTAGACCCATCGTACTCTCGCTTGACGGAGAGCGGCACCGGCCACAACTACTTTGTCAATCTTACAAGCTACGATGTCCAGCGTAAACCGCGCTCGTATCCCCTCGCGCGAGGCGGAATCCTATGCGAACAAATGGGCGTCGGCAAGACGCTGATGTGCTTAGCCCTTGTGCTTGTTAGTCGACACCAGCACACTCTTCCGCCAGAGGGCCTAGACGTGAGTGACGTGGTAACGGATGAGGCAGTCCGGACATACTCGACGCCAGGAGCGGCAGCGCTACGTACTGCGCTTGGGCTGGGCGAGGATGATGCGCTAGGGCCATGGTCAGAGGACGAGCTTCTCGGCACGCCATCTCTCGCTTCCATGTGTGCGGACATTGTTGCACGGGTGTATCCCACGGCGTCGAGAGAAGAAAATCTTGCGCCCAGTGCGTCCGCTCTCCTTGAGCGGCAATGCGTCTTTTACCGCTTTCCTCCGCCAGTCCGACTACCCCGCGGTGCCAAACTTGTGCCCCATGTCTCAGCGCAGCGACTCCTCCTTGCAACCACGACCCTTGTGGTTGTTCCTCAGATCCTTGTTCCCCAATGGGTGTCTGAGGTGAAGAAGCACCTTGAGCCCGGCGCGCTGAAGCTGTTGGTTATACCCGAAGGCAGAGCCGAGCTTCCCAGGCTGGACGAACTCATCACGAACGATGTGAGTAGCGACCGTTCCCCTCAAAATACTTAGAGAAGCTAATGCAAGGTTGTCCTTATGAGTCTAGATCGCTTCCGTCGTGAAGGTCATCATGAAGATGGCCAGCCCCTCTCAAGTGTGCTTCTGGGAGCACGCTGGAAGCGGATCATCTTAGACGAGGGCAACGTTGCGAACAATACCAAGAGTGACGCGATACTCCTGGCCCGCGCCTTAAGCATCGAGCGACGCTGGATCGTCAGCGGTAGTGAGTATTGGACACGTTACAAGAGGATATCCTGCTGACTACAGCACCCACCGCCAATCTCAAGCAGGGCACCGAAACCGCGACGAAAGCGTTTCTCGAAAGTGAAAGTATGCAACGAGTCGATTCAAGCGCCGAGTCACGGTCTGCAATTGGCAAAGGGACCCCTTCCAGTACTTCAGTTTCTGCGCCAATTCCGAAACCCCACAAGTGGACTCGGGCTGATGAAAACGACCTTGAGCGCCTGGGCAACATGCTTGGTGGCTTCCTTGCGTCCGAAATCTTTCAACCTCAAGAGTTTCGGCGATGGGTAAAGCGCCCGTTGCGCGATAAGAATGGACCGGGGTATGGGGCGGTTGAGAAGATCCGCCACATTATGAGTTCCATCATGGTCAAGCATCGCCCTGGCGTAATCGACACCGAGGTTGCCATTCCTTCAAGCACGCTAAAGGCTGAGATGGTCCACTTCTCCCACTGGCAACGCCTAACATACAATGCGCTCACAGGCCTCGTCGCTGCCAATGTGTTTACATCCGAGGGTGAAGATGTCGACTTTCTTTTGCATCCCCGTAATCTGGAGTCGCTCAATCAAGTCGTACTCAATCTGCATCTTGCGACGGTGTGGTTTACGTCTCAGGACATGGATCTTCAGGGCGCCATCGCGCGCACACAATCACATCTTGACAAGCGGAAGACGACACCTGAGCAGAGGGAGCGACTGGAAGAAGCTATCATGCACATGCGTGCAGCCGCGGATGATTCGCCAGCGTGGGCAGAATGGATGAGCAACGGCTCAGCATCGCTTCCCTACACTGTTGGCGACCTGCCATTGGCGGTGCGCGACTCTTGGTCGGATGCTCCTGACAACGACCCGACACTCGTGGATGCACATAGCTTAGGCCTTCTGCGGAATATGAACGTCCAAGGTGCTGCATCAAACGATGTTGCACGAGCCGGTTGGGACGAACGTGCCAAAAGGCCACATGCTGAGGCACTCATTCGAATGATGGAACGTGCCGAAAAGCAGTGGCGTGCCGGTGAGCGGGCTCGTGATCCAGAGCTTCCCGCGCACCGAAAGGACAACAAGGCCGCAGCCGACAAGCCCAAGACACCAAAAGTGGCACGCAACCGCTCTACAAGGGCTAGCAAAGGCGCGGACGACGGAGATTTGGACGCACGGCTCGCTGCTGCCGAACTCAACGCGGCGCGTGCCGAGCGTAGTGCTCTACCGAGGCCACTTCCGTGTGTGGTGCAAACGACTTCTGCATCCAGCAAGATTAACTGGGTTGTGCGAGCTGTGTTAACCTCTGCACCGACGGACAAATTCGTTGTGTTTGCCACCCGAGAGGAGACTGCACACTTGACGGAGGCCTTTGACTTGGCCGGCATCACAAGTGTGTACGCGGGCAACAGGGTGGCTCCGGTCGCTCGTAACCGCGCGATCGACGAGTTTAAAGAAACGTCAGTGCGCGTGTGTCTTCTCGAGGTTAAGCTTGGTGGCCGCGGTCTGGACCTTACCGTTGCAAATCGCATGATCTTCCTCGCTCCGGTATGGAATCTAGATGTCCAGGCGCAGGCAATCAAAGTAGGTTTGGTGTTTGTCGCCCTGCTTGTGGTTAACAGACAGCGTATTCATCGCATCGGCCAGAGGCGGCCCTCCCAGATTGCCATCCTAGTGACTGAAGGCACTTTCGAAGAGGACATTGTTCGCCGCGAGTCATCGTCGCGGTCCAATGAAGAAGAGAAACGCTACTCTCGCACCCTTGTTGAGAAACCCCGCTTTGTCTATGCGGAGAGCACCGACGAGGCTACGTTCCCGGTGTCGCTGATTCCGGCGGGGTCAGCGAGCGACGCCGAGCAAGCCGCATTTGCGGCGGAAGCGCTTAACGTCACTCCTCCGTCCAATGTGGTTTTTGATGCGCTAGGCGTTGCGCCTAGTGGTGTCAGCACACCAGCTCGTGGTGCTACGCCCCCCGCCACAATAGTTCAGACCCCTACTACGCCGGGTTCCACTTCTGAGCAGGGATCAATGCCTTGTCTTTCCACCCAAACCGGCAAAGCTTCCAACAAGCGTCGACGTGTTGGTTTTGCCGAGCCTGAAGATGATCAAGACATGAGTAACTGGAGGGTATCTACAAAACGCGCGCGAATTGCGGATTAGCCTTCACAAACCTGCTCTGCTACTATGAGGCATACTTTTGGGTTGCCAATACGCCAGCACCATTGGTTTGTATCAAAAATTCAATGCCCAGATTGTAGATGCATAAAATGTTGCTACCAATGCCATACGCCGCTTACACTCCCAGGCCGGCACTGTCGCCAGGCGTTAATGCCCCTCTTCATCGAAGCTCACGCTCTCGTCACCCTCACATGTCACAGATGTTGTGTGAAGCCGCAGCCCCTCTTCGGCTTGGTGCAGCGCCGCCGAAAGAATCTCGCGCGAAGGGCCGCGAAGGGACTTAAGGCGCGACACGACAAGAGGCTGGTACGCAAGATATGCGGTACGTCCCGTGTCACCGCCTTGCGCAAGACGTGACAGAAACCCACAGACAGCCTCAGCGACCTCCTCTTCGCCATGCCAGACAGGAGACTGAGTTGCGCCGATGGTATTCGCGGGCTGGGAAGCTGCAGGCTGTACTGCACCCTCGGGAATGGCGGCGATCAGAACATTGAACCCCGCTTCCCACCGACTGAGAATCGTACATCGGCGGAGTAGAGCAACCGCTGTGGGAACGAGCACAGGGTCGGTGGGATAGTCGTCACATGCAGCTGCAAATTGCGCAACAGCGGCAGTGATGCGACGCGCTCGTGCCTTGGTAAGCGAACGGACAGCCGCTGATTCTGCTGGGCTGAGCACCGTAGATCGGGCGACGGCGAGGGATCCCCAATTGCCCGCAGCGCAAGAAGCCGCGATGGCGACGCCGGGCATAGCAGGCGGCAGCCCGCTAGTACGGGCAAGCGCAGCAAATCGATGCGCCAATAAGGGGGACCTTTGCACAAGGTCGTCCAGTGCCAACATGGCGCCCTCGTATCCAAGGGCCGCTATCAAGCGCTCAGCCGCGGTGGCAGTGGCTTTACCTTCACTGTTGCCCTGTCCAATCAACGCTGTAGCGTGGACTTCGACAACGGCTTTGACCTCGGCGCTGGCTGGCGCCTTGTCAAGATAATCTTCCACCACCGTCCTGGCTAATGATGTGTTATGTTTGGACCGACCGCCGCGCGTGAAGGCGCGGACCATGGCAATTGTTGTGTCGGCATCAAGGACGTTGCGTTTACGCCATTCTGCGTATATGCGTTCTGCCTGGCTGAGAAGACGCGCACTTGTAAGGGCCCGTAGAATGCCGGGGATCGCTGGTGCCAGATCATTGTTGAACGCGAGTTCGTCCGCCAGGCGGGCAAGAGTGTCTCGACGCGGCGATGCCAAAGCAAGACGTAGGACCGTGTTGGGACCAGGCGAGGCAGCACGTTCAGCAGGTGTAGCCTCATAAAATGCCAACGCGTCACGCGTCGAAGCAGCTGTATAGTACAGCTCCGTGGTAGCCGAGGGCAGCGGAGGAAAGGCGCTATCGTTGGTGATGGCGCGCATTGTCCTTCCCGCCCAGTTGATGTCGGTGGGTCGTCGGCGGACACACGCTGCGCGGATAGTCGTATAAACTAGTTCCAACGCGGGCGGCGAGATAGCAGTGCGAGACATTGTCGTGACTAGGTCTGTCACAGACCGCTGTGCTCGGCCGTCAAGACCCCAGTACAGCGCGCATCGAACGACAGCGCTCTGCGCCATGAGCGTCGCAGGTTCAGCGTGGGCAGAGCTCGTGCGTCCCATCGCGGCTGGAAGCTTTCCAAGCGCAATGGGGTATTGCAGCAGACGAAGACCGCGTTCCGGCCGCCCGTGTTTAGACAGATGCAACACGATCTCGAGGCATGGCCACGCGTCATCACCTGAGAAGGATGAGGAATGTGCCATTTCGTAGAAGACATCCTCTAGCAGAACCAGGTCAGAGTGCCCATGTGCTTGAAGAGCATGTGACACCATGGCAAGCGTTCCGGCAGGTAAATGGGGGACTGTACGCTGTCGTGCCGCTGGTGCTACGATCCGGTACGCCTGCGCAACAAGGCCTTCGCGTAGACAGTCGGCGATCGGTGCGCTGTGCACGTGTGCAGCCTCCTCGACGAGCACCTCACGCAGTATAGCGGCATCGGGATATCGCAGTAAGAGATCAGATACGAGCAAGTTGTGTGTCACGCCGTCCGCCCGTAGCGCAGCGTACACGGTCTTGATTCGCGGACCCAGAGTCTGGAGGTAGTGAGAGAAGAGGGAGAGGGAGCGGAGAGCGCGGTATGCTGCCACCGGAGACAACGCTAGCGTCGACTCTGTCAGCGCCGCAACCAACTCCTCTTCGGATGCGAATGCCGGCGCGGCGGGTTCTTCGTCGTGTTCGTGTTGGCGGTCAGGCTGCAGCTTAAATGACCAGTCTGCCCCCCTGTCCACGTGAGGGTCAACCCCAAGCCAGTTGTCGAGTTTCACCTTGGACGACGATGCCACTTTTGATGCCTTGGATAAGGGCCCTCGATAGAGTTGTATCGGTGCGCTGTTGTTGGGGTTTACCGCTGCGAGGGATGTCGACGCTTGACGCTGAGAGGCCATGGGTGTGGGCGGCGCAAGTGCGCCTCGCCCACGTTGCGCAAACCTGGCATTAGAATTCGTCACAGTTCCGCGCAATGCCCACCTCCGCATGGCGTGAGGGGTGCTGATGGAGAGATTGAAGCGATTATGCAAGGCCGCAGCGATGGAGGCCGACAATTGTGTGTTAAGATGTGTTGAGAACGAGGTTGCCGACTTTTCGCAGCCGGATTTGGCGCGAGGAGGCAGTTCCAATTGTTGATCCCGAGCACGGACAACCCAATATTTTCGCCACCTAAACATTTCAACGTCACGCTCGTCATGGTGCGTCCCGCCGACGCAAGCTCACGATACTGACAGCAGCCCCGCGCAACCAAGAGCAACACGCGGCGACACGCCCCCGCGGTGGCCCTTCCCAGTCGCTCTTTCGTTACGAACGGGGCCACGGAGAAAGTGCTCCCTGGCGCCAACGTCGACGCGACCATTGCCGACTCTTCCCCCCCGCTGAAGCCCAGCACTAAGGCGCCGCCTGTGTTCCACGGAGCTGTCTCTGCCGGGGCTGCAGCACACCCCTACTCTCGATCACACCTGCGCCGAGAGAAGCGCAAGGCCAAGGCGAACGCGGCTTTTGGGGGCGGTCTCGGTACAGTTGCCGCTGCTCTGGCGGAAGCCGCCGGCGACAGGGACGATTCTGAGCCTGCTGGCACACAGGCGAAGCCCAAGAAGACAAGAAAAGAGGTGCTCGAGGACGCAGCGAGGCGTCGTGAGGAGGACCGTGTGGCACGGGCAGAAGCTGGGAAGATTGGCGAGGGAACAGGACATGGTTTGCGCGAGAAGGCGCGCAGGAAGCAGATGTAAGCCGATGGACGCCTGGCACGAGACCTGCTGACTCCAGCTCTGCCAACGCGCAGCGTATTCCCGCTGTCATGGCGCATCCCGCATTCAAGGCAAATCCGTGGGCCACGATTCGCGAGCACGCTACCAACTCCTTGGCGGCTTCTGACGACGTCAAGGGCATCGTGGATCGCAAAAACAAGGCCACTGCGCAACGTGAGATGGACAAGGTTCGCCTTCCTGCAAGCATGCAGGGGATGGAGGGGATCGAGTAGAGGAGCAAGTTGTCGTTGTCTGAAAAGGTTGTGACCCGCTCTTGTGCCGCAATCTATCGCGAAACAAGTGAGCCCGTTTGTCACTGCCGCGTTACCTTTGCATCTATACCCTTGTCATGTGTAGACTGTTTATAACTGTGAGATTTGAATGCTTCTGCAGTGCAGAATCCTTGACTCAGAGTTGGCCCATTGCTGGTGACGGACCTTTTCGACACAGCCACGGAGCGTTTATATGACACTTTTTGTCACTACTACTACAGCGCGGTTACCGTCCTGGCCTCAACGGGATCAAAATGTGTCCTTGTTGCCCATATGCCCATGACACCACCTCGCCGTCACTCGTTGCTGCCTCGTCACCATCACACCCTCCCATCCACACCCCGTCGCATCCTCGCCACGCCGACGCCGCGATGAGGCTGCTCCCGTATCTTCCCGCCCTTCCCCTAGCTGCCGCGGCCGGGGCGCAGGTCTACCTTTACCCCGCCCCTCCCAATGCCGGCGCCCACGCCGCGCCGACTCTTGACGCCGAACAGGCAAAGGCCGTCATGGGCCACCACCTCGGCGCTGACCTCAGCGCCCACGACACTCCACATGGTGAAGGATTGTGGGCTCATTTGTTGGACCTTTGGGGAGGTGGTCGTGAGGCTCGTTCCCGTGTGGTTATTCTTGAGGGTGCGGACGCCCAAGGTGAGTGTCAAACGTTCGGTACTTTGGGCCCGCAGCTTGCCCAAGTGTTACTGTTGCAAACATAGCAGAAGGTGGTGCTGCCTTGTCCGCTCGATATGTGGTTGACGATTTAGCTGTCCTTCCGTCATCGCTTTCGTCGCCAACATTTTACCTGGCCGACGATGCGGACTCTGCTCTGGCGCCCTTCCGGGACGCGGCCGCCGAAGCTTTGGAGAAGGTTGGCGAGATGCCAATCGTAAAGCAGCTGCTCGATACGCTGGACCTCGCATCAACGCGTAAGTGGGATGTATTGGTTGCGCTGACCTGTCAGGCGCTGGTGAGACACTCTCCAAGGAGCTGTCGGCGCTCGTTGCGCTCGCCGACTCGCTGTGGGCGTCGTCCAAGGAAGCATGGGATGCCGTGTTGGTCCAGCTCGCCCAGGCTCAGAAAGGATCCGAGTTGTACGACAGCGCAACGAAGGGCGTCGCCGCGGGTCTTGAGAGCATGACGCAGCCGGAGTCGCCGCCCCTCCTCGTGATCGTCCAAGATGCTAAGCCGAATCGGATCCATCTCGCGCGCAACTTTCCCACTGTTTCCAAGAACAAGAAGAAGCCGTCCAACTCAACGGGGACCGACTACTCCGCCCCCCTCGCGCTCATTGCTGGCACGACTGTGCTTCTAATCGTCGCGGTGTTCGGTTCCGTAGCGCTTCTCTACGGTATTGGCGAGGAGACGCTGCCGTCGACGCTCAACCTGTCTGTCGGTGGCCGCAAGCACGACTAGGCATATAAAGATAGGCTGAAACAGCACCACGCATAGTACGAAAGTTAGGATGTACATGCAACAGTAGTAGACAGTGTGGAATTGGGCATGAAAAGTCGATGTGGTACCGCCCCATCTCATCGAGACTCATCGCTCTCCTTGCGCAGTTCCTTGATGAGGGCCTGCAAATTGTCAGCATAAGCAATAGCAGTCAAACCGTTGCGTAGACTCACAGCGAGAGAGTCGGGGTTGGCGCCAGCTTCAATCATGCCAACGCAGATGGAAAGTGTTTGCTTGTCCAGCCCTGGAGGTCAGCCAACCTTGTTGTGCTCGACAGCGAGCGCTTGCCTGTCTGAAGCAGCTGCGAGAGGTCATGCAGCGCTGCGGCATCAGCACATAGTGCGCCCACTGGCTCACAATCAAGGGTCTCGCGTGCATTCTGTAACCTGTCGTCGGCCTGAGGGGGTGGCATGGTCGAGCTGTTGACTTGTTGTGGTGGATGATTGGGCGGAAGCAACACCCAGTCGGCAGTCGCGCAAGGCACGTCGTGGGGTGAGTACGTGAGTGACTGACAGACACCACCCACGGTCCAACACACATCTTGCCATCCGCAAAGTCGTTGTCTCGTTCTCCCCTTCCACCACACGCCGTCAAACATCAAGCATGCCCCATGCTCATGCCTGCGGCCCATGACCTCGCCGCCATCTTGCCGTACGTGCTTGCCGCCCTCATCGCCTGCGTCGTCACTGTGTCCTCCAAGATCAACACGATGGGGCTGTTCTCGACCCCCATGGCGTTTGCTTCGTCGTCCAAAGCGTCCACGTCCATGTCCTCGTCCGGATCGCGGCCTCGCCACCGCACAAGAGCTCAGCCAGAGGACCCAGGAGACCACTTTCCGGGAATGGTCAACCTGAGCGGGACGTTGTGCTACATGAACAGCGTGCTACAGGCGTTCGCGTCTCTTCCGACGCTTCTGTCCTACCTCGACCGCGTCATTACGGCCGCCGAACATGTTGACGTACCTACACCCGTGTGCGACGCCCTCTACGATGTTCTCGCCGATCTTAACACTGGACACTCTAGGCGACCGACACCGCTACGTCCGCACGAACTTCTTGCGGCGCTCAGCCCCCTCCCACAAATTCGCCGCTTGCTTGCAACTCGCGAACAACAGGACGCTCATGAGCTCTTTATTGTCCTGGCTGAAGCCGTATCGGACGAGGCAGAGAAGGTCGCGAAGGAGCTCGCTCGTACAAAAGGCGGCCTGCAACAGGCGATCGACTTGAGACCATCTAGCCGTCTGGCATCGCCACTGCCCTCGAAATTGTCATCGCCGTCGTTGTCCGCTGCAGATCGATGCAAGTCCCGATCACCGAGCACGGCCCCTTCAGTTACGCCGAGGCCTTATCCGCCTCCACGCAGACCAGACGCGCTTCTTCAGCCGTGGGAGGGCCTGTTGGCACGACGACGCATCTGTATGCGCTGCGGCTATTCGGATGTGGTCCGCTTGGACACCCTTGGGGGCATGGAGCTCCCAGTACCTCGATCTGTCAGTTATGCTTCCCGTGCACGCTAACAGAAACAGGGCGACGTGAGCCTCGACTCGTGCATCAGCGAGTACCTTGCCCCAGAGCGGCTGTCAGATGTCACGTGTGACATGTGTACGACCCGCGCGACAGCGATCAAATACACCGATCGCGCAGAGCGACTCGAGGGAAAGAAGTCGCGCGCACATGCGGCCAAGGTTGCAAACAGACTTTGCGCCATGGTTGAGGCCGGCGTCGTTGGTAATGAGGGCGGTGCTCCGAAAGACATCAAATGGGATGTCGTACGGACCGACTGTCTGCGAGAGACGGCGGTTTCCCGCGCCCCCCGGACGCTTCGATTCCATTTCGTGCGCTCAGAGTACACTCCATACGGACATCTGCTCAAGAAGACGGCGCGCATCCGCTTTCCAATAATGTTCGACCTCGGTCCGCACATGGCCCGTGGCGTATGGGAGCCTCGTGCTCAAATCGGCGGCGTTGCGGCTGCTCTTGCGCAAAAGGAAGCCGCAGGTGTGGGCGCCAGCAGCAATGGAGACGCACACGCAATAGGTGAACCGCCACGCGCTCTCTACCGTCTTGAGTCGGCCATTCTGCACTTTGGCTACGCACACAGCTCCGGCCACTTTGTCGCAATCCGTCGGAAACCTGGAGCCATGCCAGGTGTACCCGGCAAAGGCTGGCTAAGGATCTCAGACGCCGACGTTGACGAGGTCGGCGCTGACGAGCTTGCTGCCTCTGCGGGTGCTGTCTTTATGCTTTTCTACGAGCGCGTTGACGTGCCTGTCCGGCGCGGACAACAAAATGGCGAAGCGGTGAAGGTCTTACCGAACGAACCTAAGAAGGCGCCAGCCCCGTTGTTGGAAACACGCCCGATCGCCGAAGATGCTGTGGACGAGGGTGACCTCAGTGACGACGGGTTGCTGCGTAGTCCAGACACCGCGGTGCCCTCGTTTACCGGCCTGGGAATGCCCATTAGCAAGTCGCCCGCCGACCCCCCTCCGGCGCCTGGCAGATGGTTAGTGACCTGACCGACTGCTGTTGCACTGCTACTGCATGATGTACCGTGATGCGCTGCTGCCATGTGGGGATGTGTCTCTCACACCGTCACAGCTCCCTCACATCCGTAGACGTCAACCCCTTGTCTATTGCAACCTCAGCCCCGCTGCCAGTCCAGCATGTAAATATCAATCAATCCCCGTTGAGGCGTTTGTATTGCTGTTCCCATGATTGCACCAACGAACTGCCGGTCGCGTACGCCGCCTGTGTAAAGTAACCTCAACGTCATCCATCGGAGGCCCACCGCGTCGGTGGGCCGTAGTCCGTTCCACTCCGCGCACGCGCTCGGTTCTCGACGGCGCAGGCGGCCTCTGTCGGTGGTCGCGTGCGACCTCTCATCTTTGGCCAATGGAAACCCGTCAAGGTCCGAGCGCACTCCTATCCTGGGAACGTCGGCGACCGGACTAGACGCTATGACAAAGTTTGGAGGATGTTACAACCCCGTAATATTGAGCACGATAACCCTGCGTCTTGCGGGTATATGCGGTCGAACTCAACATCGAGGATGACAGGCGCCGAAGTGCCGTTTTTTGACTCATGGCGCCGATGCGTGGTCTGGGGTAAAGTGAAGGAAACCCTGGTCAGGATAGTTGCTACGTTGCCGGCCATTTTGACGACCGTAAACGGCGTGCCTTGTCTGAGGATGTATACATTTGCGTACGGTACGCTCTGGTATGCCTAGCAAACCCAGGGTGCCTCATTCAGGTTGTCTTGCACGTGTCGGCAGGTGGTGAAAAATTGCCGCCGGCAAGAGGAGACAAACTGCGCAGTATCGTTTGTTTTGCAGCACGCTGTTGTCTCGCAACCATGCAGCACCAATCAGTCGGCGCCCCATGGCAGCCTGAATGCCCTTGCTGGCGTATGCCCTGTCCCCAGAGGCTCGTTCAGCCCCGGATGTGTGCAGTTCCGAGATGGAAATGAGAGTAGAGGTGTGTTCGAAATCAATGGGGTCCCCACAAGTCGGTTAACCAACATCGTCGAAAAAGGTCAGATTTCTGATGTTCCAGATGCCGGGCAATAGGCGTCGTGTGGGCACTTTCCAAGGTTCTGCCTGTTGCGGGGACTCCTTCCTGTGGAAATTGTACTCCGTTGTGTTCCGGCGTGTTGTTCCGTACCTTAGTGGGTTGTCAAAGTTCCTGGCCCGGGGTGTGGAGCGCGATGGTGCGAACTTCCAGCTGCGTTTTATATTTAGTAATGTGGGGTTTGGGAAGAGTCGCATATCCCGGCTTGCCACCAGCTTCCAAGCCCCACCCAGCTTGCTATCTTCCGCCATGGCCACAGAGTACCCCGAGAAGGGCCCGTACTCACACACTGTTGTCAATGAGACGATTCATCGCGAGCAGCGCGGTACAGGCCCCTTTGACAATGTCCACGACCCAGAACGCGACCTTGAGGCGGACCCACACCGCAACTTCCGCTTCATATCCTTGAGTGAGTATTCTCAACGGTCGCCTTGAATTGAGGTGCTAACGCCGTTAAGTTGGTCTGGCGTATGCTGTCCTCAACTCCTGGACCGCCATGGCCACCTCGGTGTCCATTGCGATGCCCTCGGGTGGGCCGGTGGCCGTCATCTGGGGCATTGTGCCGTCGTTTCTCGGAAACCTTGCCATGGCGGCATCTCTCGCGGAAATGTGAGTATTTTGTAATCAGTGTAAGCTCACGTTTATAGCTGTCATGTTTATCCGACGTCTGGTGGACAATATCACTGGAGCGCAATTCTGGCCCCTGCGAAGCAGGCACCTTTAATCTCTTGGATCTGCGGATGGTTTGCAACATGCGGCTGGATCGCCCTTGTGGCAACGGCTGGCTCTCTCGCCGGGCAGCTCATTACTGGTGTAGTGGCACTGCATATTGATGGCTACGAACCAGAACGCTGGCACATCTTTATCATTTACATCGGGTACACCTGCATTGCGGCTTTCGTCAATATCTTCTGTTTGCCGCTTCTCCCAACTCTCAACCAGACGTCGATCTGTTGGTCTCTCACTGGCATGACCGTCATCATCATCACCATTCTGGCCTGTTCGTCGGGCGACTTTGCCAGCGGCGATTTTGTCTTCCGCGAATTTATCAACGAAACAGGCTGGCCCGATGGCGTCGCATGGCTTCTCGGACTGCTGCAGTCGTCATTTGGGCTTATCGGATGTGACGCGGTATCGCACATGGTTGAGGAAATGCCTCAGCCGCAAAAGTATGCTCCGCGGGTCATGATTCTAGCTGTGTGTATTGGCGCCTCGACCGGTTTCGTGTTTCTGGTAAGCCTGTTGTTCTGCATCAAGGATATCGATCTCGTCAACTCGTCGGGCGCGGGCCCGTTGCTCGAGAGCATGTACCAAGCCACCAACTCGAAGGCTGGCGCGACATGCCTTCAGATGTTCCCGATCATGTGCATGGTCTTCACTGCCCAGGGCCTCATGACTGCTTCGTCGCGCATGACATACGCGTTTGCACGCGACGGTGGCCTGCCGTTCTCTCGCGTGTTTAGCACTATGAACAGCAACGGTGTGCCTGTCCCCGCCGTTCTTCTTAACTTCGGCTTGGTTGTCATCTTCGGTTGCATCTACCTCGGGTCGGATGCGGCGCTCAACGCCATTATCTCCAGCTCCGTCGTGTCTCTCAACATCTCATACTGCGTTCCCATCGCCCTTGTTCTTATTCGTGGCCGCAAGACACTTCGCCCGCCGTCCTTCCCGGAGCCCACCTTTACGCTTGGCCGACTTGGCCCGGTTGCCAACATTTTCGGCCTTTGCTTCACCATGATGACAACTGTCCTTTTCCTGTTCCCGCCCGCGATTCCTGCCACGGGCACTAACATGAACTATGCCGTCGCCGTGTTTGGCCTGGTTGGCATCGTCTCGGTGATTACATGGTTCGTGCAAGGGCGCAAGCACTTCATCGGTCCTCGCGACCTGGGAGGACTCCTCGAATTGGCTCGCACAGAAGTCAACCCCGAGAAACTCTGTACGGGTCGCAAGCACTCGGCGATTGAAGAGACCAGTGGTCCAGGCGATGCTAGTACTCTGGCATCAGCGGAAGGAGCTGGCATCAAACTGTAGCGTGGGTAGCGCAACAAGGACACGTCGAAGATAGAGACGTATTGGTCTTAAGGAATCAGTTAGTCAAACGGTTGCCGTAGGGTTTCCACCTTGTACTGTAGGACAATGTAGCTACATACATACATATGCATCAAACAGCGCAAAATCGTGTTAGCTGTTATCAGCGCCTTACAAATTCGATCCAGAGCCTACATCTCGTTACTTGTCGTGGCCGGCGCAGCCACACCCGTCTTTGGCTTCGTCACTGGTGTTGGCGTCTACGGGCGAGCCATACACATTGAATCCTAGAAGTTCAAAGCTGGTACCGGCTTGTGGTATGGGTGTGCCCGAGCGTGATTCATGCCGTGAGTCGGCGACACGGTCAACGTCGATCCAATGAGACTCTCGCGCAACGCGATCTGCCAACGTCTGGGGCTTGTGCAAAGACGACGCCGAGCTGCCACTGCTTGATGTGTCTGAGTCCTTGCTTCCAACCGCGCCGATGGGGCCACCAGAAGCCGTTGATGGTGGTGCGACAACCTGAGTGCGCTGATACACCAAGTTGCCCCACAAGAGCCGAAGCTCCCACACATCCTTGGTGCACTGCCCCCCGTCAACGTCTTGCTGCGTCGTTCGCTTGGAGCTTGTGTTGTACAGCCAGTCGGGCACTAAACGGCGTCAGCAAGCCTCCCTTGGCCCAGAGAGTGATACCCACTGGGTCAGAATCTACACCGCCCAGAAGGAGATTGAGCAAGGAAAGGTGTATGTAGCAGAGCACACTGGCGCGTGGCGAGGCATCCACAAGGTGTTATAGTAGTGCTCCATACACTCCGTTGTCGTCGGTTATGGGCATTGTGGGGCGGCGAGATCTGCCCCAAAGCATTCCAGTAGTGGTAAGGTCATGTGCACCACAGACACGCATCCAGGCTCAAGACGCCGATCGCCGATCGTCTCCACATATCCACAGACCATCGCGTCAGACTCGACACCCAATCGTCCTCTCCACCCCACTCTGCGGACAGCCACACTTTCTCGAGACATGCCACGCTTCGCATCGTCCTCGCCCACATACCCATATAGGTAGCAACACCTCTGCAACCTGTGTTCCACTACTCAGATCAAAAGAAGGCGGAAGCTTTTGTTTCGCTCCCAAATGTGACCCAAACGTACGTTAAACAGCAGCTGGAGCATGGAGCAACTACCTGTTAATTGCTGATCTAAATACGAGTAAAGGAGACCTAATAACCTCGATGGCTATTTGATTGGCCTTTTGGTAACATTCGCACGTCTTTAAACATTCCTCCCCCCTTTGAGTACGAGTTGTTCCTGGTTCCTTTAGGCGACAATCCACCAAACAATCCATCCTTTGCACCAGCATCCACACTGATATCAGATATGGGCAAGAAGCGAAAGGCGGTTTCGGAGGCAGAGGCTGTCCCTCCTCCAAGTTCTTCTCAAAAGCGTAGTCCGCCGAAGGAATCAGCTACGCCGGCGTCCACCAAGAAGCGCCGAATTGGTGAGCCGCCCACAGCGACGGCTACCGGCAGTGAAGCGCTCGTCTGGCCACCCAAAAAGCAGCTGCCCGCCCCACGCGGTCTGTCAATTGACAATGCTGTTCCGGTCCTTCAGCGATATGTGGGGTCACTGCGCAACGACCTGTCTCAACATAACGTCCAGTACAGTGTCACTGAGGGGTCAAATGGGCGCGAGCGTATTTTCAGTGCATCATTGACTCTGCCCTTCAACTCCCCAGTGAAGTTCGCCGATGGCAAGGAGATGTATCCCTCCAAGGCCAAGGCAAAAGGCAGCGCAGCGCTCCTGGCTCTCAACGAACTTGTCTGTTACGGCGAAGTGAGCGCAGAGCTTGTCCCGACTCCCGCACACCCGTCCAACACCCGAGGCTCCCGTAGCACGGGCGTAGCTGGGATCAACCCGACAGGAGCGGTTGAAGTGCCATACATTTCGGAGGCCGCGTGGTGGTCTTCCTGTCCGCCGCTGGTTAAGCGCGCCTACGCGTCCCGAATGACTCTCTCCTTTGGGAATCCGCATTCAGCTGCAGCACGCAAATGCCGCGATTTGCTCGTTGTCACATCTCGTCCGCTTCCGTTTCCCGGCGATGAGTTTGATATCAGCGGGCAGAACGTGACGGCAATTGCAAGGGTGTCTCCCAGTGTGTCATTTCGCCTGCACGGCAAAGATTTACCTCGCGCCCTCGAGTTCTCCAGGGTCTTGTTCGATACCCTCACGGGGCGTTCCCTCTCAGCGTCGCTGGAGGAAGTCGGATACCTCATTTTGCCTCTTAAACCGACTGTGGAGGACATACACTACAACGCTGTTGATTGGGACGAGGTCGACAACTGTGGCCGCGAACTCCAGCCTTGCCGGGACGCCACTGACTCGCTCGTCGGACGCTGTCTCGCCAAGGGTGTTCATGGGCCACGCTGGCTTGTCAATGAGGTGCGCACAGATATGTCGCCAAGTTCCAAACGTGATGGCAAGCCCATTGGAGACCCCAATGCAGACACTTGGAAGCAATACGGGTACACGGGTAACGTCACAAACTGGGATGCGCCTCTCGTGGTTGGCGAGGCCGATGTGACCGCACGGTCTGGCGGCATGCTTGCCGCTCTTGACACACAACCCAAAACAGCTCTCCTGATACCAGAGCTGCTACTTCTACATCCGCTTAGCGCAGCGACTCTGCGCACCACGTCGGTGCTTCCGGCGGTCTTTGCGGCCATCGATACTGAGCTTCTGGCGATGGAGATGTCGCAGAAGCTGTTCTCCGATCACATCCCGTCATCCTTGGCACGCAGAGCGATCACAGCGCCATCCTCGAGACCCGTCAAGGGGGGCGACGATTATGAACGCCTCGAACTCCTCGGCGACACGGTTCTGAAGTTTGCCGCTGCAGCCAGTATCTATCACGAAACCTCGCACATGAGCGCCGAGCGAGGCTCAGAGGGCAGCATGTCAGTGCGTCGGCACAACCTCGTCTCAAATGCCAGTCTTCTCAAAGCCGCAACATCCGCAGCAGTGGTGCCATACATCCGTGCCACGTTCCGTGCGCCGCGCGACTTCGTTCCTCACGGCTGGACTGTATTGACGGGGCCACGACCGCGGCCCAACCCGACAACACAGACACTTGGTGACAAGGTTGTGGCAGATGTGGCCGAGGCTCTCATCGCGGCGTCACTGCTTTCGACCGGGGAGACGTTTGAACGCATTTTATCGACGACCGCAGGGATGGAGCTCGCACTTGACACTATACACCGACTACACATAGCGCTGCCGGTGCTGAAGTGGACAGCCATTGAAGGACAGCCTCTTGCTGATTCCATTCGCGACAGCCTCTCTCAAAAACCTCTCACCTTGTTGGGATACAAGTTCAACGACCCTGCGAAAGGAAGGATAGCTCTAGTGCGTCCCCGTTGCGCATTTCTTCTGACATCAGAGCCGCGCTCGCGCACGTCCAGTTTTCGAACGGTACGAGTTCCTTGGCGACGCGCTATTGGACTACTGTACAGATACTTGTCAAAACCTAACTAACGTTAGTCACGTTACTGAGGCTCTGGGAAGAGTATCCCGACGCGAGCCCCGGCGAGCTCACGCATGCCAAGCACTCACGCGTTTCGAACGTTGAGTTTTCCCGCATTCGCCTGCTGACAACAGGCGACCTTTGCAGCGTTTTTTGTCGTTTGCGGACTGGCAACAGAGATCACAGAGGATCCGAACCCAGCGCGATGTGCAAAGTCTGTTGCGGCCATCGAGTCACGCAAGCGTGAAGTTGACATGGAGGCAGGGGAGTCGCCATATGAGTGGTGGTCCTGCGTACGACCAGAGAAAGTGTGTGTCCCTGTCATGGCCCGCCAGAGTGCATTGTCTAGTGCGAGGGACGTTCTAGACAATGGACTCGGGACGCCCAATGTAATCTGACGGCAGGCATTTGGTGACATGCTCGAAGCCATCTTTGGCGCCATTCTTGACGACAGCGACTTTGATCCGTGGCCGGCAAAGCGCGCATATGATGCACATGTCCTGCCCTTTGTGCGGCGTTACGCCAACCCACCGACCGAGCACAGCATGCATCCGCGCAGTAGGTTCCACACCTCCATCGCCAAGGCTGGTTGCCACCACATGCGCGTAGAATACGACCGCAGAAAGCGCACCGTCGTTGCCAAAGGTACGCTCAGCCATTGTGTGCAGTTCTTATCATTCCCAGTTCTCCTCCACGATCAAGTGGTGGGCGAGGGCCGCGGCGAGCAACAAGCGGTGGCGGAGCGTGAGGCATTCAAGCACGCTGCAAACCATGTGGAGACAAAGGGGGTCCGTTGTCAGGAACAAACATAACACAACCCAGGGACATTCGTTTCTGTACTGTATATCGCAACCCCATGATGGTGTGTAGTGTCGCACCCTCCACTGACGGTACTCATCATCAGGCCACTGCCACACTCATTGTCTACCTACCTTTGTTCTTCCGGGTTGTCCTGGGTTTCGCTCCTTCTTTCTGGCATCACTATCAATATTTAGTCTGGAGGATCATGAGCTGTCTTCAGTCTGCATCGTCCCCAATCACTTCACTGACTGCTTACTGACTGCTCAAGCATGAACTTCGCTGTTCAGGGGGCGTCAGAAGAGCTGCCTTTCATTCCCGTATGTGTCTACTCATCCACTGCGCCTGCTAATTGCCGCAGGAGAACACGTCTGTGGGCACTTGGAAGCGGAAATACACCCACACGCCGCGCCGTCGAGGTCCCTCAGCACCCACAACGACAAGCACTGTTGAAGTGGTAAGGCGGCGCGGCAAGGACAACAGCATCATTACAACTGCCACCGCTGAGACCAAATCCGTGACAACATTTTCAGAGCCGGCAGAGTCGGAACACATCAAACGCTCGCGGACGCTTCGCAAGCCTGCTTCCAAGACTGCATCTGACGTTATACTCAAAGATCGACCGCCTCAGACAGCGCTCGACAAGGGCGTTATAGATGCCTTTTTGGTGCATCACATACGCCTGATCTCTCGTCGTCAGAAGGTACGCAATTGCAAGCTTGGCTCATCCGGTGTTCAATGTGGGTTTCTCAGCAATATCGGGGACGAGGCTGGTGACGAAGAGCTGGACTGCTACATCGAAGAAGAACAGAGCTGCGACGAGGAGCAGTTTGGTGCTTCACCTTCTTTGGACCCGCTTGTCTTTCCCCACCTGTGGGACAACATCATGTCCCATCTTCAGCTTCCTGAACTTCTCAAGCTCCGTAGCGTCTCACGCTCCGTTAAAGACCACGTTGACCTTCTCCTATTTGATCAACTGTTCGTCATAGGCGATGGTGTCTGGACACGGCATGGCGCGGAAGCAACCAGCACCGACCCACGTCTCTGCAGGACATGGGCCCTCGAGCTCTCCGCCGCAAATTTTGATCCCAACGTTACCAGTCCTATTCTGGCCACCTACGCCTTCAAGTTGAGCAAGCTCGATGTGCTCCGGATTGACACCGGAAACACCGACTCGCAATTCCAGGCCGAGTTCAACACGGCAGTGAAGGACCTTGCGCAGGTGCTGAAACCTACCGTCATTGTCAACGTGCTGCACACCGCCCCATTGAGCGACGACGGCTGGCGCATGCTGCCGCAGCCTCGCACGGTGGAGCCTCCGCCCTTCAGCAACTTTATCCTCAATATCCTGTACCACCCACACGATGTGCAATTCCCCGAGAGCGACATTGCGCTTAGACTTCCCGCCAATGGACGGACCTGGATCTTGATAACGCCCGATTCGTCGAATCCTGTCTGCCAGACCAAGGACATGGACATGTCCTCCGAGAGCTCAAAGCTGCCCCCGCGGATCCTCAACACGCTCGCCTCTCACATAGTCCTGTCTCACTCGTTAGTGCCTCCGCGAGTCGTTCTGGTGGGATCAGAGATGTGGGACGCCGACTGGCTATCAACGGGTATGACGGCCGAGTTTGAGACTGAGACGGGAACGATGTGCTTTGAGTACGCCGAGCAAGAGTTCTTGAAACGTGCCGCACCGATCAGACGGTTTGTGGCATACTTAGGAGCCTTCGCCAATCACCTCAATTATCCCCGCAGATATACCGATCACATCTCCTCGCATATCGAAGCAATGACCATGGACCAGTTTCGTCGATACGTAAACGACGATACCCGGTTTGAGGCAATGGTCCGTTCGTCTGCGTTGAATTGAGGTTGTGAGCGCCGCTGTATGTACAATTATACTGTTTGATAGCATGACTACTCCTGGGAGCTTCTTTGAATGATGCATTGCGTAATGTGGTGTGTGCTAGATAGTGAGTGCGTTTCGAGGGCCGAGATCGCGCCGCCTCCAAAACTGTCTCTCGGCTATACGGTCGAACAAGTCATCGTCATTGACAGAGGCACGGAATTCGTCGAGGGTGAGGAATTCTACACGGTCAAGGACCAACTCAGCTTGCTGGCCAGTGTAGCCCACTGTCGATGCAAACGCCTGTATCCACCAGCGAATGCGTTTGGACAGTGTCGTCGACGTGTCCTTCGGCAGAGACTCGCGAATGTCAAACGTGAGCTGGGGCGAGTTGGTGTAGTCACGTCGAACGTCATAGAACTTAGTGTTGAGCCATGTAGGATCCCACGTCTCGGTGCCCACAAACACAATCTTGCTGGCTGCTTCACGCGGCGTATAGGCCGTTCCCGACATGGGGGCAACAAAGAGCGACTGGATAAGGGTGTTGAGCACCTGGGCACGAGGTGGGGGAATCTCGCCGGCCATGTAAACCGCTGGCCCACGCTGCTCCGGAGTGAGAAGGATGTATGTCGAAGCATCACCATGAACCATCGGCAGGCTGAGATCCGTCTCGGGAAAGCGCTCATGCCACGGCGAGTAACGAATGTTGAAGACGACGCGTGCAGTGTTTCCAGCTTTGATGCGGGGGGCGTGCACCTTGAGGGCCTCTTGTTTGGGATGTGTCGCGGTGGCATTCAGGAACTGGGTTATCCACCGCACATCGGCTGCACGACAAAGCTTGTCACAGAACTCCCATGACTTGAAGCTCTGTTCCTTGATACGGATCATTCTGAGGCGGGACAGGCTCGGCGCATTGGCTGTCATCATGCGCTCAAGGTGCGAACTTTGATTCAGACCGCGTCCCAAGTCAAGAAACTCGGCCTCCAGTATCCTGTCGTCTTCATCCTGCAACCAGATGTTGCCAACGCGTGTACGTAAGCTACCCTGGTCGACTGTGAGGTGGCGTAGGAGCAATGCGTCGACAGCGTCGCGCATCCCTCGCGATGTCGCTCGGAACGCAAGCAGAACCTTGGGCTGTGCGGCACTGAGAATCGCACCCACAATGTGCGGGAATGACGAGTGGTCGATGACGATCCGTGGTTGCGGCACCACCATCTCGCCAGCACGGCCCTTTCGAGCCCGTCTGCGCGGGTAGCACACCTCACAAATGTGCGGCAAGTGCACGTGAGGGCGCATTGAACGATTCCGCGGGCCCACTGTACGTGGTGGTGTGGCGCGGGGCGAATGAGATCTCAAAATGTGGGTCGGCGCGGCCCCGAGCTGCGCGCGACCTTCACGTTGCACATCTGCCTCTGCCTCTGGCGGGGGCGGAGCCGATGCGTTCGAGACGCGAGCGACGGAACCGGAAGCAGAAAGGTCGGGCCGAGCTGTCTCGGTGACCGCAGGAGCCTGCTTGGCGACGTTACCGCCCACAGGTCGTACCTGAACGGTTGTTGTGGTCGTTGTCACTGTCGCTACGGTTGTGACACTCGTCAACTCGTAGCCGTCCACGACCTTGACTGTCGTGATGGTTTCGGTGCGCTCGGTCCTAACGCCACCGGGCACCTCGTCGGTCGTACTGTCGGTGGTAGTCGTCGTCCCCGGCGCAGTACTCGTAGCACTCCTCTCCTGTTGTGGTCAACACGTAATTCCTAACCTGCTGTCGCCTGGGACCATTGGAGCGCAGGACATTGTCTTACTCACCGTGACAGGCCGCATATCGACATCGGCCATCGAGGGTGCGTCCGCTACAGCATTGCTCATGCGGTTGGTTGGTGATGCCATGACGTGTGCGCTGCGATTGGAGACAAGGAACACCAAGATGGGGGAGCGAGTGGGTGATTTGGGTAAGGAGATCTGCGTGGCGGCGGCCCATGCACGATGGCGTTGATGACAATGTAAACAGACGTGCTGTGCTTCGTCTTTACACACACGGCGTGTGGGCACACGACGAGCCACGAGGCCAAGAGCTAAGAGATGATAGGAAAGTGAGAGTAACAGATCTCGAGTAAGAGCTCCACTACAAATCTCACCCTGGATCGAGTTGTCCGCCGGGCCGCCGAGGCTGTCGGTCGTGTGCCTGCTGTTCTAATCAACAACCGAAATGACAGTCGCCGCTTGAGCATCAACTCGGCGGCAGATCCCCACGGAGGTCAGGATTGCCTCCGGCTAAACTCTCTCTCCCTTCTACGTCACCACATGGCCAGCAGCTGCATCTCCGGCGAGTGAGTTCGCAAGTATCCATCTATACATCTATGCGGTATGATCCCTGCTCTGCCCATATCTCCTATCCACAATCATGTTAAACATGACCCGGTCGTCGACTTCTTGCTCAAACTCGTCCAACGAGATGAAATGAAAGCTGTCGAGGAGCTGTAACTTGTGATCGTCACTGTATCCGGCTGTCTCTGCCAGCTCCTCGATCCACCACAGCATCCGCTCCTGCAGTGTCGCATTCTCGGACGGAGGCTCAACGAGGTTGGTGGTCTCGGTTACAACACGGAACCTAAACGTGAGGAAGTTGCAGAATGTTCGTCCCAACCACTCGGCGTCCCACTCGTCTGCGCCCACAAAGACCACCTTGGCACCGGGAAGGGCTTGTAATGGTACGACGGCGAGCCACTTTTGCCAAACCAATACCAAAGACTCCAAGAGGGTATTAAGAAAACGGACACGCAGTGGACGTCCGTTCTCGAGTTTGGCGTCACTCGAGCTCATGATGCGGGAAAGAGGCTGCCCATTGCTCGTGAGCAGGATATACGTTGGTGTCGCTGGTGAGGCCGTGAATAAATCAACCTCCTTTGCCGCGAGCTGGCTGCTCAGCCCGCTTACGTCCAAGTTGTAAACAACACTTGCAGGGGTTGAGTTGGTGACTGATCCCGTCCAACAGTCTTTCATCATATTGACAAACTCAACAATCCACTTGACGGAAGTGCTGTGAGTGAGTATGTTTGTTGGGTTGTAGAACGACGGCGCATCGCTGGAAAACATGCGAATAAGCCGCAATCCGGAAAGGTGGCCAGAATTAATGCACAGGGGCAAGCAGACCAGGCCGTCCACATCTTTGGCTAGGTCGATGTACTCAGCATCGGCAATGTGCTCGTCGGCATCAGGAACCCAAATACGGCCGGCATAGCTTCGCAGCATGCCTTTGGATACAGTAAGGTGCTTGAGTAGTACCGGTGTGACCATCTCCTTGATCCGCGACGATGCTCCCCGAAGTGCTAGTAGCGCAGATGGCTCTGCCACAGCCACAATCGCCGCAAAGATGTGCGGAAACGCGGAATGATCAAGAGCACAATCGTCTCGTCGACGTGAGCAGAGTGGCCTCCACGTCTCGCGGTTGATTGGCTTTTGAGGGCGGCTGAGTGGATCTAGACAAAAGGGGAGCTGGCGTTGTACAAGGGGACGAACGGGTGTCCAGGTGGCTCGCCAATGGCGGTTCCGTGCAACTGCAGCCGACCGGTTCGCTCCCCTCCCCTCGTGAAACTGTTTGGGACTGTCTTGTCCGGTCAGCGTGCACAAGTCGCTTTCCGCTTTGCGCTTGTGGGATAGTCCTGAAATGTCGTCCACGACGATTGATTCTGAGACGGTGCGGTTAATTTCATTCTGATCCAGCTCGACTTGATTGAGAAGGTTCTCATTGACCTCGTCGTGCTCATCATCCACTGAGATAGCTTTGGAGGTCTTGCATTGCCAGTGACCACGTAGTCTGGGTTGGGTGCTGTCTGTGTAGTGCATCGACTGCCCACAGTCCTCCCTTCTCCAAAGATGTTGGCCAGCGGTGTCAATGTAAGAAAGGGAGCGTAGGTTTTGCCAATCTTCATGTTGAGGCACCTTGGGCGTCACCGTCGTCTCGTTCCCTGATAAAGCTGGTGGTCTCTCGGTACCGGCACTTGTCGATATGGTCTCCATCTGTCAGCATAGGCAAATGCTAGCAGACTCGAAGACAAGTTATGTTTATTGGGCAGAGGTCACAGTTGACCGGGGAGGCATCTGACTCTCGGTGCATACAGGACGCCGGTTAAGACAAGGCGGAGAGGTAGCAAGACTGATGTGATGGTATTAACACTGATGAGATCAAGCTCATAGCTGGCAGTCATCATTTCATCATTCCATCACTTGGTGGCATTCAACTAATGCGGCCCATCACTCTGCCTTTAAAGCCCAAGCAACATCCCCGGCGAGACTTCCTGTGCTTCAAGTCCGACGTATTCCTCTGCAGAATGGCAGTCTCTTGGTCATCCGCATCAACTGTATGGTCGCTGCCGCACGTTCGTTGCCTTGTGATTGAGTGCTTGGTTGGCTTTGGTGCCACCAGGTGGAGGCCTCTCAGAGCCCTGCTGCTGGTTAACCGCGAAACGTTTCGCGATGTTGTGCGCAAGGTTTACCGACGGGTAGACTTCTTTCAACTGCCATTCAGCGCTGTCATGGACTCTGTGCGTAATTCCGCATTGCTGGGCCAACAATGATCCTAACAGCAGTGGCGTCGGCAAGTGTACAACTCGTGCATTGTTGAGCTAAATGCCCCCAACATCCGCGAACCGAGCCCCGAGGTTGTAACTGCGTTTACTCTTCTGCCCCGATTACAGTTGCTATGTGGAGATGGTTTTCAACTCAGCCGGCCTCGATGGCAGGAGGGTGTTCTTCACTTGGATGCTGACTTCTTGATGGAGCTGTACGTGGACTCCCAAGGAAGCGTATCAGGCGGTTTGCCATCACAGCAGGCATACGACTCTGGCCAGCATGTCCTTCATGCCAAATTTGATGTGAGGCTTATGTCCTGGACGCAAGGTCTTGAGGGTCTCCGACGCTTTACCCCACCTGACGCTTGGCGCTACCTTGACATTCGCTCCCTCCGAATATGGGCCAAGATTGACAGCGACATTGCGCGCAAAGTTTTTAAGCTGTGTCAAGACTGTGGCATTCTTCGCTTAACAATTTGCCTTGGGAGTCTAGACCTCGGCGATTTTGAGTCTGCAGCAAAGGGAATGGTTCATCCGATGACCCATCTTGAAATGCACCTGTACGACGTTGCGGACCTTCACGAGGTGTTTCGCAGCCCTGTATGGAAGTGCTTTCAAAATCTGAAGTCTCTGTCCATGGACGTTTGGTTCAAGTCAACTTGGGACCAGCGCGAACAAAACCTTCAGCGGACAGTGGTCGAAGTCCCCAAACTCGACGCGCTCAGCATTTTCCCCATATGGACAGGTAATAAAGACACCACATCAGTGGCATTGCACATCGCGACTGCAGCATCCATTTTTGGCCCACAGTGCAGGGCCCAACTGGTTACACAGGACCTCGTGTTGAAGGATAAGTTTCAGAGATTGTTGAGCTCCATTTCAAGGTTCCCCGATTTCTGAACGGTCATACAAGCTCCTGAGCCATACTGTACTGTATGTTGAAAGGTGTGTAATGAGTAGAGACGTTGTGCTGCTCAATATGTTCACATGAGGATGTATGTATGTACAGTCTGCTAGTCATCAAGACGAGCGTAAACTGACAGGATCCCTTCAAGAGACAAAAGGCTCCTGGCAATGCTGCGGTCTGAAAAGTAAGAATAATCGTGGCGTCCCTAGTGGTAGAGACGAGAGCGCGAACGGCGGCGCTTCTTGGAGCACTTGTTTTTGCCTTCCGATGTTGTCATGATGCCAGTGGCAGCCGCGGAGGAAGCAGATTCCGTGCCGTCGAGACCACCGGTCGGCACGTCAGCGCCCGACGCGACAAGACCCGCCAACGAGCTGAGTCCGCTGGAGGAAGAGCTGGCATCCGTAGGGGCTTTGGTTGGGCCGCTGGAGCTGGCACCCGACTGGGCAGGCGTGGCACTGGCGAAACCGGACTGAGGATTGCTTGCCAACGCGCCCGCCGCACCAGAGGACGCATTTGTCGGCACAGCGTTAGCGCTGCCCGCTGCCGGGCCGTTGGTGGGGGCTGCGCCTGGCACAGTAGAGACGCCAGACTGGGGGCCACAAGTGCCACCAAAGGCAGCGTTGCTCTCAGGCTGGCAGTTGTAGGTGATCTTTGTCGTCATGGTCATCATCTTGTCGCCACCGACATTCTCGCTCGGAACACCGCCCCCGTTGCGGCGTAGGGCGTGTCGTTTTGAAGGCCGGGGATCTTTACACGGTTGTTGTTGCCATCGAGTGTCAGCTCTACGGCTGAAAGCGCGGGTGGTAGTGCTTACTTTGCTTGGCGTTGGCCTCTACATCCGCCTGAGTGCCAATCTGGCCCCACGACGCGTTGCCCTTGCCAGGCCAAGCCTCCCACATCACACATAACTGGTGGTTGGGGCAGTTACCAAGAAGAGCATTAATGTCGCTGCCGTTACCATGCTGCAGGATATCTATTATTACTAGGTGTAGGTTTCGTTGGTATCTCTTATCTTATTGTATATGTAAGAGCTATTGCACCTGAAGGCCGGGAATGACGTACTGTAGGGAGGGATAAAATCGTAGCCGAGATTAGGCATCAAGTTGGCAGAGGTAAAGCCCGGAGGGCTGTCCTCTGTGCAGCCTGGCTTCTCAGTTGGTCCATCCCAGCCCCAAATAGGGTTGCAGCCTGGCCGTTAGCAGAGAACGGAAGGGCCGACTTCAAAACTAACCTGGGAGCTTGTCAATGGGAGTATGAGCACCCACGTCCTCTGCCACGATCTGTCCCTCCATGCGGCAGACGGTTATGTCACTCCGCTTAGCGTCAAGGACAGGACAGTCATCCGGGTTCTCGTTGAGGCAGTTGCTGTCCTTCATCGCCGCCTGCAGCACAGCCTGGTCCCAGGCGGAAACAAAGTCCGCGTGGTAGGTCATGCCGGTCGTATCGCCGTTTGACAAAACGATATTGACCTCCCCCTCGCGCCACTCCTGGCGCTGCTGGTCGCTGAGGCGCCAGAAAGTCTCGTGGTGAATCTGGTCAAGTCAGCGTGGATATTGTTACGCAAAACGACCTCGACCTACCTCGGGGTACTTGTACGGATGGCTGTCTGGGCACGCGTTGCTAGCGACAACCTGCATCCACTCCTGGCCGCCACCGTCGCCTACAGGCCAGGTCATGTGGGAAAAGTGGTCCTCAGAGTCAAGGCGTCTATCCCCGCAAGAAGGGAAGTAGGCATTGGGGGAGATGGTGTACGGGGCCTCGTCGGTGTTGGTGCCGTTGGGCATGAACCTCTTGTTCCAGTTGGCTGGCGCCGGGTGTGCACTATCCTGGGGGTTGACGTGCCACTCGATGCCCTGGGTGGCTAATGACTCGACGTCTCGCTTCATGGCGAGGCCAGTGACAATACGCAGGCCGGGGGGGAAGGCGTTGACAGGTGTGTTAGCACCGTAGTAAATGAGGGTGTCTGCACGCATGAGAGACAGGCTGCCGTTGGCGTGCTGCCAGTATAGCGTGGGGGCCCAGTAGTTGCTCATGTCGGCACCGCGGTCGACGCTGGTACATTTGGACTCGAGCATGACCTCTGGGGAGTCGAGGATGTCTATCATGAGTGTGAGAAACGGGGTCCGTGAGGACGCGAGCGCAGAAGACACCTACCACGGAAGCGTGAAGCGCCACGGATGTCGTGAACATGGCCTGCAACCTTCTTGGGATCGACAACCGGGTCGATTCGTGTGTACGCCAGGGGACGTGAGCTCATGCGGAAGGTGGCGTCGACGGCCGTGCCACCCAGGGCGAGGGCTGCGGCCAGCGCAGCCGAAGGAGTGTCGGTAAACAGCATAAAGTGCTGTTATCAGTTGAGCGACGAGAGAATTACAAGGAGCTAGGTGATGCGCGAAGGAAAAGAAAGGGGATGACGGCTTCATCAAGATGTACGCGTGCAAGCTTTATATGGCGCATTTACAGCTTACCGCGAGACAAAACTTGTGAACAAGCTACTACAGCGTGCCGTGCATTTACGGCGGACGCGTCGATTGAGGGTCGTGAGTAGTGTGTGGCCTGGCGTTTCCTTGGAAGCAGAAGTGTCGTTGCTGTCGTTTCAAGGTGTAGACCTAGAGCAAGGCACCACGGCCTGGACTGCGTTTCATTCTCAACCATCGAGCATGTATCGGCAGATCAAACACATGCGCCATCTGTTATCTCAGCTGATCCGCCGGAATGCCGCCGAATGTTCCGAACACTTTTGCATATCCCATACGTCTCATCTCCCTTGACGGGAGACACCGTTTGATCCCCGCCAGACCGATCAAAGTTAGGCGTATAGGTAAGAGCGTAAGAGGCCAAAATGCCAGAAACTCGTTCCTCGAGACTTGCCAAGTCCGACGGACGAACACATGCACAGAGCTGAATGAGTGAAGGTTTCTGCGTCCGGCCCGTGTGTGTTAAGTGCTTCGTCTCCCACTCAACACCTTCGTTATGTCATCGGGCCACAGGACAACTGCTCCTAGCTCACGGCCTTTCACTTGGTACCAACCTTTGCCAAGTCGCATCCTTGAGCACCCCCAACGTAATCTGTCCTGGGTTGCTGCCTCCACTGTGAAAGCCCCTCCGTCCCTCCTTTCGCGTCTTCAACCATATCTGAGGCAATAACAGTCAGTCAACCAGCGCCCAACCCCCAGACAAGTCCAGAAGATGCGTGACGACATTGTCCCCTCTCAACTTTCACGAACATCGAGACCGTCATCGGCCGCAAAGACCCCTGGACAGTCCCGACTAGCATCCTGTAACAACAAGGGGTCACAAAATGACTTGCTCAACAAGAGGGAAGAGGAAACGCAAAGCTAATCCTTCTGTCCTTGCAAATGCACCCAGTACAGTACACATGTCGTTTAATCAATTTTGGTGAGCACATTATCTCCTGTTCCATCATCTGCGTGATGCAGACAACAGCACCCGGCTTAACGAGAGCGCGAGCGTCCGGGGAGGGACGGGGGTTGTTTTGTGAAGCAGAGTACCTTTCCCTTTGTGCGACTGAGCACAATCTTGGCAACGGTGCGTGTTGGACAAGCAACAAGCCTAATGTCTAGGGCTAATCGCGTGTCGATTCTGGAGGCGGCCTCGAATTCTGCAGGTTTACTGTGTGCGTGGACGGTGAGAAGACCGCTCACGATCACTGGTCCAGAGGCAGCCAGCACTTCAAACACTTGGCAAAGGCACTGGAGCTAGACTGCGGAGGGAGTTGGTTCATACTGATACGTGGGGCGTGTTGCACGGGTTTGAGCAACTCGGGGCGTCCCCTGTGAGACCTCCCAATGTGCAGCGGCGCCGACACTAGACCCACTCTATTCAAGTTGATTTGGCGGTAACAGTTCCTTGCACATATGAAACGGTCTGTGACCTTCTGGCCCCACAGCGCCAGGAGGAGGGTTTATTGGCGTATGGGATGGGACGCGGAAAATCTGTGAAGCAGTTGTCATTGGTGATTTCGACGCCACTCTCATCCTCTTTGGAAACAGTCTTTTGCGCGTTGTAGGGGCCGCAAATGCAAACGTTATTTGTGACCTGCCCGCGCACTGTCTCTTCTTTCGCCCCCAGACGACTACTTTGAAGCAAGCTTGTGCAGGAGCATGCCATTTCAAACCTAGAGTGGGCACATTATTGCTGCACGGCCAACGCCTAAGCGCCAACCTTTGGGCGGGGATGGGGCGTCCTAGTACTGTACAGTGCTACTGTAGTATCATCAAACCTAACTAATTACCGCAGTGGCGCAACTTGGAGCTTTGCAGCACTCTCAACTGCTACTTCACTCATCAAGACGTCAAAAAGAGGAGGACGCTGGCAAAGCATATTGCACGTTTGAGCGGGGGTCCAAGGCCAACGATGTGTGATGCCTCGCGGAACTCCGAGTCACAAAGGACTGCATGGTAGACCGTACAGGACATACCCAGTGACTACGCCCGCCCGCTGGGTCGCAAAGTGTAACATCTTCATGCGGTGCGAAAAACACTGCTTTAGGAAACGTCGGCGCGTGTACAGAACACTCGTGAAATAAAGGTACAGTATGATGGCTACCGACGAGGACCGATGTAAGGAGCTTCTTTGGTAATGTGCTGTAACGCACGTGAGTGGACATGTGACTGTTATATTGTGATCCTGTGAGATTGTGGGTATCGGGGACACTTGCGCGTTCAGATCTGGGGGAACCAAACAAAGAGCGTCGACACCGCCCCATCTTTCGAGGCTCATACAGGTTCCAGGATATCTCACATATGCGTCACTGACATCTATGGCACGCCGCGAGGATAGAGGCTACCACGGGTGCGGACTTTGGAGCGGCCCCTGCGGAATCCCCCTGAGCTAGCTGCGCTGTCTCGGTCGCGCAACATGATGATCGGCGCCGAGGACATCCCCGACATTTCCAGCTGACCTTACGAGAGGCGTCTCCTTCTTCACAGACCGCCGCTGACAAGGACCGCACGCATGTGGGCCGTTGTGTCGTATCGCCGAAGCTGTTTGCGTGTTCCCGCTCAACACGCAATCAAACTGCGGATTGCAGTGGTCGGAACCGACAACAGCGACCTGGAGAGCTGCACGGCATTGTCAACGGTGTTCACAGCATTACTGTACCAGCTGTCTTCAATGTGTAGACAACCATGCAAGGCCTCACCTGTAAACAATACATATATAACGCCGAGCTACTGTAACAGTCCAATATCCACCACCTCATCATTCCTCTACCCCTACCTACTTTTAATATACCCAGTTCAAGCTACTGCGCTCATCATGCTGTTCCTCGTCTCGTCGATCGCCGCCCTGGCTCTTCCCGCCTGCGCTACTCAGATCAAGTTTGGCGGCGACAGCCACGCCTGCCTCACAGTGCAGGCGCGCGCTGTTTACGACGGAGCGCCAGTTGATGTGTGAGTGGTGCCCCACTATCCGTACCAAACAGTATTCCACGCGCACTGTACTGACCTCAGCGTCACATGCGGAAACCAGACGGATAACCTCTGGCAGTACCAGAACTGGTCCATTGACCGCGGCAGCGGTACAGTGCGTCTCCAGGCCAACAGTGCCTTCTGTCTCGACGCTGGAGCCAGTAAGTGCTGGCCGTAACGCAGAGCTCTGCTTAACATCAGACCCCAGCAATGGTAACAAGATGCAAATGTGGACGTGCGAGGACAATGCTTCGGCACAGAAGTGGTACTACACCGATGACAACCGCATTGCCCTTGAGGGACAGGGTAAGTGACCTTCCGTTGAGCGTTGCGCACATAGTCCTAAAGCTGATTGCAGGCTTCTGCCTTGACCTTCCGGGCGGCAACGCGTCCCCCTACACCCAGACTCAGATCTGGCAGTGCAGCACCGGCAACACCAACCAGGTTTGGCTCTCGTCGTAGTCGTTTGTAATCGCGCAAGCGTGGACCATGACAAGAAAGGGGAAGTATGAATGAAACCGAAAAACCTAATGCAATCAATGACCCTCTGTTTTGTACTGCACCACCGAGTGGCATGATGACAGTAACCTAGGGCTCGTTAGGTAGCCAACTGGGCGAAAGGATGCGATCAGACTTCAGTCAATGGAACGCTAATTTTTACATTGCGCAGTGGTTGCCTTCCCACGGAGCACCAGCCGAAGGATTTACACAGGTGGGAGTTGTCCGATGACGGGTTCCAGAAGCTTGGGCAAGAGTGCCGCAGCGTCTCCAGCGAATGCAAAGTCTCCGGGCCGTGCGCCTTCCCCGCTCGCGTCAAGGTTGATCGTCACGACGCGAGTGTTTGCAGACCGGGCAAGCTCGGCGTAACCCGCTGCGGGGTATACGACCGAGCTTGTGCCGACAACCAGGACAATGTCCACTGGCTCGTCCTCGATCCATTTATCCACCCCTGCAAGCATCTTGTGGTCCAGCTGTTCGCCAAACCACACGACGCCAGGACGCTGCAGGCCTTTATCACACTTTGGGCAATGTGGGAGCTCTTCTTTTGGTATGGGCTCAAGCTTGTGTGATGGGTCAAGCAGTGGCAGGATCTCACCAGGAGCCGGGTCGACAGACGCAGGCGCCAGCGCCGGACAGAGTGGGTCTGCTTCGTTATTTCTCTCTATCCAGTCGCAACGCCCGTTCGAGCACTTCAAGTCAAACAAGGACCCGTGAAGATGGCGCAGTTGAGTCGCTGGATGTCCCGCTCGTTCATGGAGGTCTGCACGTGTAAGCAGTCTTGCATGACTGGGTTTGCTGGCATACTCACTGTCTACGTTTTGAGTCAAACAGAGGAAACCAGGCTGTCTAGCTGCCAACGCTGCCAAAGCGCGATGGCCATCGTTGGGCTTGACACCAAGTGCCATGTGGCGTCGGTACGCATAGAAGAGCCATACTAGTCCGGGATCCCGAGCAAACGCCCCAGGTGTTGCCAAGGCAGTGGCCTCATAGTTGCGCCAAAGGCCGCCCGCACCTCGAAACGTTGGAAGGCCGGAGGATGCTGACAAGCCCGCGCCACATACAGCGAGGATACGTTTTGCTCTACGCAACAGCGTGTGGAATGCCGCTACGTCGCTTGACATGGCGTTCGTTAAGACTGGGGAAGCGGGGACGGGGATGTGTGGGCCGCGTTGTTGAACAGGCCATCGGTATGTCTGCTGCTTGCCGGCGGCCGGCAAGTGCGGACGGTGACGGCGATGGCCGTGTGATTAGTACTGCAGTCGCGGAGGCCACCGGCCACAGGGTGAGGCTTGATCACGTGAGCTCGGAAGGTTCACCCGACCTGCCGGCATGACAAGTTGCCGAGAACCGGCATTACATGCCGATCACCATTGCCGCCCCCACACAATCCGAGGGATACTACTGTTCGCCCCCATAATACTCCAACCAGGTTAGTGGGCAGGTCGACGTCTTGACAACTCTCTGCCTTGCACTCACAATAATGACCACTTCCACGCAGCCCACCCTCAGTGCCGACGCCAAGGCAAAGCTCGATGCCATTCTCAAGGAGAACACGTCGTCGGGTGCCATCCCAGCGGCGACCTTTGCTGTTGCAACTCCCGATGCCGAGCTGTACCTGGGCACCGCCGGTGACAAGGTGTATGGCCAGCCGGACAAGGGTCCCATCGACGAGAACACTAGTGGGTCCTCGCTCACCCATCCATCTCGCTGATGCCTTCCAGTCATTCAGCTCATGTCCATGACCAAGCTTGTCGTCAGCGTTGCAGCTCTGCAACTTGTTGACGCCGGCAAGCTGTCGATTGACGACCCTAGCGTTATTGAGCGCAACCTCCCTGAGCTCTGGCAGCTTGACATTATCACTGCCGTCGAAGATGGAAAGCCCGTATTTGCAAAGCGTACTCAGCCGATTACGCTTCGCCACCTCCTTACGCACACCAATGGCACAGGCTACGACCTTATGGCGCCTCTGCTCGATCAGTGGGCCAAGGCTGTCGGATCCCCGGGTGTATTTGCTCCCAACCTCACTGTGAAGCACTTTGAACGCCCTCTTCTCTTTGAACCTGGACAAGGTTGGAACTATGGACTGGGCCTTGACTGGACTGGCATTCTCGTCCAGCGCATCTCCGGCCAGTCGCTGGAAGAGTACCTTAAGGAGCACATCTTTAAGCCCACCGGTGCCGACTCCCTCACGTTCCTCCCAACCGAGGACCAGTACGAGCGCATGCAGGCCCCAACTACGCGCACCGAGGATGGAAAGCTCGTCGTATTCCCCGGTATCCGCGATGACTCGCCGGACAAGCTCAAAGGTCTGGCTTCGGGTGGCGCAGGACTATGGGGCACAGCTCGCGACTATCTCCGTGTCCTCCAGGGCATCATGCGCTCCGCGAAGCCTGGTGGCATCATATCGCCCGAGTCGTACCAGCTCATCTTTTCTGACCAGCTCCCCAAGGCGGACGAGCACACCTTTAAGGGGCAGGTCGAGTTTGCCCACTTTGTGCCCCACGTTCCAAAGTCGATCCTCGAGAGCGGCAGCCTGAAGCATTCGCTTGGAGGCTTCCTTTACACTGCCGACTCCCCTCACGGCCGCAAGGCGGGTTCCGACTGGTGGGAGGGCATTCTCAAGACGTTCTACTGGATGGACCCTACGACTGGCATCTGCGTGAGTACAAAGAGCTTGCGTGAGTTCTGCTCAGCTGACGCTTCTCAGGGTGTATGCACGACTCAGCTGTTCGCATTCGGTGTGCCTAACGAGAAGTTTGACGGCGTGTACAACCAGCTCGAGAGGGCTGTGTACGACTCGATTCAGTAGCCGGGTGTATAGCAGGTTTATGAAATGGAAGCTTGCAAAGTTGATACATTTTTGTTACACAATAACCCGTAAAGTAAGCCTTAAATGTCCCCAACGAGCTGGCGAGTAATGGGCGACTTGGCTCTCAGGCGCGCGCCAAACTTGATCAGGAGGAACGGCGCAATAGAGAGAGCAAAGCCAAGACCAGACACCAGCGACGATGCTTCAGGATACCCCATCTTAACGTACTGGGCGTCAGCCTTCTTCCTGTTAGACACACGTACCATTTGTCGAGCAAACAACGGAAAAACTCCCGACCATGCGTTGCGCACAAGACTGTGAGCAGCCTGCGCCGACGAAGAGTATTGCTCGTATGCGTCTGCAACGTAGTTGCTTAGGGTAAGACCGGCACCTCACATTGGGACTCACAATACGCCCAGGTACATTGCGTACACACCCCAGTAAGACAAGCAGAGCATGACCGCGGGCACAGGCCAGGGGATCGGCGGCCGTCCTGTCCATGCAAAGGCCATTGTTGCCGCGGGGAAAATGAGTCCGCCGATTGCAGCCCAGTATAAGCGCACCTCTGGTGGCGCCTTGCCTGTTGGAGAGCGCTTGCAGGCGCGACGGTAGAGGTACTCCTGGTGAAAGTTTGAGAAGTATCCAATAATGCCACCGATGGCGATACACGCCTGGATCGAACCAGCTTCGCCGGGACTGAAACCATATTGCTCGAACACCAGGATGGTAGAGACGCCTCCCAGGAAGATGATCGCCCACGCGAAACCAATCCAGAGCGTGAGGAAAATGACAATGGGTTCGGTGCACAACAGTTCTGCTTGTCAAAATGGGCTCGCAGAGAGGCAGCAAACTCACTCAGCGGAAACACGGCGCTCATTTTGAGTTGCTGGCGGATTGTCAACTTTGGCCCGATCAAGTCGAGGCGTGAGACGTGGAGAATGCCAGTCTTCTTAGTGAGCTTTCGAGCTCTCCGCTGGAGGATGGTGTTTGCGCGAGTCTCGCGTAAGATGAGCGCACTGACAACACCAGACGCAGCAGACGCAATGCCCTGCGCCCCATAACACCACTGGATCCCAGCAATCTGCCCTGTCCAACCCATGGTTAGACCACCGAGTGACTGTCCGATGAAAACAAACATGCTGAAGACGTTCATCACCTGTCCACGCTGGTGGGCAAGGAACATGTCTGCAATGGTGCCTCCAACCATCGAGTTGCCGACGGACGAGGCCATGCCTTGCTACAGGCGTCAGCACCAATCTGGAGTAGCCCCCAGGTGACACTTACAAACCAGCGCGCGGCAAGGTACCCGTGAATGTTGCGGGAGAAGATCTGCGGAAACCAGAGAAGGGCACAGATAATGCCGGCCACTTGGTATATCAAGTTGCGCCCAAAGTGCTCACTCAACGGAGCGAGAAACATAGGGGTGACTGCGACGGAGATGTTGAACAGAGCCAACCCAAGCATAAAGGTTATACGGCTGCAGTCAAACCACTCCGGGCCCCATGTAGCCATGATCGACCCGGACGTTGCATTCGCGATGGTCGTTACTGTAATGCAGCAGCACGCGACCACTGTCGCGTACTTGCGCACCATGCTCCAATTACATGGGTTCTGCTTGTCAGCCAGGGAACTTTAGGTCGTCTCAGAGGGAACGTCGACCAGCTTTCAAAGGGACTCGACGACACCAAGGAATCTGTCAGGCGTTCAAGGCTACTCACCTTTGGATCATTGGGCTCCCACCACACCTCTATTGGCTCTGTTGCGCCATTCTTGCCGCCCTTCTCACTGCTGGCCTCGTCTGGCAATGGGGGAGTCTCTTCGGGTGCGAATGCAGGACTGGGCGTTGTGCTCCGTCGCTTTTCGTCGCCGAAAGTCGCCATCTTGAGATCGCATTGACGAAGGGAAATGGGCTAAGCAATGGAAACAGCTTGGAACTGGTGTTGGAACGTCGACAATAGATATCCTACAACTGCCCATTTCTGGTGCATAGACGCCGCTGTGGGTGGTTGGTCACCGCGCTGCTTGATGGTCACCACAAGTTACAAGTTGAGTGGGGTAAGGGTCAACAACAGCCGCAGAGACAGGGTGATGAAGCATGTTCATCCCACCGGAACAACCAACATGTACAACCAGCGTCCGTCTCTCGGCCGAGAGCTGGTATTTCCGTCTGCCCAAGATTAGATTTCGCGCCGCCCTGCAACGCACCGACAGGGAGACTGGCCGCTGGTCAATCACGACAATTACCATGTGAAAGCATGAGGTGCTCTCCGTTGCCCTGCGGCGACTTTCCGGTTACGTAGACATATCAAGATGCCGATGCTATACACGACGTGCGACGGTCATGTCCTCTCACTACTGGCACCAACAGCTGGTTCGTTTCAGCGAAGTTTCTTAGTGACTGAACGTAGCGTACAGACAACCTACAATTCCTTCCAAGATCGTTTGTTGCCGATTAGCGACAGGCGCCGCGGCGACGGCCTGAGTGGGCGATGTCTTAGCCGCCGGAGTGGGGTGGGCTTAGCCGCGGACGATAGCCGCTTGGCTCGGCTGGAGCGGGCACAGGAAAACAGTCCCATCATAGCCCCGACAATGTGCCTTCTAGAGTTACTACCGAACCGGAAAAGTATCAAAGCGTATCGCACTGAAGACACCACTGCGTTTGAGTATACATGCCCGACAAGAATCGCAGGTGACCCATGGAGTGTGACGCGTCCCAATCCGGACCGACGCCGTTATGGCATGACAAACTCCTAATTCTGTCATCAATGCGTTGCACTACGCGTGGGCCCGCACAGCGGCGTAGTACGGCATTGCAGCTCGCGACCGTCCTTAGCGATATTCGTGGGTTTATCATAGATAGCGAGATTCACGGGTATATCGGAATACCGTATCCAATACGCCCACCCCAGAAGCGTACACTACTGTAGGTACTGTGCACCTACAACGCCACATTGGAAACCCTCACGATACCACGGGAGTCCCACAACCCTGTGACGAGCATTTCTGTAGTGCCATCATTGCCCACAGATGAGGCCGCCGTCGCCGACGTGCTCACGAGCTCCCCGTTGTCTTCAAACACAGTCTGGACACATGCGTCGACGTCGATGAAGAGCTCGGAGAGCCATCCGCGGAAAAGACTTCGCCGTCCCTTGGGGGCCTGGCGCACTGAGATCTTGACTACACGGCTGCCCGCCCTCTTCTCGCCCTTGCTTTTGGCAGACGCAAGATAGGAAAACGTCGCTGGGTGTCCGGCCCCAAGGAAGACGTAGCTTGCCCCGCCTGAAGTGCCCTGTTCAGCGTGGAACCGCAGGTTATCGATGAGGAAACCAACGGGGATGGAGTTGCGGAAACGGAAACGGTCAGATGTTGACGCTGCTAGGCGCTCACCGGCCCTGAGTGGAGGATCGACGTCGTACACGCAGACCCGCGTCGCCATCGTTGACGCGACAAGCACGACGCGTCCATCGGGACTTGCTGCGATCCCGTTGGCCATGGGAATGCCGGAGGCAAGCCGCTCAGAATGCGTCCCCCCGTTGTCGGCGTTCGCTGGGTCTCCCCAGAGGCTAAGGGCGCAGCCAAGAGGCAAGCCTAATATGGTCTCGACCTCATTACCAAGGGGACTAGTTCGAGGGCTGATTCCAAAGCTGTTGGTGACAAGAACATCGCATTGGCTAAGCGGGAGCACTGCATTGGGGGTCGTGAGACTGGGGTGTTCGAGGCTGTGAACGAATGTCGCCTTGATGCGGTTCGTCCTCGTCGCCGTAGCCGACTCGCCATGAGCTGTAAGGCGCACAATATCAACTGCGGCAAAGAACGCCCCAATGTTGACGACTGCAAGGATGGCTGTGTGGTCGTTTCCGTCGGTCGATTGCTGAACGAGCCCAATACCAAGTGGGTGGAAGGTGCGCCCCACGGGCCATCCATCGATTTGAAGGGGCCACACGGACCCTGTGTCGAGGTCATAGCAGACGAGCTGGCCTTGGCGTGCCTTTGAGGCGTCTCCGATGTTCTTGAATGGGTCGTACTCTGGCCGTCCGGGGTCTGAAGAGATGATGGCTACACGTGCGTCATGCCAGATGAGGAGGTCTTCAGCGTACGAGATGAGGCCAGACCCCACGCGCTTGGCACTTGGACCAGTCGATTTGCTAAACGGCGCCGTGGCGGGCTCTTCCTCCCTTACATCCACAAGATCACCTTCAAATTGCCCTCGCGGTCGAGCTGGTGCTTGATAAAGGAGCAGTCGGATGACACGGAGTGCGTAGGATACGGGATACAGCAGAAGAAGTGGTGGCTGTCGTTAGCTAGAAGCTCGGACGACATACTCACGCAGGCTAATACCGCCCACGGCAGTGACATGTTAATCTGATGTTCTCTCTGGCTTGATGTGAGCAGAAGAAGTGCTGGTTGCAGACGAGAAGCCGCGAAGGACCAGCGGTGTGCATCTCAACGGTACAGTCTAGATCGAGAAGCCTTTCTGGTGTGCGGAATGTGGAGACCCCAGATGACATAGGCGGACCGGTTCCGGCCGGCTCCGAAAGATATGACCCAGACGCACATTATGCCCATATCTGATCTTCATCCAGCTCAAAAGATAGAGACACGCACGCCCCGAACAGAAGCTGATGGTTGTGCACAACGTGTTCACTTGCGCCAAAAACAGTAAAGTACGACGAGGAAACAGTGTGCCCAGTGCCTATTCGTTGCCACCCCATAAACTCCCAACAGACGCCTCTACCCATCGAAGTCGTCATTTGGATGGGGCACAACATTCTCGAAGAGCGTTCACGGAGTGCAGTAAGCTTCAAGGTGCACACCCCTCGCTCCATGTCACGGCTACTAAATCTGATCCGCCGGGTCCCAAGCAGAGCACTGAACATGCCTAGTAAGGCTCTATGATCTAACGTCTCACTCCTACTCTCTCGTGAGGCCCCAGCGCCATATCCACTCAGCGGTCAGCTGCACCATTTGCGGGGTAACGACATGGCCCCATCCGTCCTGGATGATGCGGACCATGTCCCCCGGGCTGTCAGCCTGTTGCGAGATCCGCGACCACCACTCGGCGCCGATGGCGGGAGGGATAACCTGGTCTAGCTCGCCGTGAAGAGACAATATCTTCTGCCCCTTGTATGTTCCATGGACACTGGGCGTATCGAAAAACCGCTCCACAGCGTAGGGTTTCAGGGCCGCTACACCGTACCTTTCCCTTGTCAGTAGATGACCGAGTGCTTCGGATGGCAAGCTGATGATTGGTATCCCGATGGTGACGCGTGGGTCCTCGCGCAGCAGACGCCATGTTATGTGCCCTTTGCAGTTAGTTAGGTCTTTGTTAACTAAGCATACGCACCGCCTAACGAAACGCCGACTGAAATGTACTCATCCACAGTGCGCTCGTTCCTGGGAAAGAGGAAACTGGGCAGGTAGTCCATGATCATGTTGTGATCCTGCACACCTCCGGCTGGAGGTCAGCAAACACCTACGAATGCATCGCAAGTACCCACACACCTGTGCCGCCATGTGTATCCTACGGTCAGCAACATGAACTTTCTGCTCAAGACTACTCACAGCCGGTAAGGGTTGCTATCAAACCGCAAGCCGTCCCGGTTGGTACGGCGCTTGCCATGATTACGCTGATCCTACGGGGTCAGCAGTGTCGCCGGAATCGACCCACCAGCGTCACTACTAGTACATCCCTCTTCTGCTTCGAGGGCGCCGCTGCGTCTACGCGCCCGATCTCGCCAAGCAGTCCCTGCGCCATGGTCTCCATCTGCACAGCCTTGTTTGCAAAGCCATGCGCCAAGATCTGTGCTGTCAGTATCTGCTATCTTTACCCTGGAGTGCACCAACCACAATGGCGATAGGCCGCTTGCTCTGCGAAATCTCGTCCAGGCCGTATACAGTGACCTCGAGATCGAGCATGCCCACCACTCGTCTGGAGACAGGCGGGTGGTCAAGATGCAGGTTGGTCAAGTCCATCACATGCGCCGGGTCCATGTACGCCTTGCGGCCGCCTCCGGCGCCCGTGGGCGCAGATTTGTCCTCGCTCATGCTTTGTGTGGATGGTACATTTGTGAATAGACATCGTGGTTGGAATCTGGTGCGCTCGAACTTGTTGCGGTCATTGTCGGCCCCGGTTACAGCTGAGCCGATGCCTTTGAGGAAATCGGCTGTGGCCGAAGTTTCTTCCCCGCCCAGCCCCGCCCAGCCCCGCCCGAGCCTTGCCCAGCCCCGCCCGAGCCTTTTAGCCTTCACTCAAGGCGGAGCGTCCAGGCACAGCGTCTTGATCCCAACACACCGTTCTCAGAGATAAGAGTACGCCAAGCCTGCCGATCTGATCGACTGGTCGCTTCAAGGCGCAGCAACACGGGCGTTGGCTGACGGGCAACGGGCGGCAAATGGTTCCCGTCAAACGCACTGAGATAGTGGTCCGAAACATTCCACAGGTGGTGTCTCGGCCAGTGCTATTCCTGCACTACTGGCTGGAGTCAACGGTATGGTATGTTGCTGGCATGGTATGTTGCTGGCGGTCAGGTGGTCTTTTTCAACTGCCTCGCACACCTGCACAGTATGCGACACAACGATGGCAGCCAGATGCACAGCACATCACTGTCAGGCTCAGCTCATACATATACAGTGCCGGCTGCCTGACTGTTCCCACGATGGATGGACAGTTTGTTAACTATACCTCAGCAAACACGATCGGCCGCTCCTACGCACCATGCCCCCCCTCGAGTTCTTTGTTAGCCAGTGGAGCCCCTTGCCAAATCAGCCGACCGGCCCCATCCTCGCTGGCAAGATCGTGCTCCTCACAGGAGCAAACTCTGGCGTTGGCCTCGCTGCTGCCCACCAGCTTGCCGAGCAGCGTCCAGAGCATCTGATTCTTGCATGTCGCAACGTTAAGACTGGTGCCGAGGCCCTCGACTCGATTCTCAAGGCCAACCCTGGTGTCAAAGCCTCCATGTGGGAGTTGGACCTTGCGGACTTCGACAGCGTCAAGGCCTTTGCCGCGAGGGCCAACAAGGAACTGCCGCGCATTGACACTGCGCTTCTCAATGCTGGGTAAGGACAAAGTCGTTTCAGCTCTGCTAACGGGCTAGAATGAACGTGGGGATGGCTGCCGTGCCGATGACGCGCACCAAAAATGGCCACGAAATCACGTATGTTGTTTACTCCTGGGTGAAGGCTAAAGCTTAGACAGCAGGTCAACGTACTGGCCACTATACTGCTTGCTCTACTCCTCGTTCCCGCCTTGCGCAAATCCGCCGACCCACACATGGAGATCACGAGCTCTGAAGTGCACGGCTGGGCCAACTCAGCCCCGATTGAGGCGGCCGCCAAGCGTGGTGGCAGCATCATCCAGGCCATGGACGACGAGAGTATTTTCGTTACCAAAGATCGGTACTTCCAGTCAAAGGTGCGCTAACGCCTTAATGTTTGACTGTGCTGACAGGCAGCTTCTCCTCCAGATGGTTGTGCGCTATCTGATCCCGGCTGTTCCCGACATCGTCATTGTTGCTGCAAACCCGGGCATGTGCATGACAAACCTCGGTCGCGACATGGGGACGCCCACCATGGCTGAGCTGTGGGATATGCTCCCCTTCATTGCCTCGTTCCCGTGGATGCGCGGCGCAGGTCGTGGCGCCAAGATTATCACCTCCGCCTCGCGTGCGGACAAAAGCTGCGAATACTGGCATGTGGGCGTCCCGGCGGCTGTGACCTCCGTCTTTATGTGCACGCTGCCGGGCATGGACGCGACCAAGCAGTACTACGATGAGGTGGTACAGCTGTGTGAAAAGGTGGCGCCGGGATGCACTGTGGTCCTCTCCGACCTCAAGTAAACGTGCAACGGCGCTCTGGGATTCCATTGCTGATATAACTGTACATACAACGATGTAAATAGTTGTTATTGTTCACTTCGCCGCAATGGAGATGCTGTCGGTCTTGTAGCTCCCAACGCCGTTTGCACGGCGCTCCCACACCCGCCTCTGAGCAGCGCGCTGCTTTGCAATGTGGGTAGCGGAAAGCGCCTCTCGGGTAACGTGATCGTTCGTGAAGCC
This sequence comes from Cutaneotrichosporon arboriforme, assembly GCA_002335565.1. Taxonomy (NCBI): domain Eukaryota; kingdom Fungi; phylum Basidiomycota; class Tremellomycetes; order Trichosporonales; family Trichosporonaceae; genus Cutaneotrichosporon; species Cutaneotrichosporon arboriforme. Next base: position 894,358 of record BEDW01000009.1, on the reverse strand, counting down.
GGGTTGAGCTCCACGCTTGTTAATGTACGCTGCAACCCGAGCGTAATCCTTCCGACGTGGCTGGAACGTGATGTCGGAAACACCAATGAGAGCAAGTCCGCAGCGCCTGCCGGTGTACGTCATTCCATGGCCAAGGCGAGCCTTGGTGTTGGTGGACACGGCAGAGGTTGGCGCCTTGGCGACGGCAGAGGAACAATTGGTGCCCTGTGAGTCCTCGTTGCAGTAGACATTGAATGGGTCGTCCACGGTATCAAGGATCTCCTTGAGATCCTCCTCGTCCCAGTCGCCAACAAATGGGAGGTGGGACTTGGTGTTGGAGGTGCCATCGCTGTGCCTGCGGTGGCGGTGATGAGCGACCATCACCGCAGCAGAGTAGGAAGTTGGCGTTGAAGCCTCAGGAGGGGTTGGGGGAGGGGAGGGAGAGGGGCTGGGACTGGGCGACGGGGGAAGTCGAATTGAGCGGTCTGAGGATGTCGAGCTGACCTCCCAGTCGGAGAGGTAGCTGTCAGTCCCGACAAGGACGAAGCCCGCCTCCGCCTCGGATTCTGTGTCGCTGGACCACTGCTCGCAGGGACAAAGGACGTCCTGAATGGAAACCGTCTCGTGCCCTCCCTCAGTGACGGCCAGCCAGTCGCCTGGCGTCGAGTCAGTCGATGTGGGAGAAGGGGAGCGTATGTTGAACCACATCTCGTGGTTAGGGTATATCGGTGGCCAGTTGTGGACTCTCTACGACATGGAGGTGCATTGTTCGTATCCCAACCGTCATGGTTCTTATACATCCCAGAGCACTGCTGTCAGTGGCAAAGAATGCACCACAGAAGTCTCAAGGCGAGTCAGAACCCCGGATCCGACGGTGTTGTGTATTAACTTGACGTTGTTCGTCTTGACGAACAGGCACTCTTGTGAATGTGCCTGCCTTCATACCGCGTTAGTCGCCTTTACTGCCTTGCACGAACAGCTTGGTGGCAATACTGTGTGCTCCTTGGCTCTGCCATTGCGAACGCCCTGCATCGCTCCTTTAGCAGTCAATGTTGGTCAGCGCAAGTGAAAGCAGTTCCGAACAGCTGGGATTGCGGGTGGCAAACATTGCGCGTGTGGTGTTGTAGTTCGTCATGTGACGTCAAGGTTTGTTGACTCGACGGGAGCTGGCGGTCTCGCGAGTCAAATGCGCTTGTGCCTGAGCGTTTATATCTCGTACATTGGTTAGCATCACAGCGCTTTCGCGCCTTCGTTCTCCACGAGCCACGGGACCACGGCACCACGGCGTGCGTTGATTAACGTCTTAACATGGCCACCAAACGGCCCCTTTGCCTGCAGGCAATTGCCGGGTGAGGACGAATGTTACCCCAGCTGCCGAAACCGATATGACAGAGAAAGGAGCGACGGACAACACTCTGGGTTCAAATCACATCTAACCTGCGCACAGCTCACAGCCCTACTGCACCGACTGCTCCGAGCTACAGGGGAAAGGCAACGCGGCAACGTGTACAGAGCTACATGGCTTTCACGTTTCGTTACACGTTGCCAATGGCAGGTGATCTCCGGATCACCGGCGCCAGCCTTCATCGGGCACCAAACATGATCTGCCCGCATGAACAGGCCAACAGTATGAACAACGGTGCCCGGAGTAACCTCTTGCTGTTGCATTCATTCTCCAACAAGCCAGCAGCATGCGCACACCAAGCCCGTCAAAGTGTAAGCCCGCAGGACATTCACGCGCCTCGCCACGCCCCTCCCTGCGGCCACTCCTCCTCGCAAGTCGCGCGCGCACCTCGATGTGTCTCGGTACACTCAGCGCAGACTCAAACAACAATAGCAACCCTCCCCCAAGCCCAAAGTACGCCAAAAGGGTCTCAATCACGAGCCCTCGTGCTTACAAGGTAAGGCGTCTGCCAGAGCTGGCTGATGGCAGATGACGAAGAGTCGCCGCGCCGCACTTCGCCGCGACATGCCGAAGGCCGAAAAGTTGCGACCAAAGATCCCAAAGATCAAGATCACTGCCCCGTGCGAACCTTTGCCCTCCTTGCCGACAACCGACGCGGCTTGTCCTGAGGTTTGGGTGCCAGGCTGCCACAACAAAATTGGCCTCATTGCGCGCAACCCCTCGTTTTCGGCTGTCAGCCATGCGCTGAACACCACTCAAAAGACCCCTTGGACGCCGCATCCCATCGATTCGGCTTCGCCCTCTTGCCTTGTGGCTTCGCCGTGTGGTTCGCACCAACAGACGAACGTTCCACACAGCAGTACCGCAACTTCCCAGGCCAACTCACCTGGTCCCGTGCGGCGAGTGCGTCGCGACCTCCGCCGAGTCGCCCAGCAGTGGGATTTCATGCCCGACATCCCTATTCCCGAACGCGCTGTTCCGCTTAACCGCTCGCGTCGAGACATTGTTTGCCGTGCGGCCGCGGACGAGATTGGCCGTGCACTTTGAAAAAGCATTGGCAGCTGCAACTGGCTGCGGCGCAGAGGAGCTCCTGTAAAGTAGATGTACATATTTTCCCGTCGCACTAATCCTTTCATCACTCACCAACACCACTGCATTGCACTTTTTACTGAAGCAGAACTAGTAAAGATGGCCCTTTAACACTACCGACTGCGTCTCTGATCATCTCGCCCAAGGAGGTGGTAAGAGCCGCTTCTGCGATATTGATTGGCTTTACAATTGAGATTATTGACCGGCAACTATCTCATGCAGTTTCCTCAGCGACCCAAGGCGCAGTCGGGCAATGCTGACTTCACTCCAAAACGGCTAGTAAGGCCAGTTGACACTGACGCTTCCATCATTCTCGCCGTCCGAGTAGCCGACGCTCGATTCGTGGGGCGCCTGGTCGCGAAAGTTCAGGCCACCGTTGCGACGGGAGGATGATGGCCCGCTCTGTCCCGTAGATGGGTCCTGGTATAGGGCAGGAGCCCGGGGCGTATCCGGGTCCTGGTAAACAACAAATCCAGGGTCATGACGAGGGGAGTTGCGGGTACGCGGAGAGGCTCCTGTGCGAGGCGATGTGACTGTAGTGGCGCGTGAATTGCGCGTGCGGTAGCTAACAGGTGGACGAGAGCGGCTGGGTTCCACGCTGACCTCCCGGGAACGAGTGGCGTCTCCGTTGCGAGTTGTTGTCGCGGGCGGCGCGGGGCGGCGTGGGTCGGTCGCTGGGGTTGAGCTCGATGTCGGGGCGGTACTGGCCACAGGGGGAGTAGCCGCTGAGCGGGCCACGTTCCGGAACAGCGGAGGAATTGCCGGGCGTGAAGGCAGCGTACGACGCGAGCTCTCACGGCCTGAATTGTGTTGGCTCTGAGAACCTGTAGCCCGATGGGTCATATTGGCAAAGCCGCGGACGATAACATTGGCGGAAGTGTCGTTTTGACGTACGGTCGAGGCGGCTGTCGAGGAGATGACGCGGGGCGCAGGCGAGGGTGACTGAGGCTGGTCGCCGTCCTGTTCGTTGTCAATGTCTCCCTCATTGTCGTCCTGCACTGCAACGCTTGTGAGAGGAGGAGGAGTGTCGTTCGGAATAAGCGATGGAGCCGCCTCCTCGGGCTTGTCCGCTGGGTTCCTTCCATTTTGAGGAACATCTAGGTCTGAACGGTCGTTTCCAATAATTGACGTATCGATCGTCAGTGTGGGGCGGCAGCCAGCCGTAGTGGCAGTGCTAGTGGACCGGCGAGCTGCCTCGGAGGCGATGCGGGCTGTGTTACTGCCACTACCGCCGGGGGGCCCCTCTGCGCAGTAGGGAATTGAAGACGACATTGGCAAAGCGCCAATGGTGCCGATAGGTGACATCGGCGGCAAGGCAGGCAGATCTGAGGCCTTGTGGGGGTTGCACGACTCCATCGCCACGGCAATATACTCCTCACGTTGATGGCGGGGGATAACCTTCTTGACACGCTCGGTGGGTGCGGTTTCGTACGTTGCGTGCTCGTCATTAAGACGAATGCGCTTGTTTGACCCAGGCAGTGTCGCTGCTGGGTGGGGTTGGTCGTCGTCTTCCGAGTCACTGCTAAGCTCGTAAGCCCTACGCTTTCGGGCTTCAGAGCCCCAGTTGGTGGCGGGAGCCACGCCCTGGAGGTCTTCCGAGGACGGGAGCTGGACCGTACGCAGGCGTGGGGGGGTTGGGTCGCGGAAGATGGGCGAGCGAGGTGCAAAGTCTTCGATGTGAGGCGACCGGTTGCGCGCAGAGGCAGACATGGTCTCGGATCCGTCGCTAAACAGGTAGTGACCCATTTCGTTCAAGTAGTCGCGGCCGCGTGGGGGAAGAATAGGACTGTTGGTCGTGTACGCCCGTCGCTCCTCGTCGGTGGTTCGCATTTGAAAAGCAGCATTGCCAGGCTGTGAAAAATAGCTTTCTGTTGACGCCGTGACCTCTGAATCGATGACCGAGTGCGTGAAGTTGGTCTCCGTTGCCGATACCGCCTGTGCGGTAGCCTGCGATGCGACACTTGTTTCAATGGGCAAAGTGAATGGGCGAGCCACAGGTGTCAAGGACTCGATGAGAGACAGAGGTTGGAAAGCAGCCTGGGTGACTGTCTCTTCGAAAGTCGCGCCAAAGGACACATCAAGGCCGGTGGACGCAAGGGCTGGAGACACAGACCGAACAATATTGGCAGAAGCCTCCGCAGCGGGCTGAACGACAGAATTACGAACCACGGAAGCGACCGAACCAGCCACTGGAGGGTGACGAGCGGAGCCACCGCCAGACGAGGCGGAAGGCTGAAACCCAGGTGAAGACCGTATGGCTCTTGAGGTGGAACGCCGAGCACGCATGGCGTCAAGCTGATTGAAGAAAGCCTGCCAGCGTTCAGGAATTGGGCCAGGCTCAATGCCATCAAGGCCAAGTGCGTTAGCATTTTGGAGGACTGCCACGGCGTTCTCGACCATGAGGCTGCTAGCGGGGGACTCAACCAGGCGAGGGGGGCGAGGCATTGGGGTGCCGTCGTGAGTCGAGAGGGCAGTGTTTGAGACCGTAGCAGGCGTCTGCTGAACGCGGGCGTTGAAGTAAGGAGCCATCGCCGAGGCGTTTGACATGGCCACCAAGGGCTTCGTTCCCTCATTCATGTGGTGCAGCGCGTTTTGAGTCGCGAGAGTCTTCAGCATGTTTTCGGGTGCGGTTTCTTCACGCTGACGGCTAAGCTTCTGGCGGAGGTACGCAATCTCTGTCAACATTGCTTGGGTATTTGCGCTCGTGAGTTGATGGGTCTGATATGCAAGGTGCCACAGCGACTGGACCTTGTCGCAGACGTTGGTGATATGAGTCGGAGGGGGGGGTGGAGGACCGATAGCGTCGCTGAACAACATCCAGTTGATTGTTTCGAGGTGGTGAATAATAAAGCGTTTGCACGCAATGCAGGTGTCTCCAAAGCAGGGTTCGCCAGCGGCATGGGGCTTGTCGGACAGGTGGGTGCCGGCGAGGCCATGGCGCAAGCCAAACAGGCCAGACCCACATCCTGTGTTGGTCGAAAACGCTCCTTCCATGCTCGCTGGGTTTTGTTACAGCAAGAGGAAGGAGGAAGGAGCAGAATTCAGGTAGATCAATCGGGGGTCGGACAAGAGGGTGCTTGAGGCAATTGCTGGGATGGTGGGAGTTGGCGGTGTTTGAGAAGAGGGATGGGAAGACGAGAGAGAGAAAAAACACAAACAGGTTGGCTCTTATGCACCGGGTGCACCACCTCCTCCTTAGTGGTAGGGGAGGCGCGTGTGCTTTCTTCATTGCCACTTGTTTACTTGTGTGTGTTGGTGTGTGTGTCGTTGCCATTGTGGCGGCGAAGACGTGGTCCGTGTCACCCAACATCGTCCTTTCCGGGGCCGTAACCATGTTGCCACCCGCACTTGTTTCTCCACGTCCAGACATGTGGTTCGTGAGAAATCGTGCTAGGGATATAGCTACACAAAGTGGCAGCAAGGATGTTGTCGCCTCATTACCGGGAAACAAAGGTGGCAAACAAAAGGGTGTGTAGCTGTGGTACAATCGTTAACCAACAATGAACGGGCGACACAGGACACAAACTGCGACGCCAAGCCTTGGTTTTGCGACTCTCCAATGGAATCAATACTAATGCATTCAGAGCGAGCGACTCATTATGGATTCTGGAGAGCCTTGTATGGAGAGCAGAGGACTAACGGGACGATGGGTTTATGAGACATACTGCAATGAGTGGCAACTGATTCTATGCCTCTATGCGTCCACAGGATAGGACGTTAATGTTGACGTTGTAGGCAAGGGAAAGTATACAAAAACTGGATCTTTATCAAACGGGACTGTCCGTTGGTGACTGGTAGGGAGGTCGCGCACGAGGAGTATGTGGCTCGGGGCTCAAGCTCTGAGGCTGATAGTAAGGGCTTACACTCCTCGGGCGGTATGAAGGACTCCAGAACTCTTCCGGGTGGAACCCCACGCAGTAAGGACACGGCGGTGGCGTGTGAACATCAGGAGTGATGCGGGGCGGTCGGGAGTACGGCTGGCCGTATGGATTCGGGTACTGGGACTGGTATTCGGGAGTCGATCCCGGGGACTGGTCGTGCAAACTCTCACTTGGCGACTCGCACCGAGGACTAGGGCTTGGCACCATGTGGTATGGGCTAGCACTTTGGGAGTTGTGGCAATTGTTCGCGCTGGGCGAGCTGGGCTCCTCGTAGTGCGTGCTAGGACTGGCCGACGCGTGGTGAGGGTTGGCGCTTGGCGACTGTGAATGAGCGCCCGGGCTCGCCGACTCGTGGTAAGAATACATGCTCGGCGACTGGTAGTGAGCGCTGGAACGGGCTGACCCGTGCTGAAGACTCGCGCTCGGTAACAGGTGGTGTACGCTCGAGCTCGGCGACTCGTTAAGATGACTAGCGCTCGGCGACTCATAGTAAGCGCTCGAACCCGGCGACTCGTTGGGATGACCCTGGGTTGACGGCTGGCGGAGAGGAGTCGCGCTCTGCTGCTGGAAGTAGGAATGGTCATCTCGAACGAAGTCAATGCCAGGAGCTGGGCTTTCGGTAAAGGAGGGGACCTGTGGATCGTGGGCGTATTGGCCGGCAATCTGAGGCATGGCACGACACACGCCGTGTAGGTTCTCCGTCACGGCGCTTGGAGGGGGGGGAGTGTCGCAAGAGCCGTACGCTGTGCTGTCGTACGTCACGTGGTGTCGGTTTGTAGACTTCATGCTGGGCTCCAGGGGTGGCAGGATGCGTGAGGATGGCGACAAGCGCTGCCGCTTGGAGGCTTTGGAAGGACGCTGACTGTCGTCGGCGAGTTCTTCGGAGTCCTCCCGGTGGCGCTTAAGGCGGCACTGGGAAAGCAGTGTCGAGGCTGGAGGGAGCTGTACACGAGGAGCAGACTTATGCTTCTGCGCCTCCGCTTTTAGCAGTTCCATCTTCCGGGCCATAAAAACGATGCTCGCCTGGAGCACGGTAATGGTGCTTTCCGCAAGCTCTGTACGAGCGCGTAGGTTGTCAAACTCCACACGGTCGAGGGTTACAGTAAAAGGTGACGAGGTGCAAGAGTGGCACGAAATGCAGCCTGTGCTCGTTTTGTCGGCAACCAAGCTTGCAGGGCAAGTGGCCGATGGAGGGGATGAGGGGGAGCTGTAGTTAGTGGGTCTTCCGAGTGACTTCACTTACCTTGGGACGTTGTGAATCTCCGAAGAGGCGAGACTGTCCTGGTTTGGCGACGAAGCTTCGAGGTCTTCATTCTCCTTAGAGTAAGACTTCACTTTGTCCTTTGGCTGAGCGGCCGTCACTGAGCATTCGGTGGCTGAGCCAAAAATGTGGCTAAATGCGGCGGCACGAGAGTCGACTGTCGTGAACACACTTGAGCGGACGCTCGTGCTGCTGGCAGAGCTCGTCGCGGCGTACGTGTGGAGCGTAAAGTGGTCGGATACCTCCACGGACGAGAAGTTCTGGGGATCTGTCTTGAATCCCGCAATGGCCTTTTCGGGACCCAGTTTGTGGGAGGGTGGCAGCTGGGGCTGCTCGTCCGCGCGGCAGAGGTAGGCGACAACAATGCCAGTGCGGGGCACCCGCACGCGCTGGCGCCACTCGAGAATGGGATCAACGTACATGCGACGCAGTGCGGCGCGGTAGATAGGCTCATCATCGGGACTCCACTCCGCCCGCGGAGGGAGAGACTCGCCGACCAACAGCCTACTGTCAGATCAGGCAACGTCTGGAAGACTTACTTGAGGTTGGCTTCCGAGAGGTCGTGGACCGCGCTCGGCGCAGCACAGAGCAACGGCCTGAGGTGTCAGTGTGACGCCGAGCTGATGGTTACCCACTCTAGCTCGACCTCCAAACGGGAGGGGACAGGGCCGCGGACGGGCAGACACTTGATCGTCCGCTCGAGGATGTTCATGGTGGGTGATGTGGATGGTTGACAGAGTAAGAGATGATCCGATCGGATCAAATGTATGCAGAGCCTTTGGGTGCTGCGCCAGACAGCGTAACAAACAGACATCCACAATTGCTACCAGAAGGTGATGGGTACACACAAGGTGATGTCAGGAGACAATGGTGGCCGGCCTTAGCAAGCCACCCAATGGGCACACCAGCGGGCGGGCTACATGTCGCGTACAATACATTAGTGCAAAGGTACCGAGTGATTTGGATCAGTCTGTCAATGCTGTTATTGTCCGTTAGATGACAACGATGCGGCAGGAGTGGGTCATCAGCATATCTTGGCTCAACGCTGTGCCGCTAAGGCACAGTCTACGAGACAATGCAGTCAAGTTCCCCCAAGCTAGAGAGCCGGCGTTCTTCCATTCACGGTCCATGTCGTTGTACCCTCAATCTCTGTGCAACCCGATTGTACGCTTAATCTTGCGCAACCTGCCTAGGGCAACTGAACCTTGACGCCCAGAAGCTTGATGAACTCCTTGAGCCACACGCCAATGGCTGGATAAGCCGGTGCCGAAACGAGGTTTCCGTCGACATGAACCGACTTGGAGAATGCCTCAAAGGCAACATACTTGCCACCGCCTGCCTCGACGTCGAGCTGGCACATCGGGAATGCCGAACAGCTGCGGCCCTTGAGGACACCAGCAGCCGCCAGCAGCTGAAGCCCGTGGCACAAGGCGGCAACCGGCTTGTCTGCCTCCATAAAGGCGCGAACAACGTCCAGGACGCGCTTGTCACCCCGCTGATATTCGGGGAAGCGGCCCCCGGGAACCTGAGGTGTTGTTAGCTCCGCGCGGACAATGCATGCAGTAAGGGCCAAAACCACTGTCTGCCGCACGTCTCCGAGCGGCTGATACTCACCACTAGGCCGGCATACTGGTCGAGGTTCTTGGTCTCGACCGCAAAGTCGTGAGTGATGTCAAAGGGGTGGCCCGGCTTCTCCGAATAGGTCTGTCGCCCGGGTTCAAGAATGTGAAGGGCGGTCTGAATGTCCTCTCCGGGCTTCTTGTCGGGGCAAACGATGTGGACGTCGATGCCGAGCATCTCAAGAGCCTGAAGAGGAGCGTAGAGCTCGTAGTCTTCAATGAAATCTCCTGCCAAAAGTAGAATGCGCATGATGGTGTGGGCTGTGTTGGTAGGGATCAGAGATCAGAGGAGGTTGCTGCTGCTGTAGCTTGTCGGGATGAATGAAAGGTGGTTGTGCAGCTGTTGTTCCGATTACAGTACTGTATCGCGAGGTCCAATCGGCGGCAATCGATGACGACGGCAAGGTGGAGGTGGAGGTGCATTCGCGGAAGCAAAACCTTGCCTCCTGTATGATAAGACCCTGGTGCCGGCCAGATCTGGTGTTTTGACCCTGACCGACCACTGTACCACTGCGGCCACTGCACCGTTGAGTGAGGATTTTCGACCAGCATGGGCCAAAATCTCTACAGTCGTCGGCCAAATGAGCCCTGCAGAAGTCCATGTGCTGCAGCTGCAGGAATGATAACTTATCCGACTGCTATTCACTCACATCTCTCTACTTCTACTCAAGGCTTGGGTTCGAGCTCACTCTTTTCTCGCGGTTAAAGAAAGGTCAACAGGCCCATCGCTTCTTGTCCGGCGTTGCAACATATACACCTTCAAACCTCTTATCTGTCTGCCGACACCAAATCTTCACAAGCTACGCCGAGATGGGCAAGAAGTTCTCGTGGGTCCTGCCCAAGCAGGACTCGTGCATCGCGCCGGACAACGTTTGGTCTAACAAAGGCGCGTCCTTGAGCAGCGGACCTCAGACAACGTCCCGCTGACCAGCGTAGACATGGACCCATCGCCACCAGACCATCGCACCTGGACAGGCATGACATTCTTCACTTGTAAGTTCCACATTGGAGACGGTCGTGCGACCATGTTGAGACACGCGATCTCAGTCGACTAACATGCTCAGATTGGGTTTCCGACCTCATGTACCCCGCGTCTTGGGCCACCGTCGCGTCATTTGTTACCTTGGGGCTAACCTGGTGGGAGTCGTGCCTTGCAGTGTTCCTCGGCTCGGTCTTCGTCGCCATTGTCATCACCGGTGAGTGCAAATGAAGTCGATTGCAGACCTGACGCGTTTAGCAAACGGTATCATTGGTGCCACTGTGCACACACCATTTGCAGTTACATCGCGCGCGACCTTTGGCTACTGGGGTAGCAAGTTTGTGGTCCTCGTAAGCACTTTAACCGCCAAGCGCGTAATTGACTGGTCAGTCTCGCTGCGTCATTGCTTGCTTTTGGTTGTCCATCAACTCTTGGTCGTGAGTACGCTGACAAGCGCGTGGTCAACATTGTGCTTACCAGACATTAGGGGCGGTCAATTTGTGACTCTGATGATTGCGGCAATCTGGCCACAGTACAAGCGCTTTCCCAACCATGTCCCGGAGGAACAGGGTGCGACGTCGGCCGACTTCCTCTCCTTCTTCCTGTTCTGGCTTCTTCAACTGCCCTTCATCTTCATCCACCCTTCCAAGCTCAAGATTGTCTTTAACATCAAGGCGGTGATCGTGCCCATCGTTGCGATTGGCACCCTTATCTGGGTACGACTGAGCTGTTTTCCAGGTCTAACCGACAGGCTGTCAAGATTGCTGGTCCGCAGGCTGGCCCACTTCTGCGCTCTGGACGCAACCGCGTCCCCGGCGGAAAACTCCGGTTCATTGCATTTATGACGTCTGTCACCGCGGTGGAAGGCACTTGGGCTACCCTCTCTGTGAACATTGGTGACTTTTCGCGTTACTGCCGATCGCCTCGGTCCAACTGGGTCCAGCTGTTTTCCTTCCCGATCATGTGAGTGACCAACGTCGCGTTCCAAGCACGATGCTGATAGCAGCAACACCATTGTGTCGGTGTTCGCGGCGATCTCGGCAACATGCGCCTATGCCGTTTACAATGAGGATCTGTACCAGCCATACGACATTTTAGCCAAGTGGGACACGTCCCCCGGAGGCCGTGCGGCCATGTTCCTTGGCGCCCTGGCATGGGCCCTTTCGAACGTGACGACGAACATTACGGCGAACTCGATCTCGGCGGCCAACGACATGTGCTCGCTCGCGCCCAAATACATCAACATCCAGCGTGGCCAGCTTATTGGTATCACCCTTGGTGTATGGGGCTTTGTCCCATGGAAGGTCTTAAACTCGGCTGCCAACTTCCTCACTTTCATGGCATCGTACTCAATCGTCCTGGCGCCCATCGCCATGCTCATGGTGATCGACTTTTACATTGTCAAGAAAGGCAAGTACGACATCTACGAGCTGTACCGTCCCAACGGCATTTACCGCTACCTCAACGGCTGGAACTGGCGCGCATACGTCGCCCTTGGCATCGCTCTGGCGCCAAATCTCCCGGGCATGTGCCACGCGATCAACAACACCATTCACATTGGCAACATCCAATACGTCTACATGGTCAGCAACCTTGTGGCGTATGTCAGTAAGTTGAACAGCGCGCGCCTTGTTTGTTCTTTCGCCTGCTGACTGTCAGTCGTCATTGTTATCTACCTCTTCGTTAACAAGATGTGGCCTGCTCCAGAATCGATCATTGACGAGCCAGTCCACGATGTGATCCCCGGTGGACGGGATAAGGACAATATATCGGACACCACAATCACATCACCCGACTTTGAAAGCCCTCAGCGTTACGCTGCAGGGGGGACAGCGGGTGAAAAGAGTGACCTCGTGGCCGAGGAGGAGACGGGGCGCTACCTCTAGGACACAATCGGGAATGATGAACCCGAGATAAAGAGATAGTGGTAGTGCAATCAGTAGTGTATAAAACGAGAGGACTGGTGTGCTGTTTTGTTGTCTGGGCTGCAATGCATGGGTTTTTGTGCAATGTGATGTCCACTGTTGCGTTCGACGGCGTCAAAGCCGCAGTTGGGAGGGCAACGAGACTCAAACGTTGCAAAAGTGGAGGGGCTTTTAAGAGTGACCGTGAGTGCCGAAATGTGACGATTAATTGGCAGTGTTGAAGTGGTCATAGCTCAGGGGCTTAGAGCGTGCGATTGCAAATCGCGAGGTCCCTGGTTCGATTCCGGGTGACCACTCAACCAACCTTTTTGTCTCGGATCGCCGCTTCGGCTGCATGTCTCGGATCACGACCGCTCGTGGTCGCGTTCCCAGTCGCGGTATCTTCGTGCAGCCAAGGAAACGGGCCAGATGCTCGTTATCTGCGAGGAAAAAAGCTTTCGACCTTTGCATTCAGCACTGAGACACAGAATAAAAGGGCGGTTGTGTCCAGACATTGTTCGGAGACTCTTAGAGTCATTGCCTGTCATGGCCTGTCGCAGACGTGTCAACTGCTTGTCGGAGCTTGTCCTTTAATAAAGCCCGCATGAGCGAGCTGGTCTGCACTTTGTAAGAGCGTATCAGTGGCCCCCAAACACACAACGTTGCACGGGGGACGTTCATTTCAGAGACGAAGAGGGAAGTGGGCGAAGCGCTTAACCCCTTTTAGATGACACCGGGTACGATCCAGACTGCTGTTCCCAAGACCCAACAGAAAACACAGAGCCGATAACGCCACCGTTCCCTTTTAACACACCGTGACGATCGGGTCCCCGTGCGCAACCACTCGAGAATCCGTGCGGCACATTCGATAGAGCACAGGCGTACAGGCGCTTCCTGGCCTCCCTCGTGGTTCTCGTTACAACTGCGATTGTGTGTGGAGTAGTGTTGACACTCCCTGTTGGGGTATGAGCGTGTAAACTACTCAGGAAGTCGAGGATCTTAAATCTGCACGGTGTACAGGGCAATCAGCGCCACTCAACCAGGAGTAGGTATACGCCACTCGGTTGTGCCCACGTCCAAAACCTGCCAACAGAAATTTCCTCGTGTTCTCGCCACACACACACACACACCTCCTCCATTGTTCACAGTGTCTCATGCCTCTTCACAACATTGCCATGCAGCTGCCATGCGTGTGCATGCAGCAAGACTCTTGTAAAAAGAGGGGACCGGCTCAGATGTGATTCGAACACATACTCCCAGAGGGAAGCGGCTCCAGCGCTCTAGAAGGCCGCCACGTCTACCTTTCCGTCACAAAGCCGTTGCAACAAGTTCACTGGAAGGTGCGCTGGCACACTTCAGGTTTAACCCCTTTAAGTATTCTATTAAGCATGCAATGGACACACTGTCTGCACTTCACTTAAGTGTGAAGCAATCAGTTTTCGGTTCTCAAATTTGCGACGACGTCTCTCTGTGTCATTGAGGCCAGAGCTTGGCAGTAGAGTGCTGGGCAACATGAGATAAAATCAGCTCAATGAAACCCTTCTGTCACTCCCATGCAAGGATATGATTTGCACAGTTACTCCATAACATGGCGTTCTTCCACGACGCTGCTGCTCGTCGTCAAGCTGTGGTGGGTTGCGAGGATCACAAGCCAACGTGAGCTGTAAGAGCGGCCAAGAGCACCATGCGTACCGTCAGTTCGCATGTTTGCAATGTAGAAGGCATGAAGGCGCATGCATACGCCACCGGTGGTGCCTGTGTTGTTCGATCGGAAGCACTTCATGCAGTTATGTGGAGACAACACAAAAGAGACACAATACAACTAGTGAGCCATTGCAAAAAGGAGGGCTGAGCGCAATACACGTGGTGTAGGGTAACCTTTGTCACTCGCGGTCTTGGAAGACCAAGAGCAGCTCACGCCAAAAACCGTGCGGCACGAATGGCTTCACCGTGAGAGTTCTTGACCGACTTGAGCCCCGCGCGGGCCGAGAGGAGACGGGAGGCTGAGAGACTCTTGTAATCAGAAATGGGGGGAGGAGCAAGAATGTTTGCCGCCGAGCCGGAACTGGCGTTAGCTCCCATGGCGCATGTTACCAAATTTACAGAATGTTGTCTGCCTGCGCCACGGCCACGAGGTCCAGAAGGCGGCGGTTCTCAACCTTAACCTCGGGCATTGCAACAGCGGCGTCCTGCTCCACAGAAGCGCCAAACTCCATGGAAGCGTCGCCCTGGGCTCCCGACCCAGACACAATGCTCTGGCTTTGACTTGACATAGTGTCGGTGCTGATGGCCGAGCTCTCTTCGTTGCTCAGTCTGTCATTGCTAGCAATGCTGACCAGCGCCCCTTCACCAGAGCAGCCGGCAGCGGGAACGGTGATTGGAGCCAAGGGTCTGCGTTGACGAGTCGTGACCTCTTTGACACCCCCGCTGTGACGGGGACTCATGTTGCGCCGACGGACGGTTGTACGGAGACTGGCAATGCTCTTGCCTGCATTGCGACTGGGACTGGGGCTAGCGGTAATGTCAAAGCAAGACTTGATGCCGTGGGGGGAGCGGCGAGACTGAGAAACCCCTAAGCTGTTGGGCGACGAGCTGCTCTTGACAGACGCAACGGGCGAATTGAAAATGGGGCTTTGGCTACTACTGGCAGCGATACGTAAGCGCGAAATGCTCGGCGTGGTCTGGGGAGAGCTAGCTGTAGTAGGCGTGGCCTTGACCGAGCGGGGAGAGTGCACGGAGCGGCTGGTGAAGGGAGAGCTGGCTGAAGTAGGAGTGCGGGCGTCGGGCTTTGAGGGAATGAGAATAGCCACAAGAGTGCCCTTTCCACCAGAGCCCTTGGGGGTTGGACGAGGGCCGCGAGTCGGGCTGGTAAACTGAGCGACGTTGAGCAACTGGAGGACCTGGCGTCTAGGCGTAGCGAAGCGAGAGGGCGAAGGTGTCTGGGTCTGCAGCGCAGGGCGTTTCTTCGTAGCAGGCGAGGCGTATGCATTCAGAGGAGAGTCGTAGGGCGGCGCTGAAGTTAGTTCAGGAGGACGCTTGTGGTTAGCTCACCGTTCTCTTTACCGGCCGAGTAAGGGCCGCGGCGCAGAGACGCCTGAGTGGGCTGAGCGAAGCGAGCCATCCGGGGCGCTGCTAGTGAGCTGGCAATAGTAGTAATGACTTACTGCTGGGAGTCGACATGGCCGACGCTCCGTTGCGAGGGAGGTTGTGTCGTTTAGAACTGCGCCTTTGGCAATGCCAGAGCAAAAAGTGGCCCACGCAGTACGCGTCAGGATAGATGCTGCTGAACGTATGCCAAGCGCCGAGGAGAGTTATTGAGGGACGAGCTTGTTGCGACTTCGAGTGAATGTTGAGGTGAGGATGTCGACAGCTAAATGAACGGCCAGCTTGCGTTCTTAAGGCGTGGGCCTGGACTGCTTGTTTGAGCAAAGGGGTGGGTGCGCTTAATGCGCTTGAGGCTGCTTTGGCACGCGGACGCACGGGCCGTGCTGTACGTGCTGTGTGACTCACACAAAGCCACTGGAGTGTTGTGTGGTGCTTTCCGAGTGCGAGTAACACTGACAGCAGAGTACACAAGTGACCTGGTTGATGGAGTGTTACACAAGGTGAGCAGCTTGAGCAGTTCAAGAGTCAACACGAGAGATCGGATCAATGTTTGGCCATTTGGGTGCAGTCAACAAAGGTGAGTCACCAGCAAGCAATGTTGACGCGACTTGAGACTACAACCAGTCTGTGCAGGACAACGGCAAAGTTGTGTCCCAGCCACCATCTTTAGCAGTCGGCGACAATGTTAAGCTGATAGTTGATCAATGCACGCATGCACGCATCCTCAACGTGTACTTGTTCATGCACAAGATCACAAGAGGAGTTGCTGATGAGCACGACAGGGACGGGGTGCTGTGGTGGTCATTGCTGGTGGAGGTTTTCATGACGTCATGCACCCAAAATGACATCAGGCATTCCTCGGAGTCAATAAAGTCCGACAACACAACCTCCGCGTCGCGCGCCGCCGCGCCGCAGTCGACGCCGTCGCGTGCCGCCGACACTCGATCGCGTCACTGACACTGCAGTGCGCAGCATCAATCCGATTTGGGGGGACAAGAGTCATGCTTTGGGACTCACTGTGCCACTGGGGCAACCCCATAACGGTACAACAGGTAAAGAAACAGAAATGGGAGACGTTTGGCACAGCATATGGGCGCATGCAACCATGACTCACTAGCTCACGAGGAGGCCCTGGGATAGTCAAGCATGTTACGAAAGCTCGAGCAGCTTCGGACTTCTGGGGGAAACGCGCCAGTCAATTAACCAGCTGCTGTTCAGTTGTTTCAAACGTAGGATGGAATGCCTTTACTCCATGATCGCCAAGCACATCGTGAAAGAGATCGACTAATGGAGCCTGATCGACGACGGCGTGGCACAAAAGGTTGTGCTCGCGAGACCGAAAGGCAGGTCGCATTCCGCCCCCTGAGGGCGGTTCAGCTTGGAAGGGAGCTAAGAAAGTGTATGCTTCATAAATCTCCATTATTCTTCGATGGCCGAGAGGTGGGCAGCGAGCTGCGGCCACTTCCGCTTGGTCAACGGGTTGTGGAAGAGAAAACTGGCTGGGCAGTCAACGTTGTGGTTACCGGTTGCTCATGTTGATCCGGTGACCGCCAGTCCCGCCAGTCTCGGCCGTCGTAAGGCAATTGTCTCGCAGTCGAATCTGGGCTTTTCGTATACTACGGTGCTCATTGCCGCCCAGCAACGTCATCGCGGCAATGTGTGTACTCTGGTCAAGCAGGCGAGCAGATGAATGTGTCGCCGGCGCCGCGCTCATGTGACCGAACGAGGACACCTGTTTCCCCTGTCGGCAGGGCGCGCAGGGCGAAACGGGTAACCGTGCACGTGCAACCACCGTCGTGCAGCAGCCGCAGTCAATGTGTCCGGCGCAGATATTGCAAGAGTCGCGCAGGTCAAGGGTAGAGTGCCAGGTCCGCATGCCGCAGGGCAGGTCGAGGTCAGGCATCGTTCAGCCTGCTGGCTTGGGCAGACTGCCATCGTCTCTGAACGACGATGACGACAGTTGTCAGGAGGTTAAGAGGGCGCGGTGGGCGAACGATGTTGCAGCCGTGCGCCGAGTCGACCCCACTCCCCTCAGTGATTTCGCCCCAGCAACGACAGTGTGCCTGCTTCAACAACCCTGGGCAATGGGTTGGTTGTGACATCACTCCATCGTCCATTGGCACTCGGTGCCGCACACAACTGCATTGCCGCTCATCCGTCGGGGAGCTGTGCTCCGAGGATAACAGTCCCCAGGGTGCACGTATAGCTGTAGACTGCGGCGTCCCCACACAGATTCACCCCAGCCAGTGACGCAAGGCATGAGGACCAAGTGCAAAGATGAAATGACCTCATCATCCCCTGTGCAGCAAAACCTCTGTCTGGCCTCTGTGGGTTGCGGCAACGGTTTCCGCTGTAGGCCCATGAGGTCTTGCCCCTCTACTCCACAGGTGTATAAAAGAAGAGCGCAACGCTCACTAACTCCATCATCTATCTCCTCACAAAGTATTGTCACTGCGAGAGGAGAACGAACACCACATTTGTAACATGAACCCCAACAACCCCACAGGTGCCCAGCGCACCGACGAATCGGCTCTTCGCCGCGACGAACTTGGCGTCGGCGGCATGCCTGGTGGCTTTGGAGGCAACTCCGCCACCACTGGTACTACCCACGGCACCACTGGCGCTACCCACGGCACCACTGGCACAACTGGTGCCACTGGCACTGGTCTCGGCCACACTGCCGGCCACACTGGCGCCAACCCCACAACTGCCACTGGCGGCGTTGACGACCGCACCACTGGCGAGAAGATCAAGGACAAGATTAAGGAGGTCTTCACTGGCCACCCCGAGCACGAAGGCCAGGTCATGGGCGCCCACGAGGGGCACCATGCCGGTACCCACGGCACGACCGGCGCTGAGGGCGTTGACGACAAGTTGACCCCTGGCCACGGTACCACTACCGGCACAACCCACGGCACTACTGGTACCCACGGCACCACTGGCTCGACCACCGAGCGCATCGCCGACAAGGTTACCCCCGGAACTGGTACCCACGGTACTCACGGCACCCACAGCACTACTGGCCCCCACGGTACCACTGGCTCCACCACTGAGCGCCTTGCCGACAAGGTCACTCCTGGCACTGGTACTCACGGCACCACCGGCACACACGGCGTCGCTGGCACCCATGGCACTACCGGTACCCACGGCACCACTGGCTCGACCACCGAGCGCATCGCCGACAAGGTCACTCCTGGCACCGGAACCTACGGCACCACTGGCACCCACGGTACCACTGGCACCCACGGCACCACTGGCTCGACCACCGAGCGCATCGCCGACAAGGTCACTCCTGGCACCGGAACCTACGGCACCACTGGCACCCACGGGACCACTGGAACCTACGGCACCACTGGCACCCACGGTACGACTGGCTCGACCACGGAGCGTATCGCCGACAAGGTCACTCCCGGCACCGGCACGCACGGTACCACTGGCCACCACGGCAGCACCCTCGGCTCTGCCGCGGGCGGCGCTGGTGCCGGCGGTCTTGCCGCCCACGAACTCAACAAGCACGAGCAGCGTCAGACCGACCGTGACCTCACTGGCTCTCACATGCCTGGCACCCACACTGGTGTAACGGGATCCAACCTTTCTGGCCAGACTGGCGTTTCTGGTACCCCAGGCCAGCACAACCTTGCTGGCTCCGGCACTGGTCTGACTGGTGCTGGCCACCACGCTCCTGGTACAACCGGTGCTGCAGGCACCGGTGTTCCAGGCACAACTGGAAGCGGCCTGACTGGTGACCGTCACCACTCGGGTGTCACTGGCGACCATCACCACTCCGGTCTTGGCACTGCTGGCACCGCTGCTGCAGGCGCCGGCGTCGGCGGCCTCGCAGCTAACCAATACAACAAGCACGAGCAGCGCCAGGCTGACCGTGACCTCACGGGTTCGCACATGCCGGGCACTCACACTGGCGTGACCGGCTCAAACGCCCCCGGCCACACTGGCCTCTCGGGCTCCAGCGTTCCTGGCACTCACACCGGCTCGCACACTGGCAACTTGGCGGGCTCCAATGTCCCAGGCTCGCACTCGCACACCGGCACTGGCATCGCTGGTGACCACCACAGCGGCCACCACGGTGCGGGCACCGCCGGTACCGCTGCCGCCGGCATGGGAGCTGGCGGCCTCGCATCCCACGAGCTCAACAAGCACGAGCAGCGCAAGGCTGACCGCGACGTGACAGGCTCGCACATGCCTGGCACCCACACTGGTGCTACCGGAACTGGTGCTGGTCTTACTGGCACCCACGGTACCCACGGTACTCACGGCACTACCGGCTCGACTACCGAGCGCATCGCCGACAAGGTTACCCCTGGTACTAGCACCCACTCCTCGGGCTTGCACTCCACCGACCCTACCGGCCGTGGCGTCACCGGCGACCGTGGCCTCACTGGCGACCGTGGCCTCACTGGCGACCGTGGCCTCACTGGCGACCGTGGCATCACGGGCGACCGTCACGACAGCCACCACCATGGCATGGGCACCGCCGGCACTGCTGCCGCTGGTGCCGGTGTAGGCGGTCTTGCCGCCAACGAGTACAACAAGCACCAGCAGCGTTCGGCTGACCGTGACGTCACGGGCTCGCACGTTCCTGGCACTCATGGCGGTGCCCCAGGCGCAGCTGGCGTCGCCGGCGGCGCTCCTGGCACCACTGGTGTCGCTGGCCACCACGGCACACACGGTACCACTGGCCACCACACTACCTCCGGCACCACTGGTACCGGCCTCACCGGTCACCACGACTCCACGGGTCGCGGCGTGACTGGCGACAACCACCACGGTAGCAACCACGGTGTCGGCACCACCGCGGGCACTGCTGCCGCTGGTGCCGGCGCTGGCGGCCTTGCTGCCAACGAACTCAACAAGCACGAGCAGCGCAAGGCCGACCGCGACATGACGGGCTCGCATGTTCCTGGCACCCACGGCGGTGCTCCGGGCGCTGCTGGCGTTGCCGGCGGCGCTCCTGGCACCACTGGTGTTCCAGGACACCACGGCACCCACGGTTCTACTGGCGTTCCTGGCCAGCACGGCTCCCACCACGGCAGCGGTGTTGCGCCCACTGCCGGTTCTGCTCTTGCCGGTGGCGGTGTTGGCGGCCTTGCTGCCCACGAGAAGGCGAAGCACGACGAGAAGAAGCTGGAGCGCGAGGGTGGTGTCACTGGCACCCGCGGCACCGGCCACCACGGCGTCGCCGGTGGCGACCCTACCGACCTCCCTGCCACTCAGCGCTCGCCCGACGATGGATCGGTGCCCGCCCAGGCTGTGCGCCAGGAGGGTATGACTGCCGAGGACCGTAAGATGCAGGCCATGCTCCAGAACATGGGCATCAGCAAGGACGAGTTCCGTCACGACGACTTCACTCCTCCCGCTACGACCGAGCTCGGCAGCAGCCCAACCGGCAAGACTGGTACTGGCGTCGGCCACGCCGCTGACACGACCGTCCCTGGCCGCGCCAGCGCCTCGGAGGGCCGTGCTGCCCCAGGCACTGAGAACGCCATGAATGCTCGCAACACCGCTCACGGAAGCCACCCCGGTGGCACTGGTGCCGCTGCTGCAGCTGGTGCTGCCGGCGCTGGTGCTGCTGGTCTTGCGGCACACGAGCACGGCAAGCACTCCACCACTGGCACTCACGGCACCCACGGCACCACCGGCTCGACCACCGAGCGCGTCGCCGACAAGGTTACGCCAGGCCACAGCACTACCACCACTGGTCACCACGGTTCAACCGCCGAGCGCGTCGCCGACAAGGTCACTCCCGGTCACAGCACCACCACTGGCTCCAGCATGACTGGCACGCACGGTTCAAGCGTTCCGGGCACCCACGGCACTGGTCTGACCGGCACCCACGGCAGCGGTGTCACTGGCACTCACGGCTCTGGTGTCCCGGGCACCCACGACCACCACGGTGCTGGCGCTGGTGCCCTCGGCGGCGCTGGTGCAGGTGCCGGAGCCGCGGGTCTTGCCCAGCACGAGCTTCACAAGCACTCTGGCAGCCACACTGGCACTGCCGGACACATGGGCTCGACTGGCACCCACTCTAGCATGCCAGGAACCCACGGCACCACTGGCACTGGCATGCCCGGTACCCATGGCACCACTGGCATGCCCGGCACCCATGGCACCACCGGTATGACCGGCACCCACGGTGCCACCGGCGGTGCCGGCGGCGCTGCCCTTGCTCACGAGGCGAACAAGGTCGCCGGTCACTCTGGTACCGGCCACACTGGCTCGCACATCCCAGGACAGGGTATGACCGGCGGCGGCCACTACAACGAGTTCGGTTCGGGCACCACTGGCACCGGCTCGCACCTCCCTGGTCAGCACGGTGCAGCTGGCGGCGGCATTGCCCAGCAGGCTACCGACGCCGTTCGCGGTGCCACTGGCCAGCACGGTACTATGGGTACTGGCACTACCGGTTCGCACATCCCTGGCACTGGCCAGCACGGCGCCATGGGCACTGGCACTACCGGCTCGCACATCCCTGGCACTGGCCAGCACGGCGCCATGGGCACTGGTACTACCGGCTCGCACATCCCCGGCACTGGCCAGCACGGCACCATGGGCACTGGCACTACCGGCTCGCACATTCCCGGCACTGGCCAGCACGGTGCCGGCGGCGGTCTCGCTCAGCAGGCCTCCAACGCCATGCACGGTGGTACTGGTCAGCCAGGCGCCATGGGCACTGGCGGCCACGGCGGCATCGCTCAGCAGGCTACCGACGCCGTCCGCGGCGCTACTGGCCAGCACGGCACTACCGGCACTGGCGGTCTTCCAGGCATGGGTCAGCACTCTGGTGTTGGCGGTAACATGGGCCAGCAGTCTGGCGTTGGCGGTGGCGGCATCAGCCAGGCAGTCAACCAGGCTGGACAGGCTCTCGGTGGCCACGGCACCACGGGCGCAGGCGCAGGTGGCCGCCCAGTTGCGTAATTACCCTCTCCCCATCTTTCTGGTACGGGATCAGCTCCACGAGGTTCAGTAATGAAATCAGAAGTTCAGCAGCAGACACGCGACTGTTAATCTAATCGTAGTAGCTTTGCAATGCAGAAGTAAACCCACGCAATAGGCGCCGATATTGAAATACTGACTGCTTTACCCCCGAGGTCTGTCTCACCGGTTAATTAAGTGATGTTGTCCGTTGAGGTACAGGCAGCCTACGTACTTGTCTACTCTGGTGAGCCTGTTAAAAGGTTGTGGTGTAGCCTGTTGGAAGCAGCCGCGGCGAACAGTGCCGGTCATGTGAGCGTATCTGGAGCACGACGACCCAAAAAATACACCTCGTCTGGCTGCCAAGCCCACCGCGTAGAGTATCGCGATATTTCCCGTCCGTGTGGGCAGGGATGAACCCTTGATATGTGCCTGAGGAGTGAAAGACTCTGTCACCGCTTGCGGCCGCATGGCGTTTACCGGCGATGGGCACATCGGCCCTTACGCGCGATTAGATTGGACAGTGAAATCATTTGTTATTTTCGAGACCTAGCTCGGAACTCGGGTCGTATCCCCAGGTCTTGTGAGTCGGGCTCTCTCAAAAGCTCTTGGCGGGCCCCCCTCACGCCCTGTTATCCCCAGACTCTCTCAACGCCTCTTTACACCTTACCGCCGGCCAGCTTGAACAGGTCGCGTTGGAGGCTTTATCTTGCTTTGTGTGTCTTCGTGTGCACAGACTCGCCGGTGTCTCTCGGGGTACACCCAGTCATTCACATTAAAC
Source organism: Cutaneotrichosporon arboriforme (assembly GCA_002335565.1). Lineage (NCBI taxonomy): Eukaryota > Fungi > Basidiomycota > Tremellomycetes > Trichosporonales > Trichosporonaceae > Cutaneotrichosporon > Cutaneotrichosporon arboriforme. The sequence continues at coordinate 871,425 of BEDW01000009.1, read as the reverse complement.
GCGGCTGTTCGCACAGTGAACATACACGGTACACACGCGTGTCCCACGCCCCACTCTATCAACAATGAGCTCCGCAAAGTCGGAGAAGTCAGACGAGGCATTCAAGGGCAAACTCACTGGCGGCGACACCATCTCGGCACCGGACAGCGACTCGTTTTACGATGCTTCCAAGGAGAGCATATGGACACGAGCGGGCCTCTCTCTTGAGAGCTTCAAGAAGGCTCCCGGCTCCACACGGTGAGTGTAGCTCAATCCAGTTGCCCACAAATCTCAACCAGTGCTAACCGTCAGTGGCCTCGTCGCTCATGGCGATATCCCGCCCGAGCTGTTGCAGTATGACAATCCCATGCTGCAGCAGAAGATGCGTCCGCGGCATATCCAGATGATCGCAGTTGGCGGTGAGTGACTTACCCACTCTGTTTGTTGCTAACCTCAGGTGCCATCGGAACGGGTCTGTTCGTCGGATCGGGCAGCGCACTCGCTACCGGTGGACCAGCTGGTATCTTGCTCGCCTGGGTTGTCATGGGCATTATGCTTATCAATGTAGGCGCCCATCCACAAGCCGTCGCTGACATGTAGATCACGCAAGCCCTTGGCGAACTGGCGATTGTCTATCCCGTCAGCGGCGGCTTCTTCACCCTTGTCTCGCGATTCCTTGACCCTGCACTGGCTTTTGCCTTGGGATGGAACTGTACGTCTGGTTCAAGACACTTGGCTGACTTCCAGATGTCTTCCAATGGGCGGTAACTCTACCCCTCGAGCTGACGGTTGCAGCGTCAACCGTCATGTACTGGGAAGGTGCGGCCGTCGTGCCACTTGGTGCTTGGTACACGATCTTCTACATCATCATTCTCGTGCGCAGCAATGTTGATGGCATAATGCTTACACCAGATCGGCGTGTTGTTTGGAACGCTGGGCTATGCGGAGACCGAGTTCTGGGTGTCGGCACTCAAGCTCCTGGTTGTCGTCATGTTCCTGTTCATCGGCGTCATCTGCATTTGTGGCGCTGGGCCGCCTGGAGGTGCCTACGACCACTACATCGGTGCACAGTTTTGGCACGACCCAGGGGCCTTTGCAAACGGTTTCAAGGGTGTCTGCTCCGTGTTTGTCACTGCCGCGTTCTCTTACTCGGGGTGGGTCGACAACTGTAAGCATTCACTGACAACAGCTCGGAACTCGTATCCTTTGCCGCTTGTGAGACGCCCAACCCCCGCGAGACTATGCCTTCGGCCATCAAGAACATCTTCTGGCGTATCATTCTCATCTACCTTTCTCTTATCATTATCATCGGCTTTGCCGTGCCATACACAGAGGCACTGCTCTCCGAGGGCGATGGCGCCAGCGCATCGCCATTCGTCATTGTCATGACCAAGGCGCGCATCCCTGGCCTTGACTGTGAGTTCCTAGATGACCACTCCGAGAACGCGGTGCTAATTGCAGCTCTCGTCAACGTCACTATCCTCATCTCCGTGCTGGCTATGGGCATGTCGTGCGTGTATGGAGGCTCGCGCCCTCTCGTCGCGCTGTCAGAGATGGGCTACGCACCCAAGTGCTTTCGCTGGGTCGACAAGAGCGGACGTCCGACGTGGTCCCTTCTGCTTATTTGCGTGTGGGGCCCGCTCGCCTACATCAACCTCGCTTCGGTGGGCACGACGGTGTTTGACTGGTTAATTGCCCTTTCTGGCCTGTCGACACTGTTTACCTGGCTCGCCATTTGCGTGACGCACCTCCGATTCCGACGCGCGTGGCGCGTGCAGGGTCACAGCGTCGAGGAACTGCCGTTCCGCGCCTTTGGCGGCGTGTACGGCTCGCTGACAGGCGCGATCCTCGTCTCACTCATCATCATCACCCAGTTCTACACGGCTGTGTGGCCAATCGGTGAACAGCCGAAGGGACGTGCAGCCGCGGAAACGTTCTTCCAGGTTTTCCTCAGTGTGCCCATCCTGCTCGCCATGTACCTCGTCGGCTGGCTGTGGAAGCGCACTTGGCCCCACCGCGCCCACGAAATCGACCTCGACACGGGTCGCAAGTCGTGGCTCACGGCTGACGACATGCGCCAGTTTCGGTATGAGCGCGCCTCGGCGCCTTGGTACCGTAGAATCTACCGCTTGTTGTTTGCGTAAGCCGCGGATGGGTTTGGTTGTGGACATGCTTGTTACAAGACATGAGATGCAACTCTGTATTCTGAGCCGCCGATCACACTGCGCATGACCTAAGTCGCGCAGCGCTCGAGGTTTGTGTTGTGTACAACAAGCATGACATAACGTCCAAGAGCTATTATAACGCAATGTCCACTGAGATTATAATAAATGCTGAGACCCACCGCCAGACGCACCGACAGGAGTGTAGGCTCTTGACTACCAACGACGGCTTAAGAGATGTGGAATATCTGGGCCATGTCGCCGCTGGGCCGTGGCTCTCGGGGAGAGCCCACGCGCTCCAACACGCGGGCCATCAAAGAGCCACGCTTACCATAAAGCACCCCGCTGTCGTGCTGGAAATCGCACGACACTCTCGCTGATGCGCACGCTTCGCACCCTGGAAGTACGACCCATTCCTCGCCCTCATGAAATTCCACCCCAGCCAATCTGGGAATGGTGTATGCGCACAACTTGTTGTTTTCTGTGCAGCGTATACACTTGAATTTGGGGCTGTAGCGTCATCAGCATATGCGAGTAAGGACTGTGAGTCACACGTACGAGTAATACATGTCCCGCTTTCTCTTCATCTGTCGGATGACGAAAGGAACACGGCGGTAGGTTTCGTACGCCCCGTCAATTTGTGCATCCAGCCCCGGCAGGAGCTCGCCGGTTTCAACCGCCCGAAGGGCAAGCTCGCGCGGTGTGGGATCACGTTTCTTCCGACGAGGCGCATTCTTTAACGCCCTCTTGCGCTTTTTCTTGGGAGGGGCGAGATTCTCTTCCCCGCCGACGAGCTCCTCATCGCCGGCTGGCCGCTTCATCCCGACCGACGCCTCATCCGCAGCTGCGACCTGCGCCTGCTGTCTGGGTTGATCGTCCTCGTCGTCCTCTTCATCGGCGTCAAGTTGATCAACAAGCGCGTTGGCAAGTGTATCCTCGTCGGCACCCAGACGCTCCTCCAACAATGTGGCGAAATCGTCTACTTCGTCTTCATCTCCCTGGTTGCCGCTCTGTTGAGGTGAAGCAAAAGGGATGGGGACTTCCTCCATGTCCATTTCGTCGTCGTCCTCCTCCTCGTCTTCTTCCTGAGGCGCTTTGAAGCCAGCCTCAACTGGACCGTGAGGAACCTGCCCAGCGACTCTATTACCGTTCAGCACGGCGGGGACCTCTACTTCCTCCATGTCGCCGTCCTCGTCCTCGTCCTCGTCCCCCTCTTCCACGACCGTTAGGGGAGAGTCGCGGCTGCCAGTTCCTGACAAAGCAGGCGTAGGGGCTACAGGGCTAAAGCTGGACTGCGACCCTGCCGACAACGGCATAGGCGGAAGGGAGCCTGTCATATACGAAGGCGTGTTTGGAGTCGAGGTCCCAGTTGTCACGCCGTTGGTATGACCACTCGCCGCAAGCTTTGGTCGCTTGACGCTGAAGTTGGACGCGTTCTGGACGGCCATCTGCTGCTGCGACGGCTTCAGCCACTCGGGCGTTTTTCGCTTGACACCAGCGACTGGCTTTTCCGCGCTCGAGGATGGAATGGACTTGACGCCTCCAAAGACTGGAGTGGGTGGCTTGGTGTTACGGCGTGCCTGGTGCTCCTTGTACAAGGAGCACGCACTCTGACCAAGCTTGCGCACCACACACATGTTGCAGTTTTGGTAGCGCGTCTTACCGTCCGGTAGGTCTTCCTTTGTCTCACGGTTCGTCTTGGCGTGACAAGGATAGTTGTCATTCCTGCACTGGACGCAGGCGTCGTCACCGTCGAGCAGCACAGCGCCCTTGTGGCAGGATCGGAACTGTCAAACATCAGCGGTAGCACTTTCAAATTGCGAGTTGTACTCACGGCTTCCTCAATCCTCTTTTGCTTGTCTGGCTCGGAGGCGTCCACGATGGCCTGTAGGTTCGGGGCCAGTGGCTCCTTTGGTAGCTTGCTCCCGGCTCGGCCACGTCCCTTGTTGTTGTTGGAACCCGCGGCGGTTGACGCCTCGGAGGCAGCGCTGCCTGATGGGCCACCAGGCCGAGAGACTGTGCTCGCTGCCGCTTCGGTGCCAGGTGTGGAGACTGTGGCCGAAGTCGGCGATTGAGATGGGGACGGCGACGCATGACTCTTGGCCAAGTCAAGATTGGGGAGGGCCAACCGAGAAGAAGGACGAGTGGGCTTTGCTGAAGCGCCTGGTGGCGTCGGCAGGCTCGGTGCAGGCGCTTCTGTAGAAACCGGCACGCTCGGCGGAGGAATCTGCGGAAGCGCAAGTCCACTTGACGGAAAAGCTTTTACGGGGGACGAGGAGTGCGTTGATAGAGCCTGTGCGGGAGCTTGAGTGTTGGACACGACGACGCTGGCGGAAGCTGCGGACGCGGGCGTCGGAGCTTGAGACGAGACAGTCGGAGGTGCCGGCGACGGGGTAGGGGCTGGAGACGGACCAACAGGTGCCATCGCTTGTGGGTACGCGTTTGCTGGGCCGGCAGCAAACACGGAAGGCATTAAGGGCATCGAGCCCGTAAAAGGAATCCCGACTGATGTGGGCGTTGTCGAGGCGCTGCCGACTTTTCCAGCCGAGTCTAAAGGCTGCTCTTGCAACCCCATCAGACGGGGATCGATGGTGTTGTGCAGCGTTGGGGTGCCCAGTTGTCGGGGGTCGCAGGTCCCAGCTGGGGGCAGGTTTGGCCAATACGACACAGCTGGGGACTGCATGTGCATTGACGACGGCCCAGCAGTTGAGGGCAGAGGCTGCATCGCCTGCTCTGGGACGATGGGCGCCGCCGTCTCGGAGCGCAAGGCTGTGGACTGCTGCCGCCGCTGCTGCATTTCTGCAGCAGCCATCTCCGCTGCGTAGGCTGCCGATGGACCGGCAGGCGACTGAACCCGGCTCACCCCCACCTGGAACCTTCCATCTAGCAGGAGACTTTGGGCAGCGGGATTGGACCCCTGCTGCGTGCGAGGAAGCAGGCTAGCAATGGGCTGTGCCATCGAAGGCCCAGCATGGGGCTGTGGAGGAAATTGAGCATATTCTGCGGTTATAAAGCCACGGCTTTGAACCGGAGGCGGGCTTTGCCCATTAGGTGCTCTTTGCCGTACCAAAGTCGAAGGCGGCACTTTGCCGTCAGCGCGAGCATCCGAATACACCTGGATTAATTGCACGTACCTTGGGGGCCTCGTCCCACCTGGTGGGTTGGCAGTCTCGGCCGCTGGGCTGCTTGATGTGCTGCAGCAAACCCCCCAAACCCCGCAGGAAAGCGGCCACGCGGACCTGCGCTCTGGTGGACGTGCGCGAGGATGGAGTTAATGCGATCATCTCCAACGTTTCGTCTGCGCAGGAAGTCAATCCTCTGGGCATCATCGTTGAAGTTGTCTCGCAGGTGCGCCAAGATTTGCTGAAAGGGCTCGGCGTTCTGCTGCGAGCTCCGCTGCGACATGGGTGGATAAACACCGCTTGGGATATCGAAGGGGGCTGGGTATAGAGGAGTTGCAGGGTATGTTGAGCAGTTGGAATTGAGGATGAATGAGCGCTGCTTTAAGAGTTTGTTAGTGGGAGAAGCGAGTCACAGGCATCGTGATGGGTAGAGCGGTCGTGGCGATGGCAACCGACAACAACAAGTAACAAGCACAGTCTTAACAATGGGACTTGTGTACGAAGGACGCGGTAGTTGGCGAAATGTTACAACAAACTGGTGGGACACAATGCGTGTCCAGCATCACTTCCGACATACACACAGCCAGACATGGTATGCAGCAGCAGGTCTTTACGTGCAGAGCGAGGTATGATGTTTCCAGTGATGGTGAGGCCGATCGATCAGCGGCAAAAATGAAAAGCAGTAGAGAGCATGTATCATCACTAATAGTAAGCTTGCGGTTCCGTACCAATCAGGGTGGGTAAGTGGTGTGGCCGGAACGAACCTGGAGCGCCTCCTGCATGATAATCGCGTGGTACACAGCCGGTCTCCGCCACCTCGACATCAAACTGTGTGGTGGAGGACCAATGCTGTTGTGAGAACTTGAGTGAGAAGGACACAAAAGGAGGCCAGACCTTGTTGCTCATCCTTTATACCCTCGCACCGTGCTTGGGCAGACGTTCACCGCATCAGGGTACAGTCTGATTGCAGGACAGGAACGAACAACCACAATCATATCGCTGTCGGTGATGGCCTGCGACACTCCTTTGTTGCACTTTGAATAGGCATGGCCGCACCTCACCTCAATGAATACAATCAGCTGCCCCGCGACAGGCCACACATCGCGGCAACCATCGTCCGTTGGTAACGAAGTACCCAAGAACCAATTCCCAGTTCCAGATATTAGCGTTCAGTGGTGCCGTACTGTACCTGCCCGACTTGGAATCAGCCTAAAGCGCAGCAAAAGCCCGCTTGTACCATCGAGCTATTGTCCTATTGGTACGCTGCGTAGTCGCAGAACGAAAACGCAATAGCCATACCCAGTAAGACTGCTCACGCGAGAGGGTCGAGATGAGGTGTGCTGCGCAGCAATAAAGGATGAAAGTAGACAAAGACGGGAATGCATTGGAGAGGGGTTAGAGGCACCTTGGTGTCGAGTGTTCGGAAGATTCCCCTTTCCGGCAGTTCGGAGAAAGGGATCCGGTGCTGGGATCATTGCGGGTTGACCCATCGGGCGACGCGGTACGCGCCCAATATGAGGCAACTCGCCGTCGACGGACCACCGCCGCGTAGGCGGTGCGGTAGCGGTAAAGCAGCCCAGCCCGGACGCAAGGATGAAACGGGAGGCAGCGTATGCCCTTGTACCGAAGTGTCCGAATTGCCAGGAGAGGTTGTTGGAAAGTTGTGCTTCATCGCAGGTTCGCTGTCGTTCCGGTCATGAGGGCCCTGGATGACCTCACGCTGCGGCACGCTGGTCGGCTGTAATGTCCACTTTGGGCCATGACACCAAAGGGGGCCGACGGAGTCTGGGCAGTGTTCTTTAGCGGCAAGACTGGAGGGGCGAACAACGCAGACACGGAAATGCATGCATGCAAAGTGGGGACACGAGCGAAAACAAGTGTCATGCATGCACCAACTTTGAGCGACAGACACTGACGGTCACATCGTCGTCGACACTTGTATCATCACGACCGCTGCCAGAACCCCTCGCGCCAAACAAATCTCGGCGCTGGAACTCTCGGCATTGGCGCCTGGCCCACGCGACCTGACGTCCTGAGGCACAGACATCCGCGAACAGCTGCAGGTTTCTGTGGGCTGTGCGTGAGTCGGGACCACGGCCGTGGTTGAAGGCCAGCGGTGTCCCATCTTGTGCACGGGCCCAGCATACCCTGCTTGCCCCGCCATGCCTATGCGTGCACGAAGCGCCGCATTCCAGCGTCCACAGCCAGACAGCGCTGTTTACGCGCCGCGCCTGCTTGGCCAGGCCCTCTGCTTCTTGTGAGCCAACATCAAAAGCCTCGAAATTGTCAGCGCCAGTATCTCGCCTGGCGTCAACGGTACTTCCTCCCGAACATATCTTGTCCATCGCCACTGTGAGGACAGACCTCAACTGCGTGCGAGAGTCACCAGCGCCACGAGCAACGATATGTCTCGCTGGTTCAAGCGTTCGTCCACGCATCGACATGGCCCAGGCGCAGAATCGCGTGAGTACCACCACTCCAAATGGATCGACGACAGGGCCTCGTGTCGAAATAGCCATCCATTGAGATTCATCACTGCTGTGGATGAGCTGACCTTGCCCAGCGCCGTCTTCTCCTTCGCACCCACACGCAAGCTCCCCCTCTCGCCCTTCCTCCTCGTCCCGTTCCCAATCTCGAGCCTCACATGCCAGGTCCCATTCGTCGTCGTCACTGTTTCCCTCATCCAGGCAGGACTTTCGTGACATCCGAGACCAAGCACTGGCGCGCCGAACCAACGCTCCTCAGAACCAGCCAAAGGAGCGGGGCTCGCCGCAGCTATCAGAAGAGCTACCACGTTCCCCGTCGTTCTCACCTCGCGTCTCGGTGGACGAGGGTTCAACAGGGTCTCATTCGACGTGGTCAGCGCGGTTACGCAGCTCGTCAGCACGGTTCCTGTCTTTGCGACCTAAATCGGGACCTCAAGCACAGCGTAGGGCTGTCACTCCAACTCCAGACATGATCCCCCAATTCCGTGAGGAGGATGCAGTGACTGAGAGGAGCAACCATCCCTTTCTCGCGGGTCAGGTTTCGCGGTCTTCAACAATGTCGCGTCGCGCAGGTCCGCGTCCACCGCCCCGAAGGCTAAGTAGCCAAACGTGCGGGCCAGATTTCGAGACTGCCTCATTGTCATCACCATCGCCACTGCACAGCCCGACGTCCGCAAGATTTCTTACCTCCGCTCCTCATAGTGCTCCACCCGAAAGAGTGGACTTTCCAACATCCGAACGTCCACGGCGCATTCCGAGGTCTTGGAGTGGTCATCGTGAGTATGAGAGTAAGACCAGGGCCGGTTGCTGTGTTGGGCATGTGTCCCGAGTTGTGAGATAGCGTCCTCGCGGTCCCGTGTCGTTCGCAGCTGACGCTAGCCTTTGCCGCACGCCCGCCGCCGATCCCAGCGTCCATGCGTGACGTTACTTTGATTCAGGAGTCCACCAACACCCACGAGTCGGCTAGTACGCAGTACTCTGAATGGGGGGTGAGATCTCCACGCGAGGAGAGAGACATGTGGTATCAGAGCGACAGAGACAATGAGAGGGAGGTAGAGGAAATTGACAAGGAGGCCGTCGAATCGGAGGCAAGGCGATGGAGTTACCGCTCGGCCCGCTCAGCTCGACCCGACATGATGACATTGTTCACCGTGGCCGAGGCGCCACCACGCAGGCCACCTCCTGATCATCCCTTCAATCCGGATCGACAGCGACGTGGAACGTTTGGCGACAGCGATCAATGTCGACGTGTTTCATAGGCCGTCGCCGACATTTTGACCGTAAAAGGCCTCTCTAGCAGTCGTGTCGGAGTCGTCCAAGCCAATCCCGATAATTTGCAGTACTCATCACTAAGCACGAGAATTGGCGATCTGGAAGTTTATGCATCAGTCTCTGGACATTGGAATGAGCGCAGTCAGTGGTTGCTATTGCTGATCATCCCCAGATGACAATCTCCAGTGCTCCGGCGAATCACGCCACACTTGCCGATGATTAGAATGACTGCGATCAGGAGCCCATGCTCGACTGTTAAATGGACAGGTTTCGAGCTGTTTTTCCGTAGGCAACGTGGCGGAGTGGTTAACGCGGTTGACTCGAATTGCTTAATTGAGCGTCGATCAACTTCCTTCGGGAGCACATGTTCGAATCATGTCGTTGTCGGTTCCTTTTTGTTGGAAGACTGGGCAAACCTGCTTTCCAGGCACGATCAGAGGGCCGTTCTTGTTGCTTCTGAGTGCCAGGTTCATGAGATCTGTCTGCCCTTGCTGTCTTGCCCTCGACGCGGTTGCTATGTGGGGCGGCTACAGGTACCACTTGTGGAGATCGTACGGCCGGTTGAATGCGTTTCGCTTGCTCCGCAAGCGAGCATCGCACGTTGCATCAACTCAGGGGATCAACGAGGTTCGAGGCAGTTGTGTTCGATATTCACAAGCCATTCGGTGCGGAAAGTAGATGTTATTACAATGCCGAAATGTCGAGAGACACTGCCGGCACAGGCACTGGTCAATGACACGAGGTCGTGCAAGGCAAAGTGGGAGATGTGGTGGTTGGGAGACGCAATGGTGAGGAGATGGCGAGCACGGGCGCTCAAGTCGCCCTGCATGTCTTTCTTTCGGTACTTCCCCCTTTCCTCTCCCCGCCTGTCGCGCCCACCTCAACTGCCAACGTCCCCACCGGCAGCTGTGGCATGAGCCGGGGCTTGGGAACCGGAAACCAACAGAGCACGAGCCTTGGGAGTCATGCTTGGTCAGTGCTGTCGCATCCTGGATTGCAGAGCCCTTGAAAGCCACTTTCAGTGGAGGCGTCTTGTCCCCCGAAAACTTCCATTGAAGGCGTTTCCACCCCGAAGTTGTGATTTTGGGACGTGGGTCATGTCCGAGGAGGCACATACCAATAATTAATTCAGTCGCTCACCCTGGCGACACAATGCCGGGGCAACATACAATTGAACTCCCCTGGATACAGTTTTTTCGGTGGCACTGACGACCCAAGGGGTGCAAACGCGGTGCGTATGTAGACGCTTGCGCCTTGGTCTCTTGTCCACGGGCAGCAGCAACTATCTCATATGAGGAAAAAGGGTGTGTCGTCAACGCGAAGTAAAGGAGGTTGTCCTGCGCACTGCGGTTACGTTACAGGGCCTGAATGCCAAACTTGAAGCTCGTTTAACGACTCCTTGGGCACGACACGAAGTTACTTACGCTCCATCCACCCAAAACCTAACATACACCCAAACTGTAACACCCCAATTTCGTGGCGCGTGAGCCCTGTCCCTGCTACTGTACACCTTCTGCACATCCCTGCTTTTCTGAGCTTCTGCTTCGGCTGAGGCTTAATTGGGTGTTAGCGCTGGCCAGAAGGGTCTGGGCCAAAAGGTAAAGCCGAGCGTGCCTGTGTGCCATCCGAGACGCCTCGCATACACGCCATTCACCATTGACCATTGTGTGAGACGGATACCCTTGCACTGTGCACAGTACGCACAGTCCAGCTCGTCGACACGCGACGATCTCCTCGCGCTCAGATGCGTCAGACGTTTACCCTGCTAGCAATCACCCCAGTGAGGCCCTCGTCTGTAATGCCCTCGTCTGTAAGGCTGCGACCAGTCACCCAGCCTGGTCAGCTGGCTCTCTGCTACGAGATGGGCCCCATTATACTTACACACTGTCGCTCATTCACGTCCAGTCTCGGACTGTTGCTCATTTGTTTGGTTATCATACGCCACTGAGGCTCGTTCTGCGCGGACGTTGGCACGATTCCGGTTTAACACGGCAACAAGCCAGTTTGCGCACCTGGCGTCAAGACACACTTGTTGTGACGAGTCGCCTTAACAACCTCTCATCTCGCTGCTAAATCCCTAGACCACTTCGCGACACCGCCATGCACGGGTTGGGCTCGTCAAAGTCGTCGCGGCCTATTAACTGGCGGAGCGTCGTTCCAGCCATCATCCTGCTGGTTGGGACCGTTCAGTTTTTGTTCATCCTCGCCCACTATATGGATGTGTCGATGCCCGTACCAGACAGCTGGCGGTCCCAATCGAGCCATAAGGCCAACGCTCTCGTTCCGAGCGCTGTTCAGTACGACGTGCAGCAACGCCTGACCAACATTCCTACCGGATTTGCAGTCAATGATCCGAACGAGACCGACAACTACCAATGGTACACGGAGGCCAAGTTGCGACAGCTAACCGCGTGTATGACGCGGGGTGACTGTCCCCTCAACGCCGACAAAGTACGTGCGGTCGCGGACCTGGCTCCCGCCCTCAAACTGAACTTTTGCTCACGCCAACCAGATTGTCATCTTCAGCGGCTGGCATTGCGAGTGGGCGCTCTATGACGGATACCATGGAGGAGAGGGCGTCTGGTGAGTCAAGGGATCCTCAGTCGCGTTCGACGTCGTGTACTTCGGAGTCACACAGGCACGCAGTTTGTGCAGCCCCTCCGGCACGTGGGGAATAGCTGCATGGCAGGAGCGCCGTAGCGAAGAGGTCGTCGCAAGCAAACTATGCCAGAAGGATCGGTAGGCTGACGCCAGGTGCCTGGGGATGATCCGCTCTCTGGAGCGTCAGGGGTTCACAGTCTTGCACGGTGGCGATAACGACTGGCGTGAGTAGCGTACTCTGGGCACTTTGTTCGCCATTTGACATGGCTGACCATGCAGGGTACATCTACCATCTGCACCGCCAGCTAGGAGACATGATCAAGGTCATCGTGGCTGATCCCGGAGAGGAAAGCCACAAAGGCACATTTGACAAGTACCAAAAGACCGCTCATCGGCCGGACGGCATCCCCGCTTGGAAGGTGAGTCGTGAGGTGCGACAAGCGATCCAGGACCGGTGCCTAGTGAACTCAAGACAATGGCCGGTTGAACGGATGCGGGCCGCAGCATGTGGTCCGAACCATCCTTCAAACGGCGAGCAAGCGCTGGGACCCTCACAAGAGAGACTACGGACTCGCTTTATAGCATGTGCCGTCACGCCTTGGGACCAGCCGGTTCGCCACCTCCAGATCGCTTGCCGGCATTTGCTTCATGGGATGTTTCAATTGACTGATGCTTTAGTGGTTCAAGCAAGCCTATTTCCCAACAGGAGACTCGAACGTGGTTGGGAAGGCCTGGATTGTGGGAGCGGAACCACGGCAGCCCGCCAAGTGGGAAGTTGTCAAGTCGCACTCGGACCTGGAGCCATCGTGGCTGGTGACCGGTACCGAGGAGCTCGACGTCAAGCTTGCAACGGGCCAAGCCGACTTTACGTTTATTGGATATGGTCTCATGCCGTATCCAGAGGACACAAAGGTCGCGCCGTGGTCGGAGCGGCCTTACCGGGTCTACATTCTCGCCAAGCAAGCGCACTACTTCCACAACGGCCATCAGCACGTGTATGACATGGAGTTCTTTACACGTGCCCACGAGGAGCTAAGCAAGGAGTTCCCCGGCTTCGAGTTCGTGGGAGGGTTCAGTGACGAGCGGTCTGAAGAGGACAAGAAGAAGTTTGGCGCTGTCCCTGGCGTAATCAAGAACTACGGTATCATGACACCGGCCGAGTTCGACGAACAGTACGGCAAGTCCCGACTCCTTCTTGGCATCGGCAGCCCGCCTTTATCGCCCTCCCCGTACCGCGCTCTGTCGCGCGGTGTGCCGTTCGCCAACCCCCATAAGGTTGACGAGAACGGTCAGTGGGGTTACCAGCAGCACGAAAGCATGGGCGGCGTGCCTGAGCCGTACGCGTACCAGATTGAAGCGTTCAACTACACGTCGTTTGTCAACACAATCCGCAAGGCCATGATGACACCCATAGAGCCGCTTCGTTTTGAGCGCATGCGCCAGGAGACGGTTGACCGCCGTCTCCACGACTGGATCACGTACGACTGGAAAGCCGCCGCGGCAGACATTCTCGCCCAACGCCTCGCCGGGAACGAGACGCAGGGTTCCGACAATGTCGGACTCTTTGAGCTGTAGACGCGTCGCGAACAAGGGACGCAGCAGGCCGCCACGCGCACCGGATGTTGTAAGCTTCCGCGCATACTCTAGCCTGCGGCGTGAAGATTAGATTTGAGGTTTCAGGGCTTTTTGAGATTCAGCTGTATGTTCTGTACTTCTGCACAACCATTATGGCATTGGCATTACATTGAGTTACGGAGTGTAGGTTGCTTCAACTTGCACTGTTTGCATGCGGCGTGTCATTGGCGTGTGCAGGCAATGCTTGTCCTTCAGTATGACGGAGCAATGGGAGCAAAGCGACCTCGTGGAAAGGCAACCGCTGGCCCCAAAAAGCCTAAAAAAGTTGAGTGCTCGCACGCTGAGTCGAACAGCGGTTATGTCGGAAACAGCCCGAAGCCACAACGACATGTGATAACCACCTACACTATACGAGCTTTCAAATGTCACAAAATCTCCGGAGATTGGCGGCACCTAAGTGCGGAGGCCGTTACCCCTCAGGCACTGCCGAGTAAGCATCCCGGTCGCTAGCTCGTCAATCCTTGAATGAGGGGGGACCACATGCACCTTTCATCTCAACAGCCGCGTTTGCGTGTACTATCGACTGTACTGTTTTGCTGAACTAGGCTAAATGGAAATACGGAGGACGTGTGCGGTTAGGCTGCGTCAATCCATAGACTTGAGAAGATCTTGTGAAGGGAGGGCACTTTACGGCCCAGGCCGCGGGCACGACACACCTCAACGAGTAGGAGGTTGCGCAGAAGGTCATCTATATGACACACGAGGATGGCAGTCATCTCCTCAGAAACACTGGCCGTTTCCAAACCGTACTCGGGCGTACAGAGGCGCGCGTAGTCGCTAAGGACCACACTGTGGGCGAGGTGGTGCCACCGCTCGTACTCCTTACGGTTCTGGGGGAAGATGTCTTTTGACGCACTCGCCATGGAGTCCTGTACAGCCTTAATGCGCCACACCATGGTTAGGGGCAGCAACCACGCAGGACTTGATGTTCTGACGGCGGCGGCAGCCGCTGCGCGTCGACGGGCTGCGCGTGTCCGCCTTGAAGGTGCCGGTGAGTTTGTCTCGGAGTAGTCGAGGGCGACCGAAGGCAAACGAATAGTCAGGTTTTCTGGGTTTGGGTTGAGCGTATACGTGGGTTCCTTCTGGCTGGTAACCACACACTGACCCCCGTCTTGCGATGTAACGGTATGCGGAGAAGCTTTTGAATCGCCGTGAGCATAGCATGCTTCTTTTGCTGTGGCCGAACCTCCTTGGACGCGGCTGGCAATAGATCTCTTGACACCCTCCAGAGCAGACGTGAAGACATGGCTGCTACTCAATTTCGTGGCTGACGGGGAAGGGCCATTGTCGTGCGTCAGGGCTGCTTTTACCACCACAGTATCCGTGTGTTTGGAAGCGCTCGGAACTAGCTCAAAGCGTTCATTGGCCGTTGATGTTGGTGTTTTCGCTGAGGACGAGCTCGAGGAGCTGGACGGCTTACTGATGTCTGCCACTAAGGCTCCAAACGAGTCGTGAGAGGCCTCCGAACCGCTGGACCGCCGCGACTGGTTGTGTGAAACGCGTCTGCTACGGCCAGCGTGGGGTAAGGTGGCCAGGGCCGATGAAGTGTAAGAACGGATGGGAACATGCGGCGAGCCTGTCTCCATACCGTGGTGACAATCTTCATGCTTTCTAGTGACATCAGCCTGGGGTGTCTGTCGGCACGATTGAATCGAAACAGGAGGAAGATATGGCTCGCTCGCTTCCGCATCTGCCCGGCGTCCAAGCAAGGTAAAACCGCCTTGGGCGCGAGTGAAGGGAAGGGGTTCTGAGGGCGCGTTGAGTGGGGTTTGCTGCTTGTGAGAGTTGCGGCGGCCTTTCGCCTTGGCCAACGGGTGCAGAACGTGTTCAGAGCTGGTGGCGTCCAACATTGGTGCTTCCGTGATTGGACTGGAGGGCTGCTCTTGCGGTTGAGGGGGCCAAGCAAGTGGCGACAATGTGGCGTCCGTCGGCTCTGCAAGCCAGGGCCTGAAACTTGACATTGGAGTGTCATGCTGACTGCACTGATTGACTGGCGACTGGGTTCTGCCTTGCTGCGGCAGCGTCGGACCTGGCCGTGCAAAGGGAATACTCTCGACATCAGGCGTAACTGGAACAAAGGATGGAACCAGCGGCTTGAGACTTTCAAGGCAGTGGTAATGTGGAGCATATACCAAAGACAGATATGGTTCTTCGGACGCCAATGTTTTATCAACAAGCGGCGGGGCAGAGCCAGGCTGCCCGCCCTCGCTGCTCACCGGCCCCGTGACCTCGCCGTGCTAATTGTAAGTCCCCAAACCGCTATCTTTCTCTAACTCACAGACACAGCTGGAACGTCCGTCTGCTCAATGGGGAAATGGCGGATCCAGCCCGGAGCGCTGGCAGGGCGCTGCTCGGCGACGACGTGTCCGGAGGGCGGGTACATTCTCTTGAAGCTCGACCATGAAGGGGGCAGTAGGGGCTGAGCTGGAGACATGGCGTCGGCGTGGGCGGTTGCGTTTTCCTCCCAGGGCAAAGAGTCAGCAGCCCCCGCAGGTGTTCGACTTACCAATGGGGCAAGAATGGGCGACCTGTTAGTTGACAACGCTGTCCAGCGACGCGCCGCAGGGTGACGCAACATGGTAACTGTGGATGCCGTCGGACAGAGTTCCTACAGTATTGCGAAGGTAGGAGCACTAAGAAGAGTAAGGGATGAAGAGTAAAGTCAGAAAAGGCGTTAGATGCGAAGTGCTTCTCTATCTCTCGCGCCGAGCACAGCTCTATGCGAGAGACCTTCCTCGACATCAGAAACACAGTCAGCCGCCCTCGCACCTGTCAGCCTGGGAAGAGAAACACGGCCTGCAGCAGCTTTCGCTACCCCGCTCATCGTTTCAACATGGCCACAACGCGCGTCTTGCGGCCGCTCGCAGGACGTGTTAATTGACGGGAGAAAGATCGGACGTGTACTGAGTGGGCGTTGCACCGTAGGGCCACGGCTGACGGTAGTCGGAAGGGTAGGCTGCAGCTGCGTCTGTGTGGGGACTGTACTGTGCAGTACTACAGTTACGGTGATTCTGGTCCACCCCATGCCAGCACAATGCGGACCGCTAGACGGCGGCTGTACAGTACATATCTGCTTTCGTAGTAGGGGACTGAACAGCATTCACCCGGTAGCTTGAAACAATGCCGGCCTCTTACCATAGCTCTTCAAACAGTTGCGGGGCATCGTCTTGTCGCCTTGCTCAAGCAAAAGCACATGCCACCGTACCCACGGCGGGGCATCTTTGATAAAGCATGTTGCAGGGCGGCCAGTTTCGCTTTGTGCTTGACCGTGCGCGACCTGAAGTAGGGAACGCGTGACCTCTGCGGTGAACGACGACGCAAGCGCCATGGGCACAACCAGCTTTGATCGCGGAATTGTGGAGCGCTCAGGCGATATGGACAAGATACCAGGCCGGTCACTTCTTCTGTGACTATTTAAGACTTTGCTCTTGCTTAACTCTGCGTCGTCGTAGCCGGTCAGTGCTGTATTTCGGCATCGCGTTCAGTCACCTTCGGCAACTAAGCCCCTTGAGCGCCACATATTCCAGGGTTCCATGTTCGAGCTCATGGCTGCCCTGCCCGCTTCACCTGCAGTGTACAGTACCCAGTACCAACACGTCGCTCAAAGGGAACACCCTTTGAGGCTTCCAAACATAGCAAACCTTGACAACCACACCGGAAACGTCCATTGCCTACACTCCCCGACGCTTTGCGTGGGGTGTCGGTACGATCGGTACAGTCCGACAAGCTGTTGGTCAAGTGCCCTCGCTAGTAATCCACACAAGTGCATTCCGCATGCGATCGTGTCCGCGCACGTCGGACCCAGGGGCAGTGCGATTCCCCTGGCGCACAGACCGCCACAGGCGTTCGTCCCCATTGTTCTGTCACCACCTCATGGCGCGTCCACACGATACCATGTTAGCCAAAAGCTTCAGCGTTGGTTTTGCTTTCGACGACGACGGCCACTCGCAGCACACGCTTACCTGTACTGGCGCAAGGATGTACGACAACGGCAGCGCTATTCACCCAGCGACAGCTGACAGCTCGACCGCACTCTCCACACCTCCTTCACCCGCGTTGTCGCTGCCTTCGCCCACAGGCGGCATTCCTCCCCTCTTCATGGCAATGGGACATTGCACGCCGCTGCGGCAATCGATATCTCTGCCACCCAGTCCAATGAGCTCGCCATCTGGACGCCTTAGCGCTGCCGATATCGTCAGCGCCGTAGGGTCATTACGGGCAACAAAGGCCGAGACTGAAGTTAGTCGTTCCGTGGGTCAGAGTTAACGGTAGTTGCTTCAGCGGAAGGCCAAGATGGAAGCCGAGAAGAAACTGCAACGCGAACGGCGATACAGCCGACGAAAGAACGCCAGTTCCATCACGTCGATCACGTCCGTCACAAGCACCGGTACTGGCATGTCAGCGATCTCAACGCCACGTTCTAGTTACTCGCGAGCGCAGACTCCATCTCAAGATGAGGACTGCGACGACGTACAGCACCGGAACTGTTGTGTTCACTGTAGTGAAGGCTGCTCTGAGATCCATAGTTCCTGCGAGGTCCACCGGCGTCGGTCTCGCCCAGTCAGTATGGATCGAAAGGCCGTGAGTGTGAGTTGAAAGCCATCGCTCAAACGTTGCCTGACAACCAGTCAAGGTCACGCGAGCGGCGCCCTAGCGGAGGATCCTCGGACGACAAGCGCCATCGGCATACGAGCGCAATGATGATGACCAGTGTCACACAAAGGCTGTCTGTTCTTGTGCTCGATTCCGAGGACAATGCACAGCGGACCTAGGGTGGCCCAACGACACTGAGTGTTGAATACGGAAAAGCGCAGACTTCAGTCGAGGCCGCTGATCGTCCTTGCAGAGTATCAAGGTTACGTGTAGACGTGTACAGTATGTATTGTCAAAGTGCAGATCAAAAGCACAACTGGACCGCTTTCAAGTCCAGACAGGCCATTGAAGGCACCATGGCCCAGTCTCGATTTAAGATGCAAGACGGTTTAGGTTTATCCGCGACGTTTACTGTGCCTGACGTACTAATAGCCTTAAGGCCGCCATCGAGTGTGGGTACCTCGTTTACGGGTTGCGGAACGAGGAACGCGCCACCATCGGACAGAGAGCGGCCACATGCCCCCCACTAAGGGTGTTCCGACCGTTCTCCACAACGGACAGCTCTCTCCCGATCCGACCTACGTCGCTAGTTGCGAGATGTGGTACTGTCTCTGACAGAACGCCGCCGCCACATTCCCCACAGAAGCCCGTCAGATCTGTTGCACTAGACGACTGCGGCTAGACCAGATCGATGAGGTGCTTCACTCAGTCCCGCGTAAGATTGTCCAGTACTCTGGCTAAATCACGTTGACCATCGAACTTCCCTGCACCTTGGCATTCAGGCACAGCTTCCAACTTTGAGCTCTCCATGGTCAGCTTGGTACTGTGGTTTCACGCCATTCAGGAAGAGATATGCACACGTGTTGGGGTAAAAGTCTCACGTTCTCACAAATCCCGAAGGTCGGGATCACAAGGCAAACGATGCTCTGTGTCCGAGAGCTCCATCATTCTTCAAGAGCCCACATCCAAGAGTTCTGGCTAGCCCACTTCGAAAATTTAGGCAGCAACGTCACAATGTCGACGCTTTTCCCACAGAAAAAGCGCCAACCATCACGCTTCTTCAAACACGACAACTTGGCAATGCCGCGTGTGTGCGTCGCTGCCGCCGGCGTCGCCGTGGTTGGCCGTCGACACCATCCAACCACGGATCTCGGATGGAGGGGCGGAATGTAAATGAGTGCGGCCTTTGAGCGTGGCCAAATTTAAGATCCGACAGGCACGGTCGGTATACTCGCCTGACTACGCCTGCCTCTCTAACAACATGATAACCTCGCCTAACGCTTCGATTTCCAGTCAACATCCTGCTCTGTGCCTCTCAGGTCCGTCAGAAAGCATGACCAAATGGAAGCGGCGATCAACGGCTCGTCCAACTCGGACGGAGCTGCCCGCCTTGTGACCTTGGGGCGGAGGAGCGTCGTCGGCCCATGGGGAAAAGTGCGGGGGACACGGAGAGGATGTCACAGCTACTCCTTAGACCCCGCAAAGTCAACTTCCTTAAAGGTGAACACGAGTGGAGCAGGTCGATGCTTCTCCATCTTGGAACTGGAAGAGCAAGTCAGCACACCTTCTTCAATTGGGAACACTTTTGACTGTCATCTGCGAGTCTCATTCGGCATCGGTTTCCCGGACCCTATCTGCATTTTGGCGAACGGCCGCCACACGCCTCGTATCCTCTTCCCCCTTCCGCCTCTCTCAACATGGTGAACGACATCGAAGCCAACACCAACGGCATCTATTACGACGACAAGAAAAATGGCGACGGTGAGCCAATCAATGAAGATACTGGGGGCAAGGTGACTGACATGTGCAGTCCACATCGACGATGCCAAGGATGTTGGCAGCGTGCAGGTCGTTGACGTTGGCCTTCACCGTGGTCTTAAGGACCGCCACAGTGAGTATTCCAGAGTCTCTGTAGCTCTGTGTCAATATACTAACGCTGCAGTTCAAATGATTGCACTCGGTGTAGGTTTTCCGACGGTTCCGTTATACATTGGTGCTGACATGGTGCTTTACAGGGTGTCATCGGCGTGAGTGCTCTCCAATTTTATCAGCAAAAGCTAACGATCAGACCGCTCTTTTCCTCGGCACTGCCCCGGCTCTCGCTGATGGTGGACCGGTGAGTGACATTTTCTCCATTATCTTCCATGATCTCTCCATGGGGTTTACCTTGGTGGCTCCGCAAGGCCAGTGGACGCGATCTGCCTTTTGGCAGGTTCCGAACCTTCACTGGAGTGGGGATCACGGGGCCGCGCTTGCGCCGCGGCCCTTGGCCGCGACTCCGAAAGCATTGCGGGGTAGCGTGGAAAGGCATCGGAAGCTGGTTGGCTGTGGAGTGCTCCGATGACGGGGGCTCCGCGTAGTGCCAAGGGCCGAAGCTCGTTCCTGAAAGCATCAACCCCACTCCGGACCTGGAACATGGCGATGGAAGCGAAGCACAGAGGCTGACAGTAGCTCGGCATGTTCCTTGGATTCCTCTGTACGTCGACACGTGGTGCAAACGAGACGCCCGTGGGGTGCTCGCATGTGCCACACCTCCGATCTGTCCGCGGTACACTGACAAAACAGGCATGGGTTCCGTGGTGTACGCAATGATGGCGTGCCTTGGTGAGATGATTGTTCACACCCCCATTGCTGGTGGTCACATTGCGTGAGTGACGGCTCCAACTCTGCACCTCGTCGTTGTTGTTTTTCGACGCTGACCATGCAGCCTTGCTCAGCGGTATGTCGGCGACTCTATGTCGTTCGCTATGGGCTGGTTCTACTGGTACCTCTGGACGATCCTTCTGCCAGCCGAGCTGTCGGCTGTAGCGGTGCTTGTCAGCTACTGGCTTCCGGACCTCAACGTTTCTGTCTGGATCTCCCTCGGTCTTGTCCTTGTTACAGTCCTCAACTCGTGCTCGGTGCGCGTGTTCGGCGAGTCTGAGTTCTGGTTCGCCTCCCTCAAGGTAATCCTCATTGTTGGCCTGATTTTTGCGTCCGTCATCGTGTCTGCTGGTGGCAACCCCGCGGGCGAGGTCATTGGCTTCAAGTTCTGGAAGGGTATCAACGGCCCCTTCCAGCAGTACCTTGGCATTGGTGGCTCGCTGGGCCAGTTCCTTGGTTTCTGGGCTACTCTGACCCGCGCTGCCTTTGGGTACGTCGGTCTCGAGAATGTGTCGATGGCCGCTGGTGAGGCCCAGGACCCCAAGCACTCGATGGCCAAGGCTATTCGTCGTGTGTGGATCCGTATCGTCATCTTCTTTGTGTGCACCGCCTTTGTCATTACCCTCATCATGCCGTCGTCGGATGAGAACCTCCGCCTCGGCACTGGCACCGCCGCTTCGTCGCCCTTCGTCCTTGCTTTCACCCGCGTCGGCATCAAGGCTCTCCCTTCGGTCATCAACGCCGGTATTCTGTGCTCGGCTACATCGGCCGCCTCGGCGCACATGTACCTTGGCACTCGTGCTCTCTGGGCTCTGTCGTACAACAACCGCGCCCCCAAGGTGTTCAAGCGCGTGAACCGCCACGGTACTCCCTACCTTTGCGTTGCCGTCCAGTTCGCCTTTGGCCTGCTCGGCTACACCTCTGCCGGCAACAAGAGCGCTGGTCAGGTCTTCGACTACTTTGCCAACATGGTCGCCATTGTTGGCCTGATCTCCTGGATTGGTATCGGCTGTGAGTAAAAACTGTTCCCACCAGACAACCGCTGACGTTGCAGACATCTATGTCCGCTTCCACCGCGCCGGCTCTCTGCAGGGCTTTGACCGCAGCCAGATGATCTACAAGGCGCCCAACTGGATGCAGCCCTTCCTTGGCTGGTACACCCTTGTCTTCTGCAGCATCGTTGTCATGTTCAACGCTTGGCACGTTTTCCTCAAGGGCCACTGGGACACCGCCGACTTCATCTGCGGCTACCTCCCCGTGCCTCTGTTTTTCCTTGCCTACTTTGGCCACAAGTTTGTCACCAAGAGCAAGATGGTGCCCCTCGACCGCATCGACCTCGTCACCAACAGCCACGCCGACGACTTTGGTCCCCAGAAGGAGCCGCCCAAGACGGTATGGGGCCGTATCTGGCACGCCATCATCTAAGCGGCTCAATCGTCGATTATCAGCAGTTCGTTACAAAACTCAAACAACATTTTGCATACACACAGATCGGAGACGGGAAGCAGTGGGGAGTCTAGGGGTGCTGGGACTGTTATTTGTTTTAATCCACAGGTAAAAGGAACGCGAGTATTGTGTCGCGAGTTGTAGATTGTTAAGAGCCCTCGCACATTCACATGAATCAGGAATTGGAACCACTTGAGCGTACTTACACTACTCTCTGCTGTCGCAATACAGTACAAGCTTTTCGACTCTTATCTTTGATCTCCGTGGGCTTTATGACTAAACACATAGAGAATACGCAAGTGGGCCACTCCCGGAGCAATAGTCACTGAGACGACGAAGGGGGAGAAGCGGAAGCCATTGGGGCCACCGCCGACGCCCTTGCCACCGCCGACGCGCTTGCCACCAACGACGCCCTTGACAGCAACGGCACCGTTGCCACGGTATGCGCCGCCGCCATCGCCGATTGCGTTGGGATCGCGTTCAAGCGCCGTGTGACCCAACAAAGTGGTTTCCAGCCTATAGGGTGTCAGAATGGGCGGTAATAAAAATTCCAACGTATCCGGCTTGTGAGTCCACACTGTAGCACTAACTAAATGCCCACTAGGTCTCAGACATCCCCTTTGCCAACTTTGACGTCCTCGGCTGACAGTTTGATTGTAATGATACTGTACTGTACAGGTCTAACGCTGCGGTAGGGCGTAACACCATGTCAAACCGAAACACCAGAAATACAGTATTGTAAACTGCTCTGCTGCTTGGCATCCCTAATTTGCGACCGCCGTTGGACGCACAATACAGTTTCGTACCCTTTTGTGCAGGCTTTGCATTGGTACCATTAAGCGTTATTAACTGAGAAAGACCGAAGTCAACATTCCAAACTCCTCAAAATGTGCCACAACTGCAGGCACCGCCACCTGTTATGCTTTACCATGCATGCACTGTATTCGACCATCAGGTAGAGCCAACGGTTATAGTTCCAACCCTACCGGTCTTGTCGCTATAACTGCATTGCGGAAAGAGAAATGCGGAAACGGGCAAGACCCATGCGGAATGGGGCAAACACGTGGAAGCGCGGAGGAACCAACAACCACGAGTGTAAAATTACTGCAGGAAGAGTGGCCCTCGGTATAACCTCGGAATAATATGATTAAGGCCGGTTGGGTATGACGGGTGGGTTGGGAGCCGTGACGGCGGATGAGCCCGAGTTGTCACTTGAATTTGCCGCCTCATACCGGTAACTACGCTGTTGCCATGGGTGTATCTTGTGGGGACCTGGACGCGTTCCGGTTATAAGAGCAGCCACAGACTCTTTGCATGCACAATCCATGTCCTACACTCCCCATCTGCAACAGCAATCCAATATGCAGGCACCAGAGGGCAAGACCCAGCAGTCGTCGAAGGGCCTCGCTTCGGGGTTCAACCGCACCTGGCGCGGCAACAAAGCCGGGACGCTCAAGCTCCAGACGTTCCCCGACTTCTATTACAAGACGGACGAGGCTAGCCTCCTCCAGAAGCGCGAATGGATCAAGGTTGGTGGCGTTTTGTTGAAACAGCTGACAGAAGGAACATCTCGCCCTTGTGTTCCGTCTTTGGGGCAAGCTGGGCTTCAACGTCGGCGTCGCCGGGCACATAACCGTTCGGGATTGCATCTTGACCGACCATTACTGGATGAACCCCTACGGCTTACACTTTTCGCAGATTACCAAGAGCTCGTGAGTCAAGAGGAGGATGGATTTGTGGCGCGAGGGAAAGTGGTCTCTGACGGCAGACTCTGTCTTGTCACCCCCGAGGGTTACGTGCACCCGGAAATTGGCGCCCAGCTGCCAATTAACATGGCGGGTTTCCACATCCACTCGGCAATCCACCGCGCGCGTCCGGAAATTCATGCTGCGGGCCACTGCCACTCGATCTGGGGCAAAGCGTGGAGTGTTTTTGGTCGCCCAATTGACCTCACGACGCAAGACAGCTGCCTCTTCTACGACAACCTGTCGGTCTACAAGAGCTTTGGCGGCATTGTTCTTGCCGACGAGGAGGGCAACAACATTGCCAAGGCTCTCGGCCCCAAGAACAAGGCCGTAATTATGCAGAACCACGGCCTCCTTACCCTCGGCGAGACGGTTGACGAAATGTGCTCGTACTTCATGGCTCTCGAGACATCTTGCCAGATCCAACTCCAGCTGGAAGCGGCGGCAGCCAACGGTCTCACCAAGAACATTGTTGACGACCACTCGGCAAAGTTCACTGCCCAGGCGATCCAGAACCCCGAGGGCATGTACTTCGCTATCCAGAGCGAGATTGAACTCATGCGCGCCCAGGCGCCGGACGCCCTGGAGTAGTTGTAGGATGAAAAGTTGTAGCTGATGTGTTGTACCAGACAGGGTATGGTCTAAAATACGTGATGCATAACCATTTTGTCGTATCTGCTCAGAGCCTTGCCGAGCACTCGGAGAGTCGGTATCAGAGACGAGATAGCTGTGGGAAACAGGAAACACACTGAGGCCTTTTATATCGAATGAACTGCAAACTCGAGACGGTTGCCCGCGTAGTCGCGCACGAAAAAGCGATCTGGATACTCTACACCCTGGCGATTAGCAGATGCCCCACGAGTGCTGCCCACCTTGGAACCCGAGTTCTCTTGACCCGGCTCATCGCACTCCATCGCAGCGGCCGCGCCGCCATTGGCCCTGTGCTCAAAGATCCTTCGCTGCAGGGCTACAAGCGCCTCGCCATCTGGCAGAGCGAAGCATGGGTGTCGGCTGGATTTGTGGACCGAGGGCAGAGGGTTCTTCTCAAACGACACGTGTATCTATCATCAGCCCATCCGCTCGCCGCCGAAAAAAGGATGTTCCCGCATACAGTATGGCTCTTGCTGTATACAGTACGGCATCAAGACCTACCTGCTGGGGTCCATTGCCCAGGCGGAACCTGTAGTCAGCATACAAATGTCGACGCAAGGAGACCTGGTTGCTGTTATACGCACCACAACAACACGTCCTTCTGAAGGCTCGGCACGGGGTCGTTCTTCAGGCCCAGGACCTCGCCGTAAAACTCCTGCGCAGTTGCAAGTGTACCTGTTGGCACCGACAGGTTGACGTGCTGCAGACCTATAGGGGCCGCCATGGTGAATGTTGAGGATGTGTTGAAGCGACACAGCGGCAGCTTGACGCTCCTTGGTTATCGTCCCGGGACCCCGGCCAACCGGACCGGCCAATCACCAAAACCGGTCCGTGGTGACAACACACCTGAGCACCTTGCTTCATAACGTCTATTTCATTCTACACAACTTCAGACCCCGCTCTACCTGGGAGCGACACCGATGTCCTTCGCGGCTTCGACGATGAGGGCGGAAACCTCCTTGGGGCGGCTGGCAAGCGACGCGTGGCTGCAAGCAACCTCGATAGTCTTTTTGGGCTTCATGCGCTTGGCAGTCTCCTTCTGAGCGCTGGGCTCGATCATGTGGTCCTCGGTGGAGATCTGGTACCAGGACGGCTTCTCCTTCCATGCGGGCTTGGTGACCTTGTTCTCGATGAGCGAGGCGCGAGGAGCCTTCTGCGTGGCAGCGAGGACGAACGCCTCGTCGGCGTCGAGGTCCTGGCAGAAAAGCTCGTGGTAGTGGTCACGGTTGAGCCAGAGGTAGTTGTTCTTGTCCTTGTCGACGTGGGGTTCGGCCTCGGGCGCGAGGGCGCCAGCAGGCTCGCCAGCCTCGGGGCCGAACGCGGCAATGTACACGAGGCCTGGTACCGTCAGCGTTGCACAGATGACGGGTTTCGTTACCTTTGACCTTGGGGTGGGTGCCAGCCTCAGTGATCACTTCACCACCGTAGCTGTGGCCTACGAGGAGGACAGGCTCCTCGGCAGTCTCGATCGCCTCGCGGACGCGGGCGGCATCGTCGGCTAGCGAGGTGAGGGGGTTCTCAACGGCAAAGACCGACTTGGCGTAGCCCTGGTTCTTGAGCTCAAGAATGGTGTTCTTCCAGTGGCCAGAGTAGCCCCAGAGACCGTGAACGAGGATGATAGACATGGCGACGGCTAGAGAAAGGGGGGGTGTGGTTGGAGAGTTTGTTAGAAGTTCCTGTGGCCTGTGGGAGCTTGGTCACATCAGTTCACGGCAGCTCGCCATTTATAGTGAGCCGTGTGCTCCACTTCTCGGAAGGGTTGCATGCATGCACTCGCTCGGTCGTAACGTACACCGCCGCCATGGTGTGTTGTTGCTGGCCCAAGCTAACGTGCCTTGACGTCACAGCGTAAATGAGCAGCACGTCACAGATGCTGGGCAACTGGTTTTACACCGATGAGCACTCCCTGCACACTAGCTTGGTTACGCACACGGTACGCATGAGTTCTCAGCGGCACGCCGACTGTGCAAGCCGACGGCCTCGGCCTGGTTGCATCAGCACGGCCTAAGTCTGATCACTGTGCCTGGTGTAACCTAACACCTGGATCCCGATCGTCCGTCGTTGCAAATCTGGTCAAGCCGAGACTGCTCATACGCCGTTACTCGCCGATCAAACGGCGTGCTGATCAACATGCACGCCGAGTGAAGACCTCGCGCGGTGTAGCGGGCCCGCAGTGGGGGGTTACAAAAGGTCAACGAGCGCCGTGTGGAGCGGCGACACGCCCACGACCGCACCTTCAAAGTAGTATGGAATTGACCGACGGAGGAAAAAGTGTCTTCATCCCCGATCGTCTCGTTGACGACATCTGCACTGCTGACAATGCTGACAGATCGTCGGCGTTTGCTTCAGACGACTTTCCTGGCCGCGACTGCAAGTTCCAACACATCTCGTCGAGAGACGTGATCGACGACCATCGCAGAGCAAGAGTCGCACAAACTGACATTGCAAGAACGGCCGGAGACGCGACGCGATTGGGTGAGCCTGACGTCATGGGCCATGATCAGACTCTGGCTGATAATATGCTGACCGCAAGACGGCGCGCAGCCTGTCCATGGAAAAGCATGAAAAATCCATCAGCGCGTGGGGCCTGGAAGTACTTGGGGGAGCAGAAACGCGGCCGGGCTATGCACAATTCGAATGCTGATCGTATGGGACATTGGGATCTATTAACTCTTACTGTCAGCTTGGCGATTGCCTTAGCCTGGCGGGCTACTGCCGTCGCTCGAGCTCGAGCAGAACTTGGTCTAGGGCGTCCACGAACACGTCCGCGTGCTCCTTGGTGAGGGTGAGAGGCGGCTTGATTTTGAGCACGTTACGGCGCTCGCTCGTGCTCTGCATGATAACGCCGTAGTCGAGGAGGCGCTCACACACCCAAGCCGTCTCCTCGACAGCTGGCTCCTTGGCGTCGCGAGATCGTACGAGCTCGACGCCTTGGTACAGCCCTATCCCGTGGACGCGGCCGATGATCTTGTGCCGCTCAAGGAGGCGATTCAAGCTCGCGTTGAGGTGGTCGCCCACGGCCGCGGCGTTGGCCTGTAGTTGCTCGTCACGCATAATGTCTAAGACCGCCAGCCCGGCGACAGCTGAGGCTGTCGCGCCGCCAGCAGACGAGAAGAACATGCCCTCGCGTTTGAGCGATGCTGCAATTTCCGGGGTCGTGTACACGGCGCCGATGGGGTACGAGTTTCCTAGCGCCTTGGCGACCGTGAGGATGTCGGGGATGACGCCCTGCTGCTCCACGCCCCACAGGTAGTGCCCGAGCCGCCCAAGACCGACCTGTACCTCGTCCGCAATACAGACGCCGCCATGCTTCCGCACAGCGCTGTACACCGACCGCAGATAGCCGGCAGGATACGCTATACCGCCGCCGTTGCCGAAGACGCTTTCGCAGATGAACGCGCCTACCGGCGTGCCATTTGTCTTGAGCGAGTCGAGAAGGCCGACGACGTCCGCAGCATACTTTTCTCCAGCATCGTCGCCTTGATGTGGCCCACGATACGTGTTGACTGTGTCTGCGACGTGAACGTGGGCGGGTCGCGTCGCTTCCGCGTACGGGTTGTCCCATGCGCTGGTCGAGATGGCGTCGGTTGCAATAGTCCAGCCATGGTATGACTCGCGCATGGCCACAATGTCTGGGCGGCCAGTATGCGCGCGGGCCATCTTGAGAGCTAGGTCGACGGCCTCAGAACCAGAGTTGACGAGCATGACGGCGCTTAGCGAGGGGTGTGGGGCAAGCTCGCGCAGACCCTCAATGTAGTCGGCCAGGCTACGGTACAGGAACCGGCTGTTGGTGTTGAGCGTCAGCAGCTGCTTGTGCACGGCGTCGGCCATGCGCGGGTGACCATGTCCGATCCCAGCCACATTGTTCACCATGTCGATGTAGGCGCGTCCCGCCGTGTCGTACATGATTTCGCGCCAGCCGCGTTCAATCGCTGGTGGGAGCTCAAAGAACTTCTCCGCCGCACCAAATACTGCTGCTTCACGACGCACCCGCTCCGCGGTCACGTCCTCGAGCCAGTCGGCAGGCGGAATGCCGAGCAGTGACGCCGGGTCAAACGTCAGTCTGCGCCACGCAGGCAGTGCCACAGCGTCAACAAACTCGGGCGCGCAGGCAGTGCCTGGTCGAAGCCATTGGATCGCCACTTTAACGTGAGTGCCAAAGTCGTCCGCCACGCCCATGCGTTTCCCGGCCGTGACCTCTCCGACGCCCCCTTTCACGCCTTTGATAACGATCTTGCCAAACGATCCTGTGAGAGTGACGCTGATTTCGGCGTCGTCATCTCTTGTTGCCAGTGTCCCGGGAAACGGTGCAATGAACTCTGTGGAAGGCTTCACCAGCAAGGTCGTACAGAGAGAAGATGCCGCTGGCAAGTTGTAACCAGGTTTGAGTACGCGCGTCAGGCGGCTCTCGCCATACGCAAGAACTGGAACACGCCCTTTTGTCGCTTCGGCCTTCATGAGACGGTTTTCGGCTTGTGGCTCGAGGAAGAGGCCTCGGCCGAGCAACGGAGAGGTCACGTCAAGCCGCACTGGCGCAAACTCGACCCCTGGCAGAAGTGTAGCCTGAGGTTTTAGTGATGCGGAGTCTGGACGGCCCAGGGCTGCGCGGATCGCGGCGTGAGCCACATCGAAAGGTAGCTGTGCGGACGTATCAAAGATGTGCCACTCGTGAGCCATACGGTCGAGGATATAGTCGTTCTCTGAGTCGAGCGAGAGAAGGTGGGCGCTTGAGACGACGACGACCGCGCCACGGAGCACAACAAGCGGCCAGAGTACAGCGATCTCGGCGTCTGAGAGATGCACGGCTTCGTCAAACGCCTTGATCGCCGGTAGCGCGTCCAGTGGGCGGGAGCGGTTATGGTGCATGATGCACGACACGGTGACTGCAATCTCAGCGACGCGCCAGCCCGTGCTGAGATCGCCCCAGTCGATGACCGCCGAAGGCACGACACGGCCAAGCTCGTCGCGCTGGCCCACGACATTGTCGTCTGTGATGTCGCCGTGGATCGCTTGCACGGGGAGGTTCGCCACATGCTTCTGCACCAGAGGCCACGCCTCGCGCGAGGCCTTCATGACCGCCTCGCGGCGTCCCGCATCCACGTAGGGCCCGTACGCCTCAATGACGGCCATCGAGTTGCGCATATCCCATTGCAAATCGCGGTCGAGTGCGGGGTCCTTGAGCGCAGAGAGGTTACATGCCACCTGGCCTGCAAGAGCGCCGAGCTGAGCCACAATGACGGGAAACAGATGGCCGTCGTGGACCAGAGACGAGCCCTCGATGAAGGTCAATAGGCGCGCGCGCACCGGCTTGCCCGAGACGGTCACTGTCGAGATCCACTGGTCGGCATTGTTACGCACCGGCGCCGGTACAGAAACTCCATGGCCTGCCAGCAGGAGTAGCGCTTTGTTTTGCACCTCGATCTCGCCCGTCGAGAATGCGTCGTTGTCAAACTTGAGCAGATAGCGGGGCCCACTCTCTGGCGAGACCAGGTAATTTCGGTCCTGGTTGCTTCCGAGCTCTTTGATCTCGCCGGAGAGGTCGTACACATCAAGTGCCACGCGCTTCGCGTCGTCCGCGCTCACGGATGGCCGCACGATGGGACTCTCTGCATGCGGGTCGAACATGGGAACTGGGACAAGCAAGGGATCTGGGGATCTGGGTGCGCCGCATCGTTGTTGACGGGCAGGCGTTATATGGCGCTTCGTCCTGGATAAATGGTTAAACACCGAGAACCGGCAATCAACCGTTGCCTGCCCACCAACAGAGCTGGACGGCGTGTGCACATTAATGCCGCCAACGAGTGCCAAAGAATCTGAGATGCAACCTCTGTCTAACCAAGATGGCAGGGAGATGAGATTGTGGCTACAACTTGGCGGGAGTTGCGAGCGCGTCATAGACCGTGCGCTCGTACCTGTCGAGAACGCGCGCGAACGGCTTCTCATCGATCTCGAGTATTTGCGTGCCACAGAGACCCTGCTGTCAGAACATGTCATACCCGACGACACACAATGATCCCCGTCTTCGGGTCAATCCAGTACTTGGTGCGCGCAGCGCCTCCCCCTATGGTCAGCCAGACCACAACAAGCAACGGTCCACTTACAGAATCCCGAACCTGCCTTTCGGCCGTTCGGCGAGTCCTCGTTCGTGATGCAAAACCCATAAGACCATCCCAAAGCTTTACCACTGACCCACGACGGGATCTCGCCGCCCATAATGGCGAACATGGTTCCAACGTCTCGGTGACATGTATTACCAGCGTCACGGGGCGGCAGGGCGTCGACGAAGAGAAGGCGTGCTGACTCTGGCTTCAGGATCCCATCAGCTCGCCCCTGGTAGCACTGAAGAATGTGCTGGAGAAACTTGAGGTAGTCCTTCACTGTACCCAGCAATCCTGCACCGCCAGCGAGTACAGAAAGGTCTTCGGGCACCATGTCTGCGAGGTCCCACCAGCCCTTGGACACGACGACCTTGCCGTCAACGCGGCCATGCATGCCCATCATGCGTCGCTTGAATTCGGGCTTGGGGTAGAAAGAGATGTCATTGATCCCCAGCGGGGCCCAGATGTTGCGCTGGAAGTACTCCTCGAGCGAAATGCCAGAGACGCGCGACACGAGTATCCCCGCCCAGTCGAGTCCGATACTGTAGCGATACTGGGTCCCAGGCTCAAACAACAGTGGTTCGCAAAACGCCTCAATGGTCGCACCCTTTTGCCGCCATGACTGATGCTGTGGGTTGGCCTTTATCCACTTATCAAGGAGCGTGCCGTCAAAGGCGTACGCTAGCCCACTGGTGTGCGTGAGCAGGTGCCGCAGCGTGAGGGGCACCGTACGCGGCCTGGTCACGGGCGTGTCGCCGTCCATGCCCTCGAGAATCGGCATCGCCCACAGCTCGGGCAGCTGCTTCTTTATGAGCTCGGGCGAGTCGACGTCGACCACTCCTTGTTCAATGAGTTGAAGACATGCCACCGCTGTAACGAGCTTGGTCATGCTCCATAGCTGCAGAACTGGTGTTAGCTCGTTCTGACATTGATTCTCACTCGTATCCTCGCTCACTTGACCGCGCTCCGGCTGGCCATGATACTTGTCGCCTTTGGCGTCAAAGTACAGCACCTCGTCGGCAGTCGCCAGCCCCGCGAAAATCGCCGGCTGCGACCCTTCAGCGACCTGGGCGTCGTGCCATGCCGCGAGCTTGCGTCGACCGTGTGCACTAAGTTTTGGTGATTTCCGCATCGCCAGGGAGACGGTCAGTGCTGTGTTGGCTGTTACACCTCCCTTCCAACGTCTGGTCTAATAAGCAGATATCCTGGCTGGTGTCGAAGTCATTCGTAGAGTTGACTGGACTGTCGGCGCGAACCTAAGTCTCTAACCGAACAAACACCGGCGATCGCCGACATGCATTTCAGCTCACTTTCAGCCCATTCTCATCCCCGTGTCGACTTCAACACATGCGGACAACGATGCATCTCTACAACACTAGTTCTGCACCTCGGGTCAGAGCTTGGCCTTGGTGTTCTCTTCTCCAATCGGCACGAGATGCTTGCCGTCCGGGGTAAACTTGTGCGTCCAGTTGTTGGGTCCCACGGCCAGCGTGTGCGACCCAAACGCGCATATTTGGTCGTGAACCTTGAACGTGACGCGCGTGAAGGCCAGCGTGCGGCCTGAAGTCAGCTATTGGCTTTCTCAATGCTCGGATTCCCCCGCTGCTCTAATCGCCTGGCACGTCAAGCAACGAGCTCTCGCAGTCTCCGATCGCTCACAGCAACGGGCGTGAATAACACCTCAAGTGACTCGCAAGCACACATGCACACGACCTAATTCCACCATATACTGTTTGATTCGGACTCACCTTGCTTGACCGCAATGCCCTCAATGTAAAGATCGTCCCCAAGCTTCCCGCACGGCCGCACGAACTCGCAGGACATGTTGGTGCTCACCGAGTCGCTCTCTGGGAAGCCGAGACTAGCCATTGCTAGCCAAGGCACCGAGTCGACCATCTACACGTTAGTATCCATTTAGTAATGTACGCGGTACATACCGACATGACGCAGCCGCCGTGGGTTGACTGCCGTCAGCGAGCTCTTACACTCAGGCCAGCGCCTAACTCACCCCCATGGAGTTGAGGTTGTGCTCCTTGATCGGCAACTTGCACAGAACATATCCCGGACGCGCATCGAGCACCTCGAGCTGGCATCAGCACTGCTGCACAAAACGCGCTCACGTTTGAGAGAACGGTCCTGTCGTGGCCTCCGCTGTCAGCCCTGTCACCAAGACTATTGCGACGCACCAACAAGCGTCTTCCTAAAGCACTGTCGTCAGCCTTTACCACTCTCCAAGACTACTTACCTCCCGAACGAACTCTGCACAGGCCATAGTAGCGGGTCAGATCGTCAGAGTTAGTTAATGGACAGATGCAACGTCAGCTTGGCGACAGTGCCGATTGCCGACTGTATACACGGTGCTTTCTTTGGGGCCCAGTCTCGGACCCGTTAGTAGCCGAAGTTGCCAGTGGGCGACGTTGAGCCGGAGATTAGATATGTTCTCCGCACCAAGCGCTCAGAACCGCCCACTTCAGATTGCGGACATCAAGTAAGTCGCTCACGTCGAGCACGATGGCTCTAGCGTTGCTGACGTGCACGGCCGCCGATGTCACCAAACTTGGCTGCATAGAGCTGGAATGTTCATGTGGGGTAGGGGGGTCTAAAGAATAGAGTAAGGGGGGCGAGACGACTACAGCTGCCCCAATAAAGGACTACAATGGATACAACCGCCCTTTAGCGGCGCTGCTTGCCCCCCTTGACCGTCGCAAAGCCGACCTGGGGAGGGTCGTACTTGAAGACCGAGTAAACGTGCTTGAGGAAGACGTCACCGACGATCCAGAAGTCGCTCCAGGTCGGCATGACCGACAGGAAGCACATGTTCTCGCCCGTGCGGTTGTCCTTGTCGCGCGAGTAGAACATGGACTTGGCCGGGACCTTCCACTCGCGGCCGCCAAAGGTGAGCGAGAGCTCAACCGGCGAGTCGCAGGGCATGGCCCAACGGTTGACCCAGAGCACGGCACCGGGCACCTCCTTGAGGGCCGGGTTGATGATGTCGCGGGGCGCGTAGATGAGCGTCGTGCCCGTGTCGATGAGGGCAGTCGAGGGCTGGTCGTTGCTCTTGCCGTTAAGGCTGAATGCGTCGAGGGTAATATTCCACTCGGTGAGGTTCTCCTTGTTGAGGACATCGGCATACGTGATCTCTCCCTCGTAGAACTCCTCGTCAACGCCGCCAAGGATCATCTGGCCGCCGTAGCGAGACTTGGAGTGGTCCGTCGCCTCGGGATGGTCAAAGTCAAAGTCGGTGTGGTCGAGGAAGAAGGAGACGGTGGGCTCGGGGAGCTGGTTAATGACGTTGCCGAGCCAAGCCGCCTTGGACGACTGGCCGCGCGCAGCGTTGGGGAAACCAAGGCCAAGAAGACCCGTCACGTTAGTGCGAGCGTACGAGGTCTGGCCGCCCGTCTGGGCAACTTTGGGGTCAGCAGTGTCATGTCACAAAGTGACGTACGGAAACCCTGCTCGTCGACCTTGAAGCCGCCCACCGAGACGGCGTCCTTGGCCCAATAGCCGATGGAGAAACCGCCAGCGTAGCGGAGGTATCCAGGCTCGGGTGCGTCGTCGTTACGCTGGAACGTGCTCGAGTCGCTAGGGTTGAACTGGGGGTGGTTGTCATCGCAATCGGGCTTCATGGTACAGTTGGAGCCATCCCAGATCGACAGATCGCTCGAGCCGGTGTCGAGCTGCACCTCGATCTTCTGAGGCGGCGTGCCAACCTCGAGCACTGCCGAGTACATGAGTTCACGGCCCCACATAGCCAAGCTGGGGATCAGATCATTTCTCAAGGGAGTAGCAAAGCTGAACTCACTCCTCGTCGTTCTCCGGGAGCTTGGGGACGTCGTTGTCGTTGCCAGAGGGCTGGTTAGGCTCGGAGTCCTTGCCGTCGCTGGACGGCTTGGGCGTTGCCGGGGCACTGCTGCCTCCGCCCTCCTTGCCAGAGCCAGCGTCCTCCTTCGGGCCCTCGGCGGCGAGCTCGTGGTCCTCGTCGGCGAGGCTGACAGCAGCCAGGTTGTTGACCGGGGAGGAGGCGTTTTCTTTAGCCTTGGGCTTACCCGGCTGCTGAGGCGAAGCAGGCGGCTGCGGCGGCGTAGGGTTGTATGTGAGCTCGACGCGCACCGGCCCGGCACGCTTGGCCGGGGCCGAGGCAGGTGCAGGTGCGGCCGACGCCACACCGGCAAGCGCCGCGACCACAAGGAAGAGAGAGGGAAGCATGGGGAATGATGTACACCGGTGTGTGTGTTAAACGAGCGTGGGGGTAAAGCGAGTGTGGTGTCGAAAGGAGAAGGGAGAGGGGGCGGAGGGAGTCGACGCAGGTCACGGTCGCGAAGAACAGGCTTAAGACGACGACGGAGTAGGTCTTGATGGGATGGATGATGAGGAGGAAAGCGTGCTCCTGGGATACATGTACTTCACGTCAAACACTACTGTAGGCATGGTTCATGGTGACCTCGCTGCGCAGTGCCACAACCCCATACGCAACAGAACCGGTCGTTCCTAACATGCACTAGGAAGGCTTATTCATCTGTTATGTTACGCTCCAAAGTCAAGCCTGATTCTGTCATGCCCTGGCCAAACTCCCAGCCCATGCAGCCCGCAGCCCACTAACTGCATTCATGTGCAGGCCGCCCGATTGACAGTAGTAGAAGGGGGGGAGACAATGACGAGGGGGCCTTGTTTCGTCTTGTCAACCCGCAGAAGGACCGAGGGTTCTCGAAGTTCGTTGTTGTCAAATAGACGTCGTGTTCAGGAACCCGCAGGGTGTGGAAGATTCCCTGCAGCGTGCACTCTGTCCTGGCAGGTTGCACCCGGCAAGGAGTCGGGATGGCTTGCAAACCTGAGTCAAACCCGGATTCTAATACCTCTGCTTATGCGACGCGTTCTGCGCGACGTTCCCGCCTACAACGGAGCATCGATTCACCCTGGTTTCTCGTGACAGCAGCCCGCGACCCCCCAGATTTCCTATGTATGCGTTTCGAACAAAGCACTACAGCAGGGGGGCGCGTCCTCGGCTTGTCTCATCGGATCAACACGTCTGGACATATGCCAGACGCGCCAAGCCCATCCAACTCTACTCTCCGGAACAGGAATAGCGCACACCCCCAGTCGGAGACGTCATTCATCGCGCTAACGCACACCAAACAAGGGCAACGACACGCTTGCTGCTCCATATCTCAATTCGCCAAGAGCTTGTGTTCCCTGTCCCCGCAGTCACTAGAGCACAGGGTCAGGCGGTCTAGTTGAAACGCGCTCTACACACGAACACCATTCACATATAACGACCAGCAGTATATGCCGATGGGTTCTGGTGTCCGTGTACATATCGTCTGTCGTCTATCATCTTTAAACGCGATTGTCGTTGCGGAATGCTTGTGCGATCGCCATGGACGCGACAGTCGACACGCCTGCACATCCTTACGTTGATCAACAAGTATAAGCCCGAAGGCACAGTTTCTTTCTCCTTCCTACACAAGATGCACCTCAGTACATACATAACATACTTTGAGCCATCAACCCCTACACTCTACAACTCGACTAGGGCTCCCCAGGCCAAATGTCATCAGCGATCTCGCGGACAAGACGCAGCTTGCCCTCCATGCCCATCCAGTCAATGCTGTTACCCTCCTCGTGGCTGGCAAACCCGCATTGCGGGCTGACAGACGCGCGCTTGACCGCCTCTTGCCAAGTCTCGCCGCTGCCCTCGGCCATGAAGCGCGCCGCCTCCTCGACGCGCTTCTCCATAGCGCCCTTGTCCTCGAGTTCGGGAAACTTGGACGTGACAATACCAAGGACAACACGTTTGTCCTTGGGCAGTTCGCGCAGGCACTCGAACCCGCCGGACCGCTCCGTGTCGTACTCGAGGTAATACGTGTGCACGTTCACCTCCCGGAACAGCTTGGCCGCAATGCGGTCATAGCTGCCCTCAGCAAAGTGCCGCGAGTTTTTAAAGTTGCCGCGGCACAGGTGCAGGCCAAAGTGAATCTTGTCCTTGTGGGCCTCAATGCACGCGTTGTAGCACTTGATGTACCGTTCGAACAACTCGTCGAGCGTGCACTTGTTCGTCGGGTCCGCGGCGTAGCCATCAATCATGACTTTCGAGCAAAAGTCTGGGTAAGCGAACACTCTCACGTCCCACTCACAGGCGAGGTTCGGATCGTCGATCTGAATATTACGCACGCCAGCGTCGTACAGAATGTCAAGCTCGGCGCGGTACGCCGCGGCAACATCGGCGAAGTACTCGTCGTCGCTGCTGTACACATCAGAAGGGTACGCCTCACCCTCCTTGTAGCGTAGGTGGTACCACACGGGCGAGATCATGGTGAGCTTTGCCTCGCGTCCGACCTTGGCGGCGTGGTCGCGGGTGTACGTCCACTCCTTGAGCAGCGACGATGTGCCCGTGTGCTTGATCTTGCCTGTACACACGCAGGACCGACCCCAGCCACCGTTCTCGTGGAACACCATGATGTCCGGTACATAGTCGCGGAACTTGGATACGTGGACGTTGTCGCGTTCCTGCAAGTCAACTTCCGGCCACACCTCAAACCCACCTCCATACCGTCGAGGGTCTGGAAGAATTCGCCCCAAAACATGCCACGACGGTACTCGCCATCGGTCAGGGCGTGGAAACCGAGATCAGCTTGCATCTTGATGGCCTTATCAATGGCCTTGTCGGCGTCCGCGTCGAGCTGCTGCATCGACACCTTGCCTTCGTCAAAGGCATGCCGTGCTTCAAGCAGCTCCTTAGGTCGCAGCAGCGAGCCCACGTGCTCTGCACGGAAGGGTGCTTTCGTCTGGGGGGTAGTCATAGTTCTGTAGTGATGTTGTCAGTTCGCGAGTACTGGAGCAACAGTGCAATGTGAGGAGCTGCATGAGGTTGGGAGATGCCGGTGTGTGTGTCATGCTGTGTTTGCAAGTGGGCAACAGACCGAGATGCGGGAATCTGCGCAACCTTTTTTGAACCCCGCGCCCACATAGGTGCGAGTGGCCGCACATTGCCTTCATTCCCAACTATTCGCCGACTGTACAGTCCGGAAACATGGCGCATTTGGACCTTGTTCGACACATATAAAAAGTCAGTGCAACTGCAGTTGGGGGGCAAGCCAACTACGACAACGATCTTCACGACTACTACTCTGTGAGCTTGGGTTGTTGCAATGGTCAGGTTTATGAGCAATACTAAGCCCTCCAGATTGTGGATGCGGGATATCCGAGGGAGCCGCGGAGATAACCAACGGACAAGGAGTGCACAGTCCGCGATCAGTGTCTGGACCAGCTCTTGGGTTCTTGTTCGGCTTGCTCGGCAGGCGTTGCTCCGTGCTTTTGTACATGCTATGTATGCTACTTACACTCCCCCCAACTCGGCTGTCTCGCAGCCTCACAACAGCCATTAGCCAAAAGCAGTCCAGAGGCAGACAGCTGAGACGCCCGTGGGATATCGGCGATCATTTAAGGCATGGTGGTGCCAAAGGTGGTGGGGCGGAGATACGTGTCAACTGCGATTCTGACAATCGACGTTTTGACGTCACCTTGACGAGCAGAGATGCCAACCGTTGCCAGGCCTCTTAAGATGTGGGAACGTGCTTGCGGTCTCTTCCCATTGACTCCAGTCTACAAGCAACAACAAAGTGGGTGACCCCCTCAGCTCGTTCATGAACGAGGACATCGCTCTGGCAATTCAACTCGTGCTCAAACTGACAGCAGATGTCGCGCGAACAGCCCTTTGTCAAGCCCCACTCCGCCAAAGTCGGTGTGAACACGAGCAAGTGGCACACCGTCCCTCCCGAGGAGAAGAACAATGTGCCAATTCGTACCAACCTCTGGGGGTGAGCTTTCTATGACCTGGTTGAGCTGACCACAGTCCCGCACTTCTCAACACGCCCTCTGTAGGCCTCCCAGCACGGCGGCAGCACTGACAGTAGCTTAACAAGGGCAGCGCGTTTACGAAGGAGGAGCGCGCCATGTTTGGGCTCGACAGCTTTCTCCCCTCCGAAGTACACCCCCTCGAGCAGCAGGTGGCGCTTGCACACACCCAATGTCTCGAGCAGCCGACCATGCTGCTGCGTCACGCGTGAGGCAATATTTCACAGAGTCGTGCTGACGAAAGGTTCCTGGCGAGCCTACGCGACCAGAACCAGGTCCTCTTCTACCGACTACTGCAGGACCACTTGAAGGAGCTGATAGGCGTGAGTTACGTGTGCGGGGCGCAACAACTGACGTCAGGTTCTGTATACGCCCGGGGTCGCCGACGCCGTTAAGCAATACTCCCATCTTTTCCGCCGCCCAGTCGGCTGCTTCATCGTAAGGAGTTCTTCCCCACTACCAGCTGACGGAAGTCGTATCCTAACCGGGCGAGCATGCACAAGCAGCTCGAGGCCCACGTCCAGAGTGAGAACGAAGAGGTTGTCGACTTCAACTACCGCGAGCAGCTCGACATTATTGTGGTCACAGATGCCGAAGCCATTTTAGGTAAATTCAGGCGATCAAGTTCACCAGTTGACAGCAGGCATTGGAGACCAAGGTGTCGGCGGCGTCTCGATCTCCACATCAAAGGCTGCGCTGTACACCATTGGCGCTGGCGTCAATCCGAATCGCATCCTCCCCGTTGTTCTAGACGTCGGAACGGACAACCAGACGCTGTTCAACGACCCCCAGTACCTAGGCTGGAGACGCGCTCGTCTGCGTGGCAAGGAGTACGAGTAAGTTTTATCACTACCTCACCGCCTGACACATAGGGACTTTGTCGACGAGTTTATCAAGCACTGTCGGGAGCTGTTCCCCTACGCCGTGATCCATTTCGAGGACTTTGGTATTGTTAACGGCTACCACTTCCTTGAGAAGTACCGCGACAAGATGCCCATGTTCAACGACGACATCCAGGGTACTGGTGCTGTGACGCTCGCGGCCCTCATCTCGTAAGCCGAATCAACATCGTCTTCAGTCATCTAACCTCAGCGCACTCAAGGTTGTCAACCAGAGCATGCAGGACCAGCGCATTGTCATTTACGGTGCTGGCAGCGCTGGCATTGGCGTTGCCGACCAAATTGTGGGTAGCTCCACAGTCTTCCCCCAGCTAATTCCAGCGCGACGACCTCGAAGTCACCGAAGGCCTATCTCGCGAGGAGGCGTCGAAGCGCATCTGGGCAGTAGACCGCCCCGGGTTGCTGCTCAAGTCAATGGACGACCTGCGTGCGTCGCAGAAAAGCTACGCCCGGCCGGACAGCGACATCAAGGACTGGAAGCTCGAGAAGTCTGGGCATGCCAGTCTGCTCGACGTGATCAAGAACGTAAAACCCACGATCCTCATTGGCACGTCGACCGTGTCTCGCGCCTTCAACGAGGAGGTCATCACCGAGATGGCCAAGCACGTCGACCGCCCCATCATCTTCCCCATGAGCAACCCCACCAAGCTCTGCGAGGTTGACCCCGTCGATGCCATGAAGTGGACAAAGAGCAAGGCCCTCATGGCCACTGGCAGTCCCTTCCCGCCCGTCCAGCCGGACGGTGAGAATAGTGCGTCCTATGAGTGTGAGAAGAGCTGACGCCTCAGTCAAAGTTCCGCAGGAGATTGCGCAGACGGTAGGTCAAACCGTGCACGACGCATGGAGATACACTGGTTAGGATGCTGACGCGAAACGCTTTGCTTGCGCGACGTATGACACCCATTTAATCACTTCCCGTAACAGAACAACGCCATGATTTTCCCAGCACTTGGCGCTGGCGCAGCCATCGCAGCGAGCAAGACAATCTCACGCAGCATGATCATGGCGGCCGTGCACGCGCTCGCCGAGATGAGCCCGGCGCTCAAGGACCCCACGGCGTCTCTGTTGCCGCCGCTCAGTGATGTGCGCGAGGTTAGCATCAAGGTGGCTGCGGCTGTCGCGCGCCAGGCCGTCAAGGAGGGTAACTGCCAGGAGCCTCAGACAAAGGAAATTGTCGAGGGCGAGGGCGAATTGACGCAGGAGGACTACATCCGGGTGAGTAGTGTATTGCCTATTTTGGGATAGTCGAGCTCCATGAGCTGACGGCAGACCAACATGTGGGACGCCGTGTACCGCCCCCTGGACCTCGTCAAGAGCGACAGCGAGCGTGGGGCTGGTGGTGGAAAGTAATTGTTGGGGGAGAATCGACCAACGTCATAAAATGCGGTAGCGTGAGCAATCTGTTTTCGGCCAGAGATGTATTTCAGCTTCAATTCGGCCGGCTGGAGCGATATCTCTTCGGAACAGCCTAGCAATGAGCTACGAGCTACGGAGCACAGTGGAACGTGACGTCGTGCTGATCGATGGCGACAGGGCTTACCATGGCCGAAGGGCTGAGTAGTAGCTCATGTGGAGGACAATGTCAGAGTGCCACGGTCGTCAACTCGGCCTCCACCCCAGTGTCATGCTGACAGAGCAACACTTGCCAGGGAAAGCCACCCCAGCACCCAGGCACAGACCATGCTTGGTCAACAAAGACCGATTGGGTACTTGTAAGCAACTCAGAATTTTGCATCCATCCATGTGTTATTCCATTCCTTGTTGCGCGTCGCGCCCAGCCACTCTAGAGCACTTGCCTGGAGCGCATGGGTACGAGCGTGGCTTAGCCCCGCCACGGAATGCGCAAAAACTCTTCGGCGACTCGGCGTTCACGTTCCACTCGGTTCCGGCTTCATCGACTGTTGAATGAATGACTGGACTGGCTTGACTGACTGATTGCTTATCCACCACATCGACGACGAGGTGCCAAGAGCGTTGCGTGGTGGCATTCGGAGACTGACATGCTGCTGACGGTCATGGTATAAAACCGCGAGATGGACTGACATTTTGACCTGCGCAGCGCTCGGTCCTCGGTTCCCAGATTGTTTCCTGTTGCAAGAGCAAACTAAGCACAGTCAAGAACGTCGCGCAGCGGTGGCGACGCATCCACTAGATCAGTAAAGCATATACAGCCACAAGACCCCTTTCAAACAGACGGCAACGTAGTGGTAGCACGGCTAGCAACACCAATCCGTACAGAACTCGAATCCAACAAGTGTAATACCGCCGCAATGTCGACTACATCGCACGAGAATCTCCCTCACGAGGCTGGCTCGCCTGGTCTGCCCGAAACCGGCACACACAGCTCTGCACACACGGCCGTTTCCACACCGGCATCCAAGTCATGCGGGTCGACCATGTGCGACGCTAGTGCCGTCTGTGACAAGTTGAATCGCATCGACAGCGAGGCGGCCAAGGAGGCTTTCCCAGACTCAGACAACGCCACGCTAGCAGCGCATGGGGGCGATACCGCCGACGCCGAAAAGGCGGGCGCATCATCCGCTGATGCCGAGCCGCACGTGTCTCAAACCCGCAAGTGGACACTACTCGCCGTCTTCTCGCTCGCCATGTTCATCGACATTTGGATGTACTCTGCCTTTTTCATCTTCACCGACGTGATCGCCACCGACCTTAAGATCAACTTTGCTCAGCAGTCATGGGTCATCACGTCGTACAGCGTCACGTTTGCCGCATTCCTCTTGTTTTGGGGACGCGTCGCCGACCTATACTCTGCCAAACCCGTGTTTTCGTACGGTTTCAGCGCGCTCGGCGTGCTCAGCCTCGTCATCTCATTCCTGCCCGACCAGTACTCGTTCTTCGTCCTGCGCGCTATCGCAGGTATCGCAGGCTCGGCACTTATTCCAAGCTCGTACCGCCTCATCATGGAGGTCTTTGAGGAGCACGAGCGCGGCAAGGCTTTCACGCTGTTCGGCATGTCTGGCGCGCTCGCCAACGTAACGGGCGTCATCGTCGCGGGTCTGATTGACCTCGTCACGCTTGGAGGCCAGGGTGCGTCGTGGCGCTGGTTCTTCCGCCTCCTCGCGGTCATGATCGCGCCACTCGCGACAATGTCCTTCTTCCTCGTGCCCAAGCGCCGAGGTATGGAGGCCGAGTGCAGCACGGCCAAATGGAAGCGCCTCGACTTGCCGGGCTCGCTACTCATGCTGGGAGCCATCATTCTGCTCA
The DNA here is from genome assembly GCA_002335565.1 of Cutaneotrichosporon arboriforme. Classification (NCBI taxonomy): domain Eukaryota; kingdom Fungi; phylum Basidiomycota; class Tremellomycetes; order Trichosporonales; family Trichosporonaceae; genus Cutaneotrichosporon; species Cutaneotrichosporon arboriforme. The sequence continues at coordinate 829,017 of BEDW01000009.1, read as the reverse complement.
TCCTCGGCCTCACACTCGGCGCGGCATACGGCTTCCGCACGGCGTCGTTCCTTGCCCCCTTCCTCATCTCCCTCGTCCTCCTCGCGCCGGCCTTCTTTGTTTGGGAAGCGCGCGTCCCCGCCGACATTGCGCTTCTACCTCCCAGTTTCTGGCGTATTCCAAATGTTGCGCTCCTCGTCGTTTTCGCAACTCAGGTCTACCCCTGGTGGGGCGTAAACTTCCTCGCACACGTCGAGGTGTGGACCAAGATCCACGGCGAGAGCGGAATCCTCGCGGCAGCACGAACACTGCCACAGGGAATTGGTGCCTTCTTCGTCGTGCTCCTTCTCACCTTCGTACCCAAACTCGTTTCGCGTCCCCGCTGGACCGTCATCGTCGGCAACATTGGAACGATTCTGGGGTACGTCCTCTTTGCCCTCGACAAGAAGTTTGTCGGCGCCGACTACTGGCGCTGGGTGTTTACTGGCTCCATCATTGGTTCGCCGGGCATGGCCGCCGTCTTCACCGCCACCAACGTCGCACTCATGACGTCTGTGCCCCCAGAGATGGCCGGCGTCGCGGGCGCCATGCTCCAGGTTTCGTTCCAGGTCGGCGCCGCAGTCGGTTTCGGCGCCCAGGCTGGCCTCTTTACCGTCAACGAAGGCGGTATCGCCAACATGGACAATGTCCGTGCCTCGTTCTATTTCCAGCTTGGCTGGACTGCGCTCTGGCTCATCATGTTCGTCGTCTTTTACCGCCAGCCAAAACGCGCCCCTGCCGGCCCTGTCGCAGCTCACTAGGGCGTTTATCAACTCCTTACAAGAGTCCAAAGTTTCACATACAACCCAATAGATATTCTTGCCGCTGTACTACAAACATAAAATGTATCTCATTGCCAAGTAAAGTAGTTCTGCTTCTGTGTTTAGGGTGGTTCAAGCACTAAGGGCAGTCGGGGAAGGCTAAGGCGTAGCCGTAGCTAGTTTTTGTCGATTAAGAAGACGGCCAGCGTCGAAGTACTCTACAACCTGCCCTGGAGTTCGGGCAAGCGCGCCAGGATGTTCCGGTACTTTGTCCGCAGCAGGTACTCTATACCGGCTCCATTCTGGACATTAGCAACGACAAAACAAGGATCCTTACATCGAAATTTCGGCAAAATGCGCTAATGGAAGCGTCGGGTGCGGACCAGTCATACTTGCGCAAACGGACGATGAGGACGCGCACTCGCGTGCGGTCAGCGACGTCGATCTCGTCCAGGTTAGGCAAGTCGCCGCCGTCGTCCCGGCTTGCTATGCGGGTTGAGCAGCGGCGCTGAATTGGAGCACGGATTGCCCGCCGGCGCTTGGTAGCGAGTAGGGGAGAGGTAGGCGGCTGTGAGGGCGAGGTAGGGTGCTGCGGCTCCCTCGGGGCCTCACTCGCCTCGTGCGCCTTGTCTCCAGGCGCTGGGCTGGCATGTCCACCCCCATTGCGGCGTCGGCGTTGCGGCATCCCAATCCTTGGCGGGCGCCGCTTGCTCCGCTTCGAGGCGGTCGTGCCGGTTGCCTTGGCATTGACTACTGTGCGGACGGTGACGGCGGTCTGTGCTTCGGAAATGGCAGTGGGGATCGGTACTGTGGCAGTAGTCGAGCCCGCTGCCGAGGAAGATCTGGGAGCCAGATTGAGCTCTTCGTCGGTGTGCAAGAGGGCTTGTTGGCTCTGGTCTGAAACAGGCGAAATGTCGACGGCTATGTCCACGTCCATCAGATCATCAACGACCGTGATGCTCTCTGGACGCTCTTCTGGCTCGGGTGTCGCCATTGGCGAGGGACTTGGACTCGCGTAAAGAAACCGCAAGTTTTCCAAATCCGCCGTGAAGCCATGAGGGTTTGTCTTCTTGCCTCGAGCGGAAGGGTGGCAGGAGGCGGGCGGAGAAGGAGAGCCGAGTGCCTCGGGCAACGAGGGCGCCGCGTTGATGGTGGGCAGCAGCACTCTGGCAGCTGAGGGAGTGACAAGCAGAGGGCTGGTCGGCGTCGGACTACGGGATCTTGACGACGCGTAAGTCAGCGGGGACGAGGGGGTGAGCAGTGGAGGAGGGGAGTTTGGGGTGCTCGCAAGGGAGAGAGGCGTCACAGAGGGATAGAATAAGGGGGTGCGTTCTTGCGCTCGCGGAGTGAGCGCGCCTATCTCAAGAGGGGCGGGCCCAGGAGGCGAAGAAGTGAAGCTTAGCAACGGCCCCCACGGCGAGAACATTGGAGGGAGCGGAGATGTCGGAGGTGATTGCGGAATGGGGGAGAGCGTCGGCGTCCAACGTGCGGGACAAGGGTCAGCCAGCGAAGGAGCCAAGGAAGCCGACAGCTTGATCAACGGCGCATCCGGCGGCGTCATTGGCTGTGGCGGGGGAGGCGTCGGCATTGTAAGAGGTGGCGGGGACATCGAGGGCCCAAGAGAAGGCCGGCGACTTGGAAACATGTCGGTCAGCGGCGAGAACTCGCGGCCTCTCCCGCTCAAGCCGTCGGGTAGAGAAAACCTTGAAGACGGCCGAGAAAGGCCCGCTTTGATTGCCGTTGCGGTCGACAGCTTGGCCGAGCGCTGGCGCTCAGTGAGAAGCGCCTGGGCGTCCCGAAGAGAAGGAAGGGGGGTGTGCATGGTCGCCAGTGCGAGTGCGGCGTCCTCCTCGGCGTTAAGCTTGAGGTTGACAGCTCCACCAACCGTAAGCACGGCTGTACAACCGGCCTTGTGGCGGTGATCTGGGTGGTCGTCGTCCTTGCGACCCCTGCCAGTTGGGGTGTACCTAAACAGCACTGATACCTCGTCCGTGCCATTGAGGAGGGCGGCAAGAGAGGGCGGCGCGCGGGAAGGGCGAGGTGGCAGCGCGCCCGAGTGTCGGTGTAGCAGTGGCGGCTTGTCTACCTCCTGGCCGGAATGACCTGGCCCATAGCGTAGGTCAAGTAGAGCTAGCGCCGCCTCGCCTCGGATGTCAAGCGGCGGAGGCATCGTCAAGACGCGTCAAGATGTCAAAAGCAAGGTCAAGAGGGAGGATGAAGGGGCGTGAAGCGTAAGAGTCTAGGTTAGCTGATATGAGTGAAGGAGAGAGGGAGAGAGATGAAGAGTTGAACGGGAAAGAGTTGGAGATGAACACATAAGTGCGAGGGAAGGTGCATCTCAGTAGCTGTAGACGGCAACGTCGGAATACATACAGTATTAGCCACTCTGGGTACGCCTGATGTGTGACTGTTTCATTCCCATAAAAGACTTGCTCTGCATGCTCATAGTCAGTCTGTCTTGCCCCTAAGCTCTTGACACTCTCGCTGGTTGCGAATGCATGTCCTCCCGTACATACGTTGGGGGTGTCGTGTCAGTTTGGGTTGAAGGAGCGCGAGGGAAAATGCTGTTTGGACGACTCTTCCGTGGAGCCTTGTACGCACTGCAGGTCCCGACGTATTCTGGCCTGCTCTCCCCGGCTGCGCAGTCTGGTCTGTCGAGGCCTGCATCTCTACGCCCCCAGTCACTAGCGATTGCTGAGTCGCCAAAGCCGGGTTCGACGATGTAGCAACAGTCAACAGTCACTGGTGGTCCTTTCCCAGACTGGGCGAGCGCGGTTGGTCTCCCTGTTTAGGTCTTCAGTTAAGGAGGTGAGTGACAGTCACGGGATGGAGAGCTACTGCGCAGGCGATGCGTAGTAGTAGTGCACATGTACATGAGAGATACATAGGGAACAGATCAGTGAACGGCGCACTTTTTGGTTAGACTGAACCCCCGCAGGTCAATGGCACGCTTTGCCGTACCGCTTGAGCCGCAGATAGTTGTACGGAAGTGGCGCAATGAACCCAGCGGCCATGGAAAGCGCCGTGATGAGCCAGAAGCTCGGGTCGGAGAGGGACATGCTCGCGTCGGCGAGACCAAGCGTGACGAGGTTCTCTGTAAACTCCATGGCGAGCATGGACACGAGGCTCATGCCGAGCGCGGTCCGCGCAGCAAGACGCCACGGAAGGCGGTCTTTGCCAATATGCAAGAGCGTCGTCTCGAGCAGGATCGAGGTGGTGATACCCGCCGTCACTGGCGTCAGCTTGCACTCCATCTGACCAGCTCACTCGACAAAGCCATCTGCGACGACATGGACACATCGGGATGCGTCGTCATAAGGTAGTACATCATTGACAGGTCGCCCATGCTGCAACCCACAAGGCACCGGAATGTGTTGAGCGCCGCGCGGCGCCAGGTATGCTTGCACTGCCAGAAGGCACGCGACAGTGGCGACGGAAGAGCGCCGTGCGTGTCTGCAGGTGTTGACGGTGCAGGCGTACTATATGCTCGTGGTATCCCGTATGTCGGAGACCCAATACCCGCTGACCGTCGTGCGGCAAGCCCGCTCCGCACGAGTGTGCTCGCAGGTGGCCGCGTGAGCGTGGAGCGCAGCGTTGGGGCGAGTCCTGTTCGCAGGAGAGGGCGCAGCATGATGAAATGGTGTTGTGGCAAATGCTGGGTCGTCGCGCCTTTTATGTCATGGCATATACGCGTTTGTAGTGCCGATGCTGCCGTCTTGGCATTGCGAGAGCGCGAGTTTGCGAGAGCGCGAGTTGTGCGCGAGAGCGCGACTTTTGCGGTCCTCTCGGACAAGTGTCGGTCGGGCGACGTAAACGAGTTGTTCAATGCCCATGACATCAAGCAACTCGCCCGCCTTATAAACCAGTTAACTCCGAGTCCACCCACGTTTAATCACGTGATGTTTCCGGACACCCCCGATGCGGGGCCTCTGCTGCCCCGCGCAGAGTCGTGAGCTTTGAGCGTCGCGGTTTGTTCAGCAATGACAAGTGTGGACATCCTGAGATCTTGTCGAACAAGCTGCAACCTCGCGAGATCAAGGTGAAGCTTCGAACGGCGAAGATCTACGATCTGTGTCGTTGCGCGCTCGTGGCCGTAAGCGAGGTGGCAAGCTCACGAGGCCCGAGTCAAGAGGACGCGAGTAAGCAACGTGGCCCGGTTAGGCAAAGTTGAACGGACGCCTTGCGAGGGTTGTTCATCGTCAATCAAGACGACAAAGGCGGCACCGATTGTGCTTCTCAACACACTGCTTTTACACCACCGCGTATAGGTCTACGCACATTCCCACTGTCGTCCACAGCAAGCCTCCCTCGCAGCATACACACCCTCGCGGGTGAAGAATGTGAACAGTGACGGGCGTGCTTCCCAGCCAAACCTACTTTAACGACTGGCTCAACATTCCCTCCACTCTATCAACCCGCATTCCGCACAATCCGCACATCTTCCATCTATTTCTCGTCCTCTTCATCCACCACAAAAGACCATACCACCCACCATGGAGGTTGACACTCCGCCACCCAAGAAGGTATGTGGTTTACATGCTCTGAAGCCAAGCTGACGAGCCAGCCCCGCCTGAGAGCGCCATCTGCCGCCCCCACAAGCCCAGCCGAGCCCGCGTCGACCTGGTCGACGACGACGCGCCGACCGCTGCCCCACGACGTTATGATCCACATCTGCGATTACCTAGGCAATGACTTCGAGTACGGTGACCATTTGGCGGGCTCCACGCTGGCGAACATCATGTGTCTGTCGTCGGAGGGGTACACTGCCGCGGGGCGCAACCTGTACCGCACGGTTGTTGTGCGCCGCGACACCTTCTCAAAGGTGTTTGGCGGCAATGACTCGGCTGTGAAGGAGACCAGTCCGACGTCGTCGACGGTCAAACTGCTCAGCCAGACGCCGATCACGTTTCCCACGCGCGCGAGCATGGTGCGAAAGCTTGGTCTGTTTCAGTTCACTCGGCGTTTAGTAGTGTCGGACCTCCCAAGTGAACAGGCCGTCGACGATCTGAACGACGCCCTGCGCGTCGCCTGGTCCAAGCCTACGCAGGGCGTCGCATGCCAAGATGCCCTGAGTGGAGTCCTCTTTCCCCGCGTTGAGAAGGTAGCGTTCAGCGGCACCGTCTTCCTCAACCAGCAGAGTCTGCCGCCGTTGGGACCCGAGAACGAGCGTGGCATACACCGTTTCCTGACGTTCCTCTGTCGCGAGGCATCGCCGCACCACATGTGTTTGTCCTACCCCACGCCGGTCGAGATTGGGCGATACCGCAGAGCTCACGGCGACGCCGAGAAGTTTGAGCCCCCGCAGGGTGAAGACGAGGACGCAACCCCTCGTGGCAGTTTTGACCACGCCGCAAAGGCGCCGTGGACCGACTACCTCGGCAGCTTGTGGGCACTTGAGACGATCACTGTGCACAACGTTAGATGCCGCTCATCGTCGACGTACCTGAGCCGGCTCAAGTGCAAGGCATTGCGCATCTTTGCCTCCGAGCTCAAGGACCCGTGTAGGTGCAAAGCGCGAATGGGTTGCTCTCACGACGACCTCCTGTGGGCCCGCTTTGGCAACTTAATGTCTGCGTTTGCAAGGGCGTCACGAGAACCCAAGCCTGCGTGTAGCATCGCCGACGTTGAGATTGCAAACACGGGGGCTGGTTTCCCGCTCACGTGCGAATGTATGGTCGAGTACTCGAACATTCACGCCTGGCTACGCCAATACCTGCGCAAGCGCGCTGAAGGCGCTAAGTTTACACTTCATCTGCCAGTGCACTCAAAGTCGGCGCCATGTGTGTGCTGCCATGTCGGCGCCAAACCGCTTGGAGACGACGAGCAGGGTAACCCGGACGGCACATGTACTGCCCGATTCCACTGTGTAAGTTGAACACGACTGAATGTTGGCGTTTGACCACTAACACACCCAGAGAGCAATTTCTCACCGCTGGGAACGAGGCCTGCGACCTGTAACCGAGTTTACATTTCTCACTGCGCCTGCGCCGCCGAACATGGGCAATGGCGCGATCCATAGCCTTGCTCACATCCAGCAATACCTTCCACCCCACTTCCAGCTTCACCATCTCAGCCAGGAAGGCATCGCCTTGTTTTTGGAACCCCCGCCGCCTCATGTTGTTGAAGCTCAGCATGAGTATCTCCAAGGACAAGGTGTTGTGGTTGCACACCCAAGCCCCTATCACACATATTACACTGGTCTTGCTACTCAGCTTGTCCATCACGCCGCTATCAACCACCACCTTCCTCCCTTCCAGCAGCACGTTACCACGCCAGGCAACGCTGGGAACGAAACGGGCGAATCTGACATCGGCGATGACTCAGATGATGGCGTAGAGGACGTCGGTACGCTAGCGTGGCCAATAATGCCTCTCGGCCAGGGGCAAATCACCACGCTAGATGATGATGATGAGCCGGTTCTGGAGGCATCCACGGCAGGGGAGACTGTGCCACAACCTGAGGACAGCTCCACAGCCAATACTTCGGCATATGCGACGCCCGGCATCGAGTCGTGGTCGTCCGAACAGGCCCTTGGGTCCCCTATCTCCGAGCAGCCGTCGGGCTCCTCGACGTGAGACGCTACCATTATATCCCCTTATCCCATTCTGCTCACTAGCAGCAGACCAACATTGCTGCCCCACCTCCCCGAACGTTCTACTTTGATTGATACCTTGGTGAACGCAGTTCCATCTCAAACGAGTAGTTTGAGGAAAGCGAATACGTCGAGCCCGACAGCCTCATCGACGTTCACAGTGCCACATCATGCTCCCAACCTGCTATGAGCCAGTCATTGACTTGGTTTTGAGTTCCACTCACATATTTATCAAGTATCCATCATTGTTGTTTGTATCTAGCGCGTAGTTGTTACCCAGTCCATTACTGTAGGTTTATCGTCCCATCATGTCAAACAGTGTTCTCAATGCGGGCTCTGACGTTCAACCGACAGCTGGCAGCGTGTACATCAGGAGGTCGTACAGAGCGTTACATTGGTCATAATCAGGGGGCCCTCTTTTCCGCCTTGTGAGCAGCGACGTGCGTGTTCTCGAGCGACATCTCACGGAACGCCCATGGCAGGATGATCGCGGCGCCAGGGCCGAGGCCAGCAGACATGGCCACGAAGCCGAGGACGCGGGCGACGACGCCAGACGAAGGGAAGGAGAGGAGAACGAACGACGCCGCGGCAAGAAGAGTAAACACAAAATCGACGACAAAGACGAGGTGGCTCGAGTACGTGAGCGTCTTAACGAACGCGGCAGACTGAGGTGGAATGAGGAACACGTCGCGGATGTCGAGTGCGTTGTGTAGGACTCCGGTGACCAGCTCGTAGTGGATCTTGGCCGAGACGCCGGTGCAAAGCAAAGCAATGGCAATGATTGCGGGGCGGCGAGGGAGAGGGGGAAGTACCTGCTTCAGAAGGAGATTGAGGGCAAGGACGTAGAGCGGGAACGGCTGCCACACCGTCAAGGAGAAGTACGACATGTCCTCGCGGTCGAGGTAGAGCGATGGGAGGAGGAAACCGGCGGTGACGGAAAGAAAGGCAATCCACGCCTCACGGCCGTTGGGGAGAAGTGCGGCTGTTCGTTGTTCGGTGGTGTTGCGCATCGCCTTGGTCTGAGCCATCCCCGACTGGGTTGAGAGGACCGCTATCGCGCAGTACAGCGGCACGCTAAAGCCCATGGTGAGGTACTGTCCCAGCGCAAAGCTGAGAGATGCACAGCGCGCAGGGATGCTCGCGAGGATATTACTGCGTTTGTGTACCGGGCGGTAAGACTCGTAGACGCACAGCGCAAACGCTGAGAGCGTGACGCTCAAGAGCAACTTCATTGCCATCCTCGCCTCGTCCGAAGGGTATGCCGCGAGGAACACTGAGTTGAACGTGCAGTTTACCTGGTCAAGCGCTTTGCCCATCACCGACGCATAACTCTCCACCCCGTCCTGCGTGAAGCACATTTCTGTCCCGATAAGGGGGCCGGCCTCTTTGAAACCCTCCGTCTCAACAACTGCCGTCAGCTGGAAGGCCACCGGGATAGCATGACCCACCGCCCCGCCACATGGCGAAGAACTCGCTCCCGGCAAGCGCGACATAATAGGCAGCCTGAATCAGTGCCATGGTGTGTGGATGGATGGGTGCTGTCAACTCTGACAGTGGGCAACAGTAGTGAACGAAATGTGAAGATGGCGGCGAGGCTGTTGTCGCTTAATCGGTGGCTGTTGGTAAGGTCTGATGCTTGTTGCTGGGCGCGACCAATGACGTAACGGGCAATGGAGCCCCGCAAACACCCCCCACGAATTGCTGCTCTGGTGGGTGTCAGTGGGCCCAGCATGGTGGGCAAGTAAGCATGCCTACGGGTGTGGAATACACGAATACACACAGTAAGAGTCTCAAGTAGAGAGAACTGCATGTAAGTACGGTGCTGCGTTCCTTTGGAATGGAAGGTGCAACGTGACCTCTGGTAATGTTAGAGGCGGTGAACGATCGCCACGGAACCTGCAAGTGAACCTGCAAGTTGGACCGGTGTTGAGAGTAGCGGTCACACGAGTCTGGCACAATCAGGCGACCCCACTCTCGTGCCTGCATGCTGTTCAGTCTTGGAGTCGTTGGCTCGTTGATTAAAGTGCAGCAGGGTTGGTTTGTCGGGCGGCGGATTGTTATCTGACGTGAGCGGGCGGCGGTTTTCATACCGGCATTCATCCAGACCGGCAACCTTTAGATTGTCATCAAATAACGGCCACCTCCGACAACATCGCACTCCGGGAGACATCGACATCTAGTTAACCGACCGACACTCGACACTGCATAAAGCGCACATCGTTGGCGCACGGTTGCATGTCACCGTCTCTCGCTCACTCACCTTACTCACCTGCTTGAAGCACAACTCAGGTCACGTACACCATGGCCACCCCCACTCTGCCAGAGTCGTACACCACGCTGCCCCTCCAGGAGGTGCGCGTGTCCAACTACCCGGCCGACGCTCCGGGCGTCACCCCCATCCAGGTCGTGACGCTGTACCGTCCCAAGGCGCACAATGCGTTTACGCTCGTAATGATGAACGAGATGATCCGCCTGTGGAACGCCTTCGACGTCGACGACCGCGTAAAGGCTATCATCCTCACTGGCCACGGCAAGATCTTCTGTGCTGGCGCAGACCTCCAAAAGGGGTTCCGCCGCGACCCTGCTGAGCGCATCAACGACCACCGCGATGGGTGAGTGCAATTCCACGTGTTACTCGCTACACCTAGTTAACAATGTCTAGTGGCGGCCGCGTCGTGATGGCCATTCACCGCTGCCGCAAGCCCACGATCGGCGCGCTGCAAGGCTCGGCAGTGGGTATTGGTATCACCATGACGCTTCCTATGGCCATCCGTGTGGTTTACAAGGGCGCCAAGGTCGGATTTGTCTTTGCGCGTCGTGGACTTGTCATGGAGGCTGCGTCGTCGTACTTCCTCCCCCGGCTCGTCGGGCACGGTAACGCGATGCACCTCGTCACGACCGGCGCGACGTACCCGGCCGACCACAAGCTGTTCAACGGCATGTTCACAGAGCAGTGCGACACTCCTGAAGCTGTGCTGCCCCGCGCTCTCGAGCTCGCCTCGGACATGGTCGCCAACTGCTCTACAGTGAGCTGGGCGCTTATGCGGGACATGATGTACCGCCAGATGCCGTCGGCCGAGGAGCAGCATCTCCTCGACTCGCGCATCATCTTCAGCATGTTCGAATCGACGGACAACACCGAAGGCGTCAAGGCGTTCCTCGAGAAGCGCCCTGTCAAGTTCACAGGTACTATGGATAAGGACGCACCAGAGGTGTACCCTTGGTGGCCCCTCATCGATCTCAAGCCGACCCTTGAAGCGCGCGCTGAGAAGAAGGAAAAGGCAAAACTGTAGTATGCGACCACTCTCGGTTGTGGATAAGTAGGAGAGAGGATGCAGTGGAAGAAGTGCAAGTTCCCTGTCTAGTTGCTATGCTGCATGTGTGTCTAATATGGGGCGTGGCGCTTGGCCTTACGCTTCTCTTTACGGTCACTCAGCTCGCCCTTCTCTTTACGCTCCTTGCGCCGCTTCCGCCGCTCGGCACGTGACAGCAGCTCGTCGCCGTCACTGCCCGCCGCCTCACCGTCGACATCCATCGCACCAGCCGGTCGCTCGTCGTCATCGCTCTGTCCTCCGTCCTCATCCTCAGCATCACCGCTCACGCCGTCGACGGTTGGGTCGCCGACCTGCAGGCGCACGTCGGCAAGGTTCCACGCCGCCAGTACACCGTCCTCGCTGCCGGTATATAGCGCCTGGTCGGCTGCCGCGTGGTACATACACCGCACGACGTCCGCATGCCGCGCACCGCTGGTACCGGGCAGGAAGAACGCCGAGGGGGCGTACACCCGTTCACCTGCCGAGTGCTCAAGCACAATACTCCCGCTTCCTGTCAGTCTCACTCTCTGGAGGCGAGCTCACTCATTCGAGCCCGCGCTGACCATGGGAGCGCCGCTAGCGCCGACGCCAAGCGTAGGACAGACATCGATGAGGTACTCGGTTGTGACAGTCGTCTTGCCCGTGTGTAGCTCCCGTTGCTTGAACTGGTCCGATGCTATCTCCTCAAACCCGCCAAACTGGTGTCAGCTCGCAGTAGTTAGCGCCATAGCTCACCTCGAGCTCGCCGTCGGCGCCCGTGCCCACGCTCCAAGTGGCGACCGTGTCCATGTCGCTGCGAGCCCAGACACGCATGCCGCCGGCGTGGGCGTATGCTCCCGCGGCGGCAATGGAGGAATTCCAGTTCTCCTCAGCCTGCAGCGCCTCCTCGTCGTCCTTTTCGTGAGCGTCCGACAACGCGATGCACCCGTCCGTCGCGGCGCTCAGAAGCAACCGTCGCGGAAGCTCCTTCCCTCCACTTTTGGCGGTAAACAGCGACGTTGGAGGTAGAATCGCCAGCTGCGTGATGTCGTCGGAATGCGTCGACGAGTGCTGGTAAATCGGAGTAGACGTGTTCCGCATATCCCTATCGTCAGGATGGGTGGAGCCCGAGAAACGCACCAGAACAAGATATGCGCCTCGGACGATACCAACTCCGTGCCACCAACAACTAGGTGCTCCTCGCCGCTGACAGCCAGCGCCGTCACAGGAAGCGGCTTGCGGATGAAAGCTGGAGGGGGTTCAGCTTGGGGTTCAGTGACGTAGCTCACCGTTTATCTCGCTCACGGCGCGATGACTCCGCTCGTCCCAGCGCACAATACGCGCATCCTTTCCAGAGGACCACACACTGCCTGAATCACAGCACACAGCGGTGACGGGCGCGGTGTGCATGCCCCGCAGCGTGTCGACGGGCTGGAGCGTCACCCTGTCCGCGATAGTGATGTCCGTCTCGGGATGCTGAAGCGCCAGATGCCCCGTCGTCGTCGTTGGCACGATCCCGAGGATGTACGGCGGCGGATCCCCCGGCAGTCCGTGGGACACGACAGCGTGCACTGTCGGAGCGGCGGGCATGCTGTTGTTCGCTGGATGCTGCGTACGACGAGTATGGACCGTTGTTGGGCTCCCAAATTTCCAAGCCTCGACGTCCTTGGCCTCCACCTCTCAAGCAAGCAATGACGCAAACTCTACAGCGTGGGGCGGACATCTTCTCATCCCACTCGTTGCTCCTTCATCACTCCCGTCGTGATCATCCCCAGTTATGAAGGGACGCAGGGACGTAATGATATGCACGTCGGTGCGAAGGGCGTATGTGGGGACACGCACGACACGGCTACTCACCGGTAGAGTCACCCTCAACGATCAACTACTAACCACGGCTTTCGAATACGTGCGACTCCACCCACCGCACGGCTAAGATTGTCTGGCAGTAAAGTGGGGAACTGCGCATAAACCATTTCGGCACTCGGGTAAGCCTGCTCAAGGGAGGCAGCGGAGCGTGGCACTTGTCAGTGGCAGGCACCGCTGCCTAACGACCGCTCCCCGCATCGCCGTATGCAACCACCCCGAGGCGGACTCGACGTGCCATTTCATTGGGGTGACTCTCTCTTGCTATTTTTCGGACGGTATGCATTTTCTCGGGAAAGTGGGAGGCCGTTCGTGTCGAATGTGCGAGTGGCGAGATGCAGAGGCCCGTGCGTGAAAGTGGGCCAAGCCACCTTGATACATGTACGCATTGACAGTGATTACGAGACAACTCGAGGAGGGGCGTGTGTAGTCACTGCCAGGTTGATGGGGAAGCTCCCACGCAAACAAGGAGGGTAGGCAAAAATGACCCAAGGCTGCACTGGAGTCCTGAAAGAACGACGAAGGAGAGCACTGGGGCGATGAAAGCATTGAAGCACTGAGAGCACTGAAGCACTGAGAGCACTGAAGCACTGGAGCACTGAATGTGCCCTTACGGTAGACCGAGGCAGAACCAGTTCGCGGGCGCTGATAATTGACAGACGTCGCTCAGCCAAATGATTTACTGATTTGACAGATTGCAACCTGTGGCGCATGCCGACTGAGCACGGACTCATCTAACTTAGATGCATGTGACAATGAAACAACGGACAAGTACTGTCCTGTTGAAACTTATACAACCTTTTGTGTGCTCAGCTACGTGAAACAATAACCCTAGTCGAAAGAAGAATGCGATGAGGGCAAGCCCGTCTAACCCTGGTAGCGGAAGTCGGCGTGGTCCTCAATGATGCGCTTGCCGGCGTCGGCCTGGCGGTTGGCAATGGTGAACCAGATCTTGAGGATGACACAGATGACAATGGAACCGGCAGTCATGCCGAGGGTGAGGTGGATACCGAGGGGGTAGCCCAACGCGGCCTCCTTCTCCTTGAACGAGAGACCGGCGATGATACCCGAGACACCACCAAAGGCAACAACGAGGGCAGAGGTGTAACCACGCTTGGACTGGCGACGAATAGAAGACTGGGCCCAAGAAATGGCGAGGGGGATGTTGCCGTTGGAGCCACCGACAGCAAGGAAGACACCGGCGTAACGAGCAGCAGTTTGCGTCTTGTCGAGCTTCGAGTACATGCACGTGCCCACAATGACCTGGAGGGAGTTGAGACAGATGGCCAGTGCACGCTGCTTGTAGCGGTCAGAGAGGTATGCGGTCGCCATGGCGGGGAAAGGCACCCAAGCGTAAGGCGGCGCCACCAGGATCTGGGACATGAAGCCCTTGAAACCCATCGACAGCAGAATACGCGGCAGGAAGTAGGACAGCGCGTAAGTCGAGGTACCGGCAGTGCAGAAGATGTACGCGAACAGCCAGATCTTGACGTCCTTGAGGTAGTTGACAAACTTCTTCGTGGTCATCGGGTCGTACTCGGAGTCACCACGGTCGCGGTGGATGCGGGTCTGGATCATCTCCTTCTGGTCCTCGCGCAGGAAGTGAGCCTTGTCGGGGAAGTCGACGATGAACGCCATGCCAATAAAGGCAATGACGATCGTGAGGATACCGTTGATGATGAAAATCCAGCGCCAGCCAGAGTAGCCGTTCTTGCCGTCAAGCTTGGAGATACCCCAAGCGAGCACCGAAGACAGACCCGAGACAACAACCGAAAGGATGTAGAAGAAGGTAATGCGGGTGGCCATTTGGCGACGGGGGTACCAGCAGGAAATGAGGTCTGCGCGGTGGTTAGTCTATGGTGACAACGCGGAAGGAAAGGCCAGCTGGGCCAGACTTACAGGAAGCACCGGGGAAAAGGGCAGCCTCAAAGATACCCAGAACGGCACGAAGAGCGACGAGACCCTGCCAGTTGTTGACAAAGCCCATGCACATCATCACAACACCCCAGAGGAGACAGGCAGAGCCCAGCCACCAACGGGCACCGAAGGCACGCAGGCCGAGCTGGGACTGAAAAGTCAGCTAAGGGCGTTTTACAACCAGGGTGGGGTGGCGTAAAAAAGCCACTCCACGTCCCCACTTACCGGAATTTCAAGCAGAATGTATGGGACGAAGAAGATGAGGGTGGCCAGACCGTAACGGTTGTTTCCGTTGATGAGGTCGAGCTCCTTGTTCATCTTCTGCTCGTTGGCGGCACGGGCGAGAGACAGGTTGGTGCGGTCAATGAACGAGATGCAGTAAAGGAGCGACAGGATGGGAATAAGGCGACGGTCCACCCTGCGAGTCGTCTCGCGAATGTCGTGGGCGTCGTAGCCAGCATCAATGTCAATGGGGCCGCCGAATCCCGACTCGAGCTCTGGTGTGTGCGACTGCTTCACGTCGGCGTGCTCGACATGGGACATGTCGTCCTTCTCGAGGACCGGAGTGGTGTGGTGGTGACCGACCATTGTTGATGGCAGTCCAGGTGAACAGACCTTGCGGGCGAGGTAGTTGAGTGTGTGTCTGTGGTGGCCTCTTGTGGAGCGCGCTCTGTTGTGAGGTTACAAGTAGTGGGTGAGTCTCTTGCACAGTGGGGACACTTCCTGTCAAAGATGCGATCTGGCAGCTGGCTTATGTAGTACCAGACGTGCCCCGGTCTCCAACACACCTAGGGGCGCGGCATTCTCAAAGCCATGGCCGATCAGTACACGGATAAATCGTACCTCAAACCCAGAGAGTTGTCAGACGGTGAGTGCGGGCGTCACGGCATGGGATGTGGTGGCTCATGCTTCAAGTGACAAGCCTCGGTAAGCAACCACCAACCACGCCTCTCGGAAGTGTTGAGAGAGTACGCAGGCACGCTCCCTGTGGAGGTCTTGAGACCCAGTAGGCCCCACACGCCACTTCAAGCCTCTCAGCCCGGGGCCAGCTCAGGGCTGTTTGTCACGAGATTCGAGAACTGGCAGCAAGGGGGGGGGGGGGGGGGGGGGGGGGGGGGGGAGGGGGGGGGGGGGGGGGGGGGGGGGCGAAGGGGGGGGGGGGGGGGGGGGGCATGCGTTGAGAAAAGTATGTGAGAAAATCGTGAATGCGTACCGGGCTGGATTGGGCACCACATGCCCGTGCCTGTCTTGGCAGCGCGACAGACAGTGTCCTGACCATTACCTTTTGGGCAACATGCCTTGATGGATACGGGTGGGGCACGGAGCGGAGGCGTGCGGTTAGGCTGGCCCTGGGCCCAGTGCCCTCTACAAATCGGCAGCAAAATTAGCGATGGTGGCGGCGAGCGCGGCGGATAAACGACCCCATGTTATCAATCTATCCCCAGCCAGGGCCGCGACCGTGTGGGTGCGGGATGCACCTGGCTTTGCCTGGGCTGGGCGGGAGGGACGCCTGGACTGTTAGTAGTACCACGGATTTGCAGGCGCCGTTGAGTGGGAAGCCCCCAGGTTGGTTTTCCCGGCCCTTATGATCAGAGATCAGATCGTGCCCGCGCAGCACCACCCTTGAATACGGTGTGCTCTTCCCAATACTTCATTCGTCCTCGTTTGCTCTTTGGCTCTGATGCCTGCCATCTGCTGCATCCCGATTACATCGCACAGCCGCAAAGTTCCTGACCAGCGGCTCCGCTTCAGTTGGTAAGAGAGACGTGCGCCTCCCCCGTTGAGCCCCAGAACATCATGCTTACCTTACAGTGTCTGACGTGCAGACATGCGCCTCCTCGTTGGCTCTTGGTGGCCCACGGTCCCGTGTTAACGATGGCGTGAGCGCAATAGCGCGCAAACATTGGTACAGTGCGGCAAACACCGCTGTATGGCAGGCTTGGATACTCCGTGCATTACTACCTCTGCAGAACGCGTGGTGATATTAGATATTACGTGTTTTGCTAATCTGCAGTGGCATCTGTCTCACTAACATGGCAAAGTTTGATGAGATTAACTTGTTCGCGACAGTCACCTGCCATGGCCAACGTGTCACCTGCTGCGACGTCCGTGCAAGCGCGTGACTTGTTATGACATCAATCCAGCCAGCACAGGCAATCGCGTGCGCAGGATGGTCTCTGGACCACCCGTACAATGGTCCCCACGGCTCTTGGTTTTCGCGAGCTCAACGACATGCACTGACGTTCGCTAACGGGTCGGTCCACTGACAGGCCGTGGTCTGCATGCACAGACAGACGCGACTGGGGGTCACGTCTGGCGCAATCGCTATCGACAAGAACATGCCGCATAATGATCCGAGACATCAGAGCGGCAGTGGCCGGCAGGTTGTGTACTAGTGGAGCGGTGTCGGGTAAATCACAACATGACATCGAGCGAAGGGGTTGTCTCGCACGTACCAAACCGAACACGTTTGACCATATGCTACATAGTGGGGAGTGGAGTGGGCCCCGTGTCACCACGTAAACGCCTCCTCGAAGTATTCTAGGCGTGTGGCGCCAAGTTGGCCGAGCCACGGACCGTACGAGTCCGCCACTGCACTGCGGATGTCGTCCATCATTGCCCCAGGTCCACAGGCAAGTACTGCTAGGCGTTTGTCGGCCGCTAGTGCCGAAATTTCGTCGTCGAGGAGCGCCCGCATTGATGGCCGCCCAGCGCTCAACTGTACGCCCCGCTCTGGGTCGCACAAAGTCCTGCGAGCCGAGTCGGGCAGCTCCTTCGTGAGGTACAGCTGGATCGTGACGTGCGGCGTCTGGCTGGGCGACAACTCTTTTGCAAAAACATCGGCGACGTACGCTGCATTCCTGGCCGTCCACACCAGCGTGACACGGTGTTTCTGCACAGAACGCGACAACGCAAAAATGTAGGGGAGCACAGCTGCAATACCCGATCCGCCCGCCACAAGCAAAATGTGGTCGTAGTCTTCCACTGGGCAACGGTGGCCATACGGCCCCTCAAGGAGCACACGGTGGTAAAAACCCTTTTCGACTTCGCCCGAGGCAGTCGCCGCCTCACAGGCCGCGATGCGACGTTGCATTTGCCGAGTCCACCCTTGGAGTGGTGCGATGAGAAATTGGAGCTGTGTCGTCCCATCTGTCGCTGTGTCCCACGACGCCAGCGTGAACGGATGGTTTTCCCATGGTGTGATACTGCAAGGCGAGTAGAGAAAGTAGTAGTCGCCGGGCTGGGGCTGCAGGGCAACGCTCGAGTTTACACTGAGTCGAAGCAGACCTGGGTCGGACGCCGTTATGTGACCAACGGCGTTGGGCGCCTTTGCCGCTTTGAAAGATAGCACGACAACGCGCCCAATACGCAACGCACGGTCAAACACCCATATGCCAGCGCACCACCACACGAAAGACGCGTACCCAAACATCTCCGCGTGGAGGTACAGCGTGACCAGCAGAATAATCGAGAGGACGATGTGCAAGACAAGGAAGACCTCGTACATTTTCTCGCGCACTGGTCGGAGCGACAGCGGGATAAGCAGCGTCATGGCAATTGTTGCGTACACGCCCGTTGCCCAGTATGTGTGCTCCATCATGGCCCAGAACTGGCCGAGCTTGAGGAAAAAGTAGCACGCCGAGTGCACGAGCGCCTGGACTGTGGCGATGCGCGCCGCCCAGCGATGGAACAGGTTCATGGATTCTGAACAGTCTCAACTAATGCGTTCCAGATGCGTTTACTTACGAAAACTCCAGCCAGTGAGCCAGATCACGACGTCGTTGCGCCCAGCCAGGAGCCACAAGATCACCATGTTGTAAAAGCTCATAATGCCCGTGCGGTCACCGACATAGCGTGCGAGCTGCAGGTCACGCCGCTTATACCAGAACATGTTGTTGTCGAACGTGTCGTAGTCGACGCAGCTGAGCACCACGTTGATTGCAACATACGCAAAGATCTGAGATCAGAATCATGCTTCAAACCGGGGACAAACAATGATCGCCTGGAGGCGTGTCGGGATGGACAGGATGCTCCAGGGCTGAACATGCCGATAACCTAACATGGCTGGCGTGCCGATGTGCCGCCGGTACCACGTCTGTGCTGCGGGCCAGGCGGCCAGCAAGCCACCACCTGTCAGGCGGCCCCATCTCTGGGGGTCATTCTTGCTCAGCAACGCCAGAACTCGGTTACCCAGTCCAAGTGCCGTCATCCCGAATAGAAGCATGTACATGACGAGTCCGTAGGCATCGTGCAGCTTCATCTGGTGCGCGAAGGTGTCCTGGCGATAAGATCGGTGTGGAGCGTGTAACCTACCAGTGTCCGGCGCGCGTCGTCAAAGTTGGCCGTGGTAATGTCAATGGTCGTGTTCAGCGTCGTGCCTACGGCCTCGAGGCAGTCGACACTCGGGACCGCGTCAATGTCGGGCACACTGGCCACCAAGTCGTGGAACGATGGGATCGGGGTGCCAGGGGCGCCCAGGTCACGCAGCTTGACAAGCCGCTCCCAGCCCTCGTCAATGTCGGCGTCGTCACAACGCGCGACCATGCAAACTGCAACAGAGGACATAAACAGCCTGCTACTGATTTTGGCGCCCCAGCTCGCGCCGGCTGGGCCTGCAGGCATGTCGGAGAAGCGGACAAGGTCGAGTGGTTGCTGGCAGGAGGAGAAACACACCGCCGGCGGCTGCAGTGCCAGCCCGTGAGCCGTCTCGGCTAACGCCAGCGCCGAGGCGAGAGCTGCCCACAAGCCGCGCATCGTCTCGTTCGTGCGTATTGCCTCGTGGGTGGTAGTGAAAGAGAGGTTGTTATTGATCTACAGCTCCATCGCCGACACTATGCATAGCAATACGTGTATGCTCGGGCTCGAGTGCAAAAGCTGGCGGGTACACGCCCGTTGGGCACCAGTTTCAGAGATTTTTTATCTGATAGGAGGAGGCGCTAAGGGTTCGGCGCGGTATCGGCCGAACTACACGTTGGCCCTGGGTTCCAGTGCATCGAACATCTGCGCCAGCACCATCAAGCCTCAGAATTAACCTGTTCAAGCTTGACAGAGCCGCATAAAGGCTCTTAATGGTGCACGTTCTAGCTCAAGAAGGGGCCTGGCGCTAGCCTTATCCAAAACCTGCCTGGTGATTGCAGGAGTCGTACATGTACTGTAGGTGTCCCGCAGATGAGCATGGTTGAAGGGGAGAGCAATTACATTGCAAGCGGCTAACACTCTTACTGGCAGTTCTCTTGGCATCTTCATTCGGGGCAATGGACCCGACAATTTCACCCTGCGCAGAACACCACGCCGATGGCTTTGGCCAGAGTCATTGCAACAAATGCTTACCACTGCGAAGATCACTCCGTGGAGAAGTCCGCACAGAACGGAGTGTCAATGTACTCTCCGGCTGGGGCAGACGCAGACCTCCGGTGTGAGGATACCTAGTCCCGGGCTAAATGAAGGTACAACCACCATCAACGGCGCCAAAGGCCACGAAAAGCGACACGAAACCTCCAATCAGAGTCTTAGCTCCCGTGATTGCTGGTGGTCCAGGATCACGATGAGCTGGTGACGCTGAGGCGAGTTCAACATGCAGCTGCACCTGGTCCCACGGCACCGGCTATGGAGCAGCACTTCAGGCGGAGCGACGAGGCAACTTCAGACAGCGGCCGCCGCAGCCGACGTTCGTTTTCCCATCAGGCTGTCGAGGGCAAGATACGGGGTGTCCACGGCCCGTCTTGGCCGCTGGGCTCACTCTGGGTCGAGACGTCGTCATCGGTGACGACCGCAACTCCACCGAATTGCGTAGATTGCAGTTTAGGTGCGCGCGGTAACGAGGACCATCAACACCAGTTTGCTGCTTCCAGAGTTTGTGAGGATTATTGAGCAGCCACTGGTGCTCTCTCTTGTGGCCAGCAATTGCATGTCGGGCGCCATGATCACGCTGTATGAGCTTAGACCTTCACAATGTGGTGCCCACAGAGTCATCGTCAGCAACGGTGCACAGCTCGTTTGATAAGCGCAAGGGCCTAGTCCTGTCCATCCTACCCGCAAGCGCAGGGTCAAACAACCTCGGCAGAGCGCTACGACGACGTTGATTCCGGCCCTCGAGTCCTTGAAGCGCTCGCTGATGAGCTGCACATCGCGGGAATCAAATCACGTGACACCGAGCCTGGAGCTCGTGAGCTCGCTAGTGTGCCTCGTTCCACCAACTGCGAGCTTTTAGGCCGTTGACAGCGTTTTGCTAACACCAAACTACCCATACTCTGTGCCGGTGAGGCCATCCCGCCAAACGACATGCCGAACTGCCGTCTCGGCGGCCGGACATACCTCAGTGTGGCTCACAGTGCCGGCCGGCGTGTGCCGCTCTCACGGCGCACTGGCGCGTGTCGCACTCACTACTTACGTTTCAATGACATAGAGGACGGACCCCGTATACAATCCCATCGCAGTGGCGTCGTCAGCAGCTGGCGTCGGACCGTACGGCACTATGTCACGCCAACTAGGCTTGGGACAGCGCTGGCACCATATATACTGACAAGTAGGTCGTTGACGAACTTGGACCTCTTGCCACTGATTCAGCTCACAACATATTGCAACAATTGGACACTCTAATACACGACTTGGGCCGAAATTCGGGCAACCATGTCTCTGGAACCTACTTCGGCGGCGAAAGCCATTGACCCCTATGGGGCAGAAGGCATGGTGATGGCGGACGCCCACGGCGCTGAGCACTCGGACACCGAGTCGGGCGGCGACTCGGACGCCAGCCGCAACACTGAGACGACACAAGATGAGCTCAACTTGGAGGCCGAGATTGTGGTGCGTTGCAGGTCCGCAAGGATGTTATGCTCACATGCAGAAAGACATCGACGGCCAAAGGGAGCGGGGCCTTCCCGCAGCCCATGGGCTCGCCCTCATTTGGAAGAACCTTTCAGTGCGCGGTCGTGGCGGAGCATATGACATAACGTACTGGGTCGACCAGGGTACATTTCTGTTTCCGTGGTCCACCATCATTGCCAAGTACCGCGTCAACAAGCTTGCCAAGCAGCTCGAAGCGCGCGAGCCCGCAGGGGCCAAGGCAATGCACTGGACGCATGGGGACAAGAAGCCCAAGCGCGGCAAACCAGGTCTGCGCAAAGGTCAACGATACCTCATCCACGACTTTACCGGATGCCTTAAGCCAGGTGAAATGATGCTGGTTGTAGGGCGTCCGGGTTCTGGGTGCTCAACCTTCCTCAAAACTCTCGCCGGGTTGATCAAGGCATATGCGGGCGTGGACGGCGATGTGTACTACGGTGCCCACAACTTCCGCGACAAGTCGTTCAAGCCATTTGCGGCAGACGTTGCGTACAATGACGAGGACGACATCCATGATCCCAACCTGCCTGTTGGCCGCACTATGGACTTTGCGCTCCGCATGGAGACGCCTGACCCACGCGCTCGACCGTTGCGAGACGGCGAGCCTATGACTGCGAGTGCATGGCGAGACAGGCGGCAGAACAACATTCTCAAGGCACTTGGCATCGCGCATACCGTCAACACAAAGGTGGGGTGTTTAGGCTCCACGTAGGGGGGTGCCTAACTGACTGTTTAGGTCGGTAACCAATACGTCCGTGGCGTGTCAGGAGGGGAGCGGAAACGCGTATCGTTGGCCGAAATGATGACCACCAGCGCCAAGATTATGCTCTGGGACAACGCCACCCGTGGACTCGATGCGTCCAGTGCACTGGCTTTCACGAAGGTGTGCCGGCTACTGAGCGACCAGACGAAGCGAACCAACGTCCTCACCCTCTATCAAGCAGGTAACGGTATCTACAACGAGTTTGACAAGGTTACCGTTATTGCAGAGGGCCAGGTAATCTTCTATGGCCCACGTGAGAAGGCGCGGCCCTACTTCGAGGCGATGGGCTTTGAGCACATGGAGGGTGCGAACACGGCCGATTACCTGACTGGTGTAACCGCCTTGAACGAACGCAGTGTGCGAAAGGGCTTTGAGAACACGGTGCCCATGACTGCTGCAGAGTTTGCAGAGGCATACCGCAACAGCGACATTTACCGGGAGATGTGTGAGGAGGCTGAAGAAATGCTCAATGACAAGGAGAGCCGCCAGAAGGAGACGGAAGCTGCGCAGGAAATCTTGTCCGCTGAAAAGTCGAAGCATGCCGTCACACGTATGCCAGAGCGTGCGTCCATCCTCATGCAGATATGGGCCATGACTATCAAGGAGGCCCAAGCTCGCTGGGGCGATAAGCCAACGCTCATCGCTCGCCAGGGCACGACATTCGTCATGGCCTTCATCGCCGGATCTGTCTTCTACCAGTTGCCAAGGACTACTGCCGGACTTTATCTCCGGGGTGGTTGCATTTTCATTCTCGTCTTCTGTGAGCTGAGCGACACCATCAAGGACAACAGCTGACATTTAGTCCCCAGTATCTTGTCCTTCTCAGACGTCCAGTCGGCGTTTGTGGGCCGCGCTGTCCTGGCCAAGCACAAGTCCTACTCAATGTACTTCGGCTTTGTAATCATTCTCGCCATGACGATTGTCGACGTTCCTCTCATGTTTTTTCAAATTGTTATCTGGAACGTTGTCTTTTACTTCATGGCGGGGCTACAGTACAACGCCAGGAAATGGTTCATCGCGCTCTTGTTTATCTGGGTGGTCACCAGTGCCAACACTGCCATTTTCCGCACCATTGGTTTTACCTTCGGCGACTACAATGACGCGTCAAAGATTGCCGGAACCATCTTCACAATCTTTGTGCTGTACTCCGGTTTCATTATTGTTTGTGGTCTTTGCTGCCATGGAGGCTGACATAACAGTATCAACCATCGATGAAACCGTGGTTCGGTTGGACAAGGTGGGGTTTGGGACGGAAGGCCACCGCTAACGTTGAAGATGGCTTAACCCTGCGTTCTATGGCGTCGAAGCCATATGTGCGGAGGAGTTTACCGGTATTGATTTTAGGTGCGTTGCGCCAGACCTTGCGCCAGCCGGTCCAGCCTATGTGGGCCGCCCGCAAGGCTGTGCCGTTACTGGCAGTGAAGTGGGATCCATCATGGTTCCCGGCGTTCGTTTCCTTCGCGAAGCCCTTGGCTTCAGCAAAACAGTGAGCGGCTTTAGCTGCCTACGCTTATTCACAGCACGTCTGGCGTAACCTGGGTATTATCTTCGGTATCTGGATTAACAGCGCATTCCTCGGCATGATCATGCTGGAGATCCTGCCGGCTGCAGGCTCAGTCCAGCAGCTCACCCTGTTCAAGCGAGGTGGAGGCATGCAGTATCTCAAGAAGCAGCTCGAGAAGACTGAGGATCCGCGTGCCGAAGCCCAAGTTGGTGGTGCAGAAGCAACAAGGCCAAAGAAGAAACGGATTAGAAAGCCCAAGAAGCTGCAAAGGGCCCCTAAGGAGCCAAAGGAACCTAAGGGTCTGCGCGGAGGTGAACCCTTGCGAGCGTGGGGCACTACCACGTCGCAGGTTGCGCCTCGCCAGTGGCCCCCCATTCAACGATCTACATCTGTTAGCTGCGACCATGGAGACCAAACGTGCGAGGCATACCGCGACAGACTGCAGCGGCAGACCACGCGCCTCAGCGAAAGGAGCCCCAAACAGAGGCTCCGTCCGCTGCCCGAACCCACATATGTAAGTGGACATCTTCCGACATTGCTTACAGTCGAGTCTTCTACGGAGACTCTTCACGACAACGAAAAGGCGGAACGGCCATGCAAGGGTACACAAGGAAGTGCTTTTGTTGAGCAGTTGACAGAGAAACCGACCCGCCTCAGCGGAACGACCGAAGGCGACTCGACAGACGGCAGCAGTATGACTGGATCGCAGGAAATCAAGGGCACAACGTTTACCTGGAAAGACTTGGACTACACTGTCAAGGAGGCCGGCAAGGACAAGCCGCTACTGCGTAAAGTCTCGGGATATTGCAAAGCAGGCACTATTACCGCGCTCATGGGCTCGTCCGGTGCAGGCAAGGTACGCTCAGCACGAAGACGATAGTTGACAACAGACAACTCTTATGGACGTGCTTGCAGCTCGCAAGGACTCGGGTGTAATCCACGGCGAGGTTCTTTTGAATGGCAAGCCCCTGCCAGTCTCTTTTCAACGCACAACAGGGTACTGTGAGCAAGTTGATGTGCACATGCCCCAATCGACTGTTCGCGAAGCGCTCGAGTTCTCGGCCCTGTTGCGACAACCTCGCCATGTCCCTGACAATGAGAAGCTCGCCTATGTCGACGAGATTATTGATCTTCTGGAACTTGGAGACATTGAGGACGCCATCATTGGTTACCCCGGCGCAGGTCTTGGTGTTGAGCAGCGCAAGCGTGTGACCATTGGCGTTGAGCTCGTGTCAAAGCCGACTCTGCTTTTCGTGAGCTACACTCGTACGAGACCTAGCTAACCGGCAGCTCGACGAGCCGACGTCAGGTCTCGATGGCCAAAGCAGCTACATGATTGTCGGTTTCCTGCAGAAACTGGCAGCGGCAGGGCAGTCGATCATGTGCACGATTCACCAGCCCTCAGCCGCCTTGTTTGCGGGATTTGACGTGCTCCTGCTTCTCAAGGCTGGAGGACGCACAGTGTATATGGGTCCTATCGAGGTGCGTTCAAGGTTATGAGGGCGACTCTAACCACAGGATGTCCCCGACTACTTCATTGACAAGGGCGTTGAGTGGCCAAAGGGCGTGAACCCGGCCGAGTTTATGATTGACATTGTGTCTGGCGAGCTGTCGACCGAGCGTGACTGGCACGAGGTCTGGAATGACAGCCAGGAGCGAGTCAACATGATGCAAGAGCTGGAAAACCTCAAGGAGGAGGCCGCCGAGGATGATCCCGTCGATGTTGCCGAGCCTGAAGACACGCACGAGTTTGCTGCTCCAATCACCAAGCAAATGTGGCTCGTGTACGTTCGAGCAAACGTCCAGCTCTGGCGAGACGTCGAATATGTCTCCAACAAACTTCTCCTGCACATTCTCACGGCCCTGATTCTCGGTTTCTCCTTCTTCAAGATCGGCAACTCGTTGGGGTGGGTTTAGTTGACTGACTTTGGGATGTAACCTAACCTCATCAGCGACCTTAAGAACCGTGTCTATGTGTTGTTCCAGTTTGCCTTTGTCGCGCCCGCCGTTATTGTGCAGACACAGCCCAAAGTACGTAGAACTCGCGACAGAGCTGACGGCCAAGTTCATCGCCAACAGAGACATCTTCGAAGCACGCGAGAAGAAGGCCAAGTTTTACTGCTGGCAGGTGTTCTGCTTTGGCGAGATTACTGCCGAGTTCCCATATCTGCTCATCTGTGCGTTCCTGTTCTGGTGCTGTTGGTACCCGACGGCAGGTCTCGACTTGGACGGCAACGTCGCTGGCCCGGTATTCCTGGAAATGTGCGTCTGGCGGGCTCAGTATCGTGACTCACGCCCACAGGTGCTTCTACGAGTTCCTGTATACTGGATTGGGACAGTTTATTGGTGCGAGCCGTGTGGAGTGCTTAGCCTCGCAAGCTAACGTCAGCCGCGTATGCCCCCAACCCCATCTTTGCGGCACTCGTCATTCCGCTTTTCATCATCATCCTCGCCCTCTTCTGCGGCATCATCGTGCCGTACATGGCGCTCAACGTCTTTTGGCGCTACTGGAGTGCGTCACCACTAGTCACCTCTGCGCCACATTGCTGACTCATACCTCAGTGTACTACCTGGATCCGTTTACCTACCTGTACGTCCGACCGCACATGAGCCTCACTTCTCTTCCCGCCGGCGTCAACAAGGCTAACCCACGCAGGATGAAGGGACTCATCACATTCCCGATTTGGGGAGTGAAAGTAATTTGCAAGAACAACGAGATGGGCTACCTTAACCCTCCCGCTGGCATGACCTGCGGCGAGTACTTCAAGGCGTACACAGAGTCAAATGCGCCTGGCTACCTTTACAATCCCGACGCCACGGAGATGTGCGGATACTGCGCATTCAAGAGGGGCTCCGAGTATCTCCATACACTCAACATCAACAAGCGCGTCGATGGCTGGGCGGGTATCTTCCTTACCCTGTATGTCACAATGCTCGTGGCCGCAGACGCTAACTCCCCCGAAGCCTCTTCGCTATCTCCAGTTACGCCCTCGTGTTTATTCTCCTCAAGCTTCGCAGCAAGGAATCCAAGACGGCTTCTTAATGCACGTTCCTAGCAGCACTCGTCACCATTACTCCTCCACCCTCCCAATGCTTGCACTATATAGACTTCAAAGACTACATGCATCTGTGCTTCAGATCAAGCGACTGTCAACAGGGATGTAAGGCGGGGTGCCGGGTGGGGGGTTATGTAAATTCCGGCTTGTTGACGCCGAGCGAGCCGGTTATGACGCCGGCGATTGTCATTGCCGACCGCCGGGAGGGGGTCCCACGTCTTTCACAGCAATAGACCGTCGCCGCCGGGTCGTTTTTCGCAAGTTGAGCAG
This sequence comes from Cutaneotrichosporon arboriforme, assembly GCA_002335565.1. NCBI lineage: Eukaryota > Fungi > Basidiomycota > Tremellomycetes > Trichosporonales > Trichosporonaceae > Cutaneotrichosporon > Cutaneotrichosporon arboriforme. Next base: position 802,134 of record BEDW01000009.1, on the reverse strand, counting down.
CATGTCCGCCGGATCCTCTGATGCTGCGCCGCTCGTACTCGCGTTCGACGTATTCGGCACCGTGGTCGACTGGCATGGGTCGATAGTGGACGAGATGTCTCGGGTCGCGCCCAACATCGATGGCGGCGAGTTTGCGCGCGCCTGGCGGGCAGGTTACGTTCCTGCGATGATGCGGACGATGGCGTCCGGCGAGTGGAAAATACTCGACGAGCTTCACATGGGCATCCTGCGCGAGATTTGCCCGCGGTTTGGGCTCGAACTGGACGAAGGGCAGATGGCCGACCTGAACAAGGTCTGGCACCGGCTCAAGCCATGGCCAGAGTCGGCCGACGCCCTGCGCCGCCTCAAGAGCAAATACATCATCACACCCCTGTCGAACGGCGGCGTCGCGCTGCTCACCAACATGGCCAAGCGCGGCGACCTCAACTGGGACCTTGTGCTCTCGGCCGAGGTGTTCCACGCGTACAAGCCTGACCCGCGCACATACCAGGGCGTAGCGCGTCTCCTCGATGTGCCCCACAACCGCGTCATGATGGTCGCTACGCACCACAGCGACCTTGACGCCGCGCAAGACGCAGGTCTTCAGACTGCCTATATTGAACGACCCGACGAGAACGGCAAAGGGATCCATAAGGACTCGGAACGCCAGGATCGCCATCCCTTGCATTTCCGTGACCTCGCAGAATTCGCAGACTACATGGGGTGTTGAGCCTCCTCCTGCAGCGATAGCCTGAGGACACAGGTGCTTGCTTGTACTGTATTTGCATAACTGCTACCCTCGTACACTCTTGTGCCTTTCCAGATCAGTACTACTGCTGAGCGCAGTTGAAGAAGCCACTTTCTTGTGCGCGTCAAACAGAAACCCGTTGCGCTCCCAGGACGTTGGATTTCTGTCGGACTGAAGCTTGCGAGTCCCAATGAGGAAGCGCTATCCGGGTGATGAAGTAATGGAGGGGTTGACAGCTCTCAAAGAGCACACGAGGTGTACCGAGAAATCCGCAGCGTACCCAACGCTGACCGTGTCCGAAAACACGAGGAGATTAAGGGGTCAAATGCCCGTTTGTACATGCCAGCGTTCGATAACTCTCCGTGAAAGCCGCAACATCATCTGCGTGGATCGTCAATTGAACTCTGTCCGGCAAATGGAATGCAGAAACAACAGGGAATGCGGCCATTCTGGTCGTCAAGGCATCTGTTACTCGGCATGAACATGCCCAACACATGGCCGAAATGACCGGGACTGTCAACAGCTCAACAGCTTCCTGGACGTCTCATGTAGCACCGATGTCCCCGCGTAGGCACCCATTGGACGCGTTTCTGCAGAAATCAAGCACCCAATCCCTGCATCTCACCTTCACAGCCCAGAGACACGCGACACTCCATCGCCGTCCGTACCTCCGTGACATCACCACACGTCGGCTCAAGTCAACAAAACACCAAGGCGACAACGCGACGCAGGTTACTTCAAATGTGATCAGCCATGACCGGGAATGTGCCCCTCGTTTGCCCTTGAGATGTACGGCACATTCGAATGCAGGACACACGTCTATCAGGCTGTCTAGTGCCAGTCTTTAAGGCCGCACCGACTGCTTCTTTTAGTGGACCCTGGTGCTTCGTGAGGATTCGACGCGTCCCCAAAAGGTATACGACTTCTGTGACCCCATGGGGAGGGACAGGGAGGTGCGTTAACAGCGATAGACCCATCATCCAGAACACACCAGGGTGTCCACGGGCATCGCCTGTCCACGGGCATTGCCGAAGACAACGTCACGGACGTCCGACCGGTGGGAGGATACTGACCCTCCAAACCACCCTCAAACGCACATCCCCGGCCTCGACCTGGCCGCCCTGTCTGATGACCATTGACCTACAACTGACTTGCACATTAACATGCTTCACCCTGTGGCGCCCATAAGCATGCTATGCCCTGTGGCCTTTTGCATCTGGCCATCCATTGAAACGCACAGGGAACGAACACGCAACGAGGAGGAGCAGGGGATCATCATCGGACAGCAGGGCGCGACTTTTCCATGTCGCATCTCCGAAACGACGGGGTTGTTGGAGCTGAGCTGTCTATTCTTCTCGTTCGTTGCTGCGTATAAAGTATTGCCCCGTGAGGCCTTTGGAGGCTCCATCCCGCGTTTTCTAACTGTTGTCGCGTCGTCTTGTCCACGAAGACGTATGGCACACCCACACTCCTTTCATTCGCACATTCCTTTCCTTGGTGTCTACAGCCGGCCTGTAGAAACCTGTTGACATGGCCCTGCTCACAGCGGTCACTGCGCTTCTTGCGCTCGCCGCGCCCTCAGCGGCCTGGTCCAACGACAACCCCTTTCCCAAGAGCGACCACTTTGCTGGCTTTGTCGTCCACCAAACACACCCCATGGTGGTGGCGCGCATGGATCCTATTGTCAACCCGGGCAAGGTCAGTGGCCACGTCCACGAGATCATGGGCGCGTCAAACTTCCGCAGTAAGTGGACTTTATTTGTCCTGGTGGAAGATGCCGTTTAACACCTTATAGATGTTCTCAACACGCCCGAGGAGCAGCAGCAGGCCGAGTGCGCGTCAATTCGTTTCCAGGCAGACAAGTCCAACTACTGGTTCCCGTGAGTCTAGTCCGAACTGACCTGCCTAACGCCCAGGGCGCTGTACTACATCCGCGACGACGGCAGGTACGAGAAAGTGCATGCCGAGGGCAAGATGTACTACTTTGGGTCAGGCATGAACGTCCAGCCGTTCCCACAGGGCATGCGCATGTTGACCGGCACCGCGATGGCGCACAAGGAGGACTTCCGTCACTCGGGCGGGTGGAACTGCAATTCCGAGGGCCGCAAGGGCAGCGAAATGATGCCAAACATCACCTCGTTCCCCGACGGCTGCATGGAGCCCATGGCCGCCGTCCAGTTCCCTTGTAAGTTGCACCTACCTAGGTTCCAACAGCTGATCCTCAGCGTGCGGCTGGGCCAACGGGTCGCTCGACTCGTGGGACCACTTCTCCCACCTCACCTACCCGGTCTACATGGGCTCTGTCACCGAGTACAAGAGCCCATTTGACGTTACCTGCCCTCCCGTAAGATCGGTCGTCTGTCAAGGTACAGTACTGACATTTCAAGACCCACCCAGTTCGGTACCCGACCATGGTGATGGAGGTCATGTACAAACTGCGTGAGCACCAGAAATGGCACTCGGACAAGCCGTCGATTGTGCTGTCGAACGGCGACACGACAGGCTGGTCGTTCCACGCCGACGTGGTGTCAGGCTGGGACCAAGACGTCCTGCGTCAGGCCATCGCCCAGTGCACGTACGGCCGCGGACCCGGTGACGGTGTATGCGAGGTCCTCGAGACGTCGTCTGCCAACCAAACCATGTCGACAAACTGCCGGTATGCCGGGAAGATCCCCGCCGAGGATGTGGGCCTCCACGACCCGATCGACCAGCTGCCCGGCTGTAACCCGCTCTGGACTGCCGACATGCCGCACGACAAGAAGCCCAAGGACTGCCCCTGGTACAAGGGCGACCCGGGATGGACCGCCCCCAACGTCTACTACAACCCTTGGAACCCAGGCCACATCCTCCCCGACGCTCTCGTCCTCCCCGAGGACGCCGATATGAGCAGCAAGGAGAGTCTACTCCAGTACAAGGGCAAGTACTACAACGCCGAGAACACGGGCAACCTGTACGAATTCAAGGGCTACTTTGGGCCTTGGGGCGAGTACACCAAGGACGACCACAACTCGGAGCTCTTCAAGTGGTCAAACAAGGTCATGGTCGGCACCAACAAGGAGGTTGCCGCCAACGCAAACAAGTGCAGCGCACCCGACCCGGCAGGCACTGGCGCCGTCGCGGGCATGAATGACGCTGCGGCGTTCACCGGCGTTGTGCCCGCGTGTCCTGTGCCAACGACGCTGCACCAGAGCAACCCGCTCAACGTCCCACAGGGCGACAACACAGCCGAGCTGCCTCCGAACAGCATCCAGCCTGCTTGCGGCGCGACCGCCACTGCCGGTCCCCCCATCATCACCGACAAGTTCCTGCCAGGCGAGCCTGTCCAGATCAAGAGCACGCCCAACGACCCCGACCCTTACAGCCACAACTACAGCTGGTTCGGCGCCGGTTACTGGCCCGGCAGGGACGTCATCAAGAACAACGGCGACCCAGACGCTCCTCAGTGGAACCGTAACACGAAGCAGTGGGGTTGGTCTGACAAGGAGGCTTTCCTTGCTGGAAACGGCAACCCTGCCCCTGGCTTCAAGGGCAGCCTCACTTTCGCGCCTGCCGCTACTCCGGCTTGTTAAATCTTTCCTTTATGGTGCCCAGGTGGCTTCCACTCCTCTCTCTCATCATGATATGACCTTATGCTATTTTTCCAACGGCCACGAACATGTAGACCTTGTAGCCTTATGCACGTGTGCGACGAAGTGGGGTTGCAATAAGTAGAGTGACTCGCCTAAGCTTCGCCGGTCCTTGTTTGTACAATGCAAGATATATATCCATCTCTGCCAATGCCTAGGGTCTACTGGGGAGCGTGGTGGTATGGTTTGAGGTCCTCCTTGAGGTTGACGAGGTTGAGACGGTCCTCGTCCGAGAGGTCGACCTCGTCGCGCTGTGAGAGGATGCGGTACTGGAGAAGCAGGTCGTGCTGAGGATGGTCCTCCCTGAGGATGGACGCCTGCGTCTTGACACGGCCAAGGGCGGGGCCGGTGCCGTGCGACGGGGGACCCATGGGTGTGCCGATCTTCTCCTCCTCGGATGCCTGCTCGGCCCGGCGCGCCTCCATGAGCTGCTTCATCGTCCGCTCGGCGTCGGCAGCAAGCTTACACCGGGCACGGATCGCCGCGCCATACTTGTAGAAAATAAGGGGGAAGGGGACGCACGCGAGCGCGAGGAAGCCGGGTACTGCGGCCGCCCAGTTGACGCCAAGGTTGGCGTACATTTTGGCTGTGAAGAGCGGGAACGCCGCGCCGAACAGCGAACGCAGCACCGAGTTGGCAGCAAGCACCGACGCAGCGTAGATCGTGTACGAGTCGACGAGGTACCCCATCGTGGAGAGGAAAATGATGACCATGCCAAAACCGAAGGGGATCTGGTCGCGTGAGCCATTGGCATGCGAGGGTGGACTTACGCCAAAGAGAATGCTCGCAATCCAGTGAATGTTGGGTCCGCAGGTAGCAGCAAATCCGGCAAGGCCAATGACGCATGCGATGCCACCGTAGAAAGCAGGCGGTAGGCGCTCCTCAGGCGGAGGCGTGCCCTTCTTCGCCTGCTTGATGTACGCTTTGTTCACCGAGAGGACAGTCAAGGTGATGGCAAGAATGACTCCGCCGGCAATGCCCAGGAAAGCAAGACCCTGCTGGCCAGCGCTCCAACCGCGCATGCGCTCGAAAATGATCGGGTATGCGGCAAAGTTGAGGTACAGTGTGCCGTAGATGATGGCGATCTGCGGTCAGGTTTGGACATGTTGGCTGTCACTCACGTAGATCGAGAGAATCAGGACGATCGGCTCCAGGAGGAAACGCCATGGGCGAATGAGAGCAACGCGGAACAGCTCCTGGACGTTGAGCGGCTTGGAGGCGTCGCCACGGTATCTGTAGACCTTGCCGGTGGCCTTAGAGAGTGTGGCGGCGCGCATGCGCAGAAGCGTAGGGGCGTACGTCTCAGGGGTGAAGAGCACGAGGGCAACAAACACGGTACCACACAGACTGGGACGGTTAGCACCTGCATACCCAACCCACAACTTACATGGCGAGGAACCCCATGACCCACTTCCAGCCGGCGGCGTCACCGATGTAGCCTCCCGAGATAGGCCCCAACGCAGGGCCAAGGAACGGCGCAGCAGAAAACAGGGCCATGCCAATGCCACGCTGCTCGGCTGTGAGAAGGTCCGAGACGGTGCCGCCGGCGTTGGTGAGTGGTGACGAGCCGAAGAAGCCCGCGAACGCGCGGAAAACGAGCACTGCGGCGGGGTTTGGCGCGGCGCACGTCACGGCCAGCCACAGTGTTAGACCAAAGCAGCTGAACAGGTACACAATGCGGCGGCCAAACACCTCGGATGTTGGTGCCCACAACAAGGGCCCAAAAGCAAAGCCAAGGACGAAGAGGGCTGGGGCGTTAGTTCCACTTGTGTGGGTGGGCACGTACAGACACCACCGGTCCAGAGCTCGGACGACCCGCCGAGGTCATGCATGAGAGAGCGCACGCCGCCAGCGTACCCCGACGACGCAAGGGTCACAGCCAGCGTGAGCAGAGAGGTCATGCCGACCTGCCCCCACTTGTATGCCGCTGGAAAGTTCTGAGGGTCCTCGGCATCGTCCTTGAGCCAGTCGACGATGTATGGGTCCTCGTTGGTGCCGCTACCCTTGTAGTGGTGGCCGAGAATCTCGCTGAAGGGAGTAACCCACCGGCGCCATGGGCGGCGCTTGAGCGTGTACGAGTCGGGGTGAGAGACGCTATGAGGTGTTTCCGGAGAAGCGGCCAGGGTCGGCTGATTGGAATTGACCGATGGCGATGTGGAGCTCTTTGTTGACGCCGCCATGGTGGGCAACAACAACCAAAACGACGGTCAGAACGGTCAGATGAGAGAGATGAAGAAAACGCGAAAAGGAGATGCCATGGCATGAAAGAGGCGTTCTGTGAGCTTCAAGCAGTCCGCCCGTGAGTTTTGCGCAAGAGTGATGCTTTGGGCCAACAACTGGGCAAGCGTTGGGTGGCGGCATTGAAGAACGGCTCGGCCTCGGCGATGGAGCGGTGGGCCAAAGAGGCACAACAGCGGGGCCCGAGTGCTGAAACGCGGGGCACCTGCCAGTCGGGCGCCGAAATCAGTCTCCGCCCGCACAAACACCACCACCGTGCACCCCACCATCCACTCCATCTGGCGTTGTTTGCCGAGGACAGGTCCATGTTGCATGGTCGAGGTTGGTGACAGCCCTTGCATGGGTGCGGAAAAGTGTTACATATGGTCGCTGCGGGCGGAGCTGCGCTATCTGGGGACGGGAATGCCGAACTGAGAGCCACCGTTGGTCGGGATGGCCGCAGAGAGGCCAAAGCCAAGTACAAAGTTGGATCACCACGTCGGGTAGCGTCGTCGTGCTTGAGTATGAAGCGAGACGCGTACGATAAAACACACGCCTAGCTGCCGTCGCGGAGATCGGCTGGCGGATGGTCAGACAGCACCGTGGTTTCGAAACGGGCGGAACACCCTGGACCTGTCGGTGACTGGGCGAGAAAGCCCACACGCCATCCGCCGTCGCCGTCGAGACGGAACACACGCACAAACTCCCACCATTTACCGTCCGTGGAGGCGTGGAACGCAAAGGCGTTGGACGAGACACGCGAGACACGCAGGTGGACGTGGTCGGCATCGACGTTGAAAGCGTCGGCGTCGTCGCTCACACCACCATTATTGACCACCGAGACAACGCCGACCGTACCCGTGGGGGCGCGCTCAAAGCACAGTTTCGCCCAGTGGGTGTCGTCGCGCCACACCATGAGTACGGGCGCATCGAACGTTGTGCGTGCGCCCGCGACGGACACACGCGACGACAATGAGAACTTGTCCGGCGCGGCAAAGCCCAAAGGGCAGGCGTTAAGGACCGCCGGCGCGCCCAGGGGATCCCTCACCCAGTCGGTCGCGGCGTACGCCAGTGGCACGAGCGTCCCGTCGTCCCCCTCGTACGCGCGGCCCACCTTGAACCCCCATTCCAACGGCGGCAGCCCCGGAACTGTGACAGGCGGCGCGGACATGGTTGATGTGGTTACAAGGTAAGGAAGGCTGCGCGGGTCGTCGTTGGATTGATCAATTGCTTGACTCGGTCAATAATCGGCACCGGAGTCAACACCGAGCTCTACCAAGCCATTCACACAAAACCGTTGCAAACTCGCACGTTCATAAGATCAACACAGAGTACGACTATCGTATCCCCGACGCCGCCCCTCTAGTATCTTGTGCATGCTCATTGAGACACACTTAACCGGTAAACTTGTCGCGTTGGAGGCTGAACAGTTCGCAGTACTTGCCGCCTAGGACCATGAGCTCTGCGTGTGTTCCGTACTCGGTAATGGCCTATGAGTTAGTTGCCTGCACACCTCGGAACAAACCCACCCCATCCTCCATGAAGGCGATCTTGTCTGCACGCCGGACATTCCCGAACCCGTGCGAGATGAAGATTGTCGTGCACTTGTGGTCGCCGCGGTGAGAGAGGGAGTAAAGACGATCAAAGAGGTCGGACTCGGCGCGCGGGTCGAGTGCAGACGTGGGCTCGTCAAACACCACGAGGTCGGCGCGGTCAGCGCCCATAAACGCTCGCGCAAGAGCAATGCGCTGCCACTCCCCGCCGGAGAGGTCCTTGACCTGCGTGCACAGGTCAAGCTCCTCTGTGTCCTCGCCGCCTTTTGCTTTCTGGGGTTCATCTGTTACTTTGTCCTTCAGTTCAATCTGGTCCCCCTTCTCATCTGAGACTGTGCCGTCTGCCTCTGCCGCCTCCTCGAGGTTGGCTTCCCGGTGCTTTGCCATCTCCTTGACCGTACGCATCCAAGGAGTGGTGTAGTCGGTGTCATTGAGGAGAGCGTTTAGCGGGACGCGCTCAACCACTTGTTCTGCGCCGCCACGCTTAACAGCTGTCAGGATGCCCTCGACGTCATCCATGGCCCTCACGTCGCCGATGCCAATGTTCTCGCCGACAGTGAGAGGGTACTTGACAAACTCCTGAAAGATGCAGCTGACACGGTGGAAGTATGTTCCCCGTTCGATATCTGGGAACGACACGCCGTTTACCGTGATGTCGCCCGTGAACGGAACAAGACCAAGCAGAGTCTTGACTAGCGTTGTCTTTCCGCTCCCATTGTAGCCCACAATGGCGAGTGTCTCGCCGGCAGTGATGCTGAGATTGACGCCTGAGATGGCCGGCTTTCGCTTTCCGGCATACGTTACGCTAAGGTTGCGCACGTCGATGCTCACGCCGCCGGGCTTGCGTATTGTCTCGTAGTCGACGCCCCCGCGCTCCGGCTGGGCATTATTGTCGATAGCGGCGTACAGCGCGCCGACGAGCACTATGTGGTTGACCATGTTTCGGACGCTTTGGGCAGCCTGTTCGAGTGTCGAGCCAAACGCCTGAACCGACGCCTGAAGCAGAGTTAACGACGCAAGCGACGTGGAAGTGGCAACAACGCGAGTCGCCAGGAGCACCTGTCATCAGGACTAAGACATGTGAGCCACCGTACCCAGACAAGGTTTTCAAACGTCGCCATCGATACGGCTTCATAGAAGCTCTGCGCGTAGGGGTTGGGGCTATCCGAGGCCTTACCGAGGTCGAAATGAACCTCCCACTTTCGTAGCAGCCAGTCGCTAAGACCGAAGACAGAGATCTCGGCCTTCTTGTTCATGATGCCCTTGAACGTCTTTGAGAAATGCTCATAACGCTGAAAGGCCATCGAGTCTTTGAAGATGCATACCTCCCAGTCGGATTTGACAAAGATGTTGCGAAAGAGGCGGATGAGCATGGGCATGAGGAACACCCACAGGAGCACGATATTCAGTGAGGCGGAGTCCGAGGTTGTGAGGGCAGTCATGACGACAAACGACTGCCCCACAATGCCCACGAAAGCGCGGAGGAGGTTTCCGGTGTCGTGGACCAGGTCAAATGGCCCTTGATAGTGGTACGACACTTGTGTACCATCCATCATGAACTCATTGTTCCCCTTGACCGCCGCTTCGGCAAGGATGGCGCTGTGGATAGGATCGGCCTCTTGCTCGTGAGTCTCGCCCAACTTTGCCCGGAGGTACGCGCTCGTCATGTGCTTTTCGAGATACCTCTGTGAACGTGTCAGCCGTCTGGACTGGCCGCACGGCCGCAAAATTCTCACCATAGGTTGCCTTTCAAAACGCTGGAACCACCACACGCTCATAGTCCCGACGACAGTGAGGGACACGGCGAGTGCACCCGCACACAAGGCTTCACTCCAAGGCACAGGCTTGCCAGTCGACAGGCTGCGCTCCGCGAGCGCGAGCAACCGGCCCACGGCAGTGTATCTGGCGTCAGCCGATCCGCGCCCACATGTGCACACGTACTGGAGAGGAGGGATGATACCATCGACGATCTTGAAGATGACAAACAGCGCCCCATGCCACAGGAAGGCGCGGTGCTCGTCGCTGCTGAGGGAAGCCCACAGCCGGCCCCACAAAAGACACACCATGTCGATGGCTATGCCGGCGTTGCGCAACGTGACCGGTCGAACTTGCTTGGGTGGCAGAAACGTCCGGGGCTTGGCTGGGTCGACCACCCGCGACTGCAGCCACAGCCGCGTGAGCAGTGGGAGAGAATCATACTCTTTTGGGAGGGTAAGTGTGGTGAGCATGATTCTGTTGAGCAATGGCTGCGGAAGCCATGCCAATGTGCGACATTTATCAACTTTGCAGCGCCGCAATCAGAAGAGGTGTGCATTCAAGTTTGTGGCGACGGACGCACAGGCCCTCTAGCGGCCCTGCAGTCCGTAGAAAACGGAAACGGGCTTCGGTTACCTACATGTGACAGAGATTCAGCCTGTCTAGTCATGAACCACGAGGCGCAAGCTCAGACATGTGACATGTGATACGTATCAACAGGAACAGTGCGAATGCACTGTACTAGTAGTACTGCACAACAGTGACGTCGGGGTTGAGGGCGGTGATGAGCACCGCAATTGCAGCAAAGACCATGACGATCAGACTCCTGAATCAAAACATTTCGCTAATTCAAGGCACGGCATGACGCACATCTCATTCCTGGCGCGTGCAGCGGTGATTATACATGGGCACCGTAACGATACAGAGGCAATTAAGTATGTAGGTAGCTAGTCCCAAAGCCACGAAATGACCCGCAGCCAGCGGTACCGTGGGGGCTTGGGGGGCTCCTCGGGGCTGTGCTCAATAGCAAGGAGGATCTCCTCGAGAGGTACCTGAGATAGGTGGATCCAGCGGGTGCGCTTGATAAGTTTCCACCCGAGGTACACGGCCATGATCAGCCCAATGTCGCTGGCGTCAGCTGCAGTCGGCGTTCGATGCACCCACAGGTAGGCTGTCACGAAGCCTGATGCGGACCAGTTGCCCTTTGTGAACACGGCGAAGCCATTTGTGAGCAATAGCAGGAGGCACATGAAGAGTGCGATTGCAGATGAGTAAGCTGCAGTCAGCTAGCGAAGAGGCAAATACAACTTACGTGTCCATGAATTGTACCATGGCAGCCGCCTCGCGGAGATGCCTTGTACAGTAAACGCTCGGCGCAAGCGGATGTGGTTGAAGAGGATACAGCTCCACGAGATGAGGACGCCGCATCCGACAAGGGAGACAAACCAGTAGAACACGGTGATGGCACCCGAGCTTAGGCCCATGAATGCCAAAAACGAGAACAAGACGTAAGTTGCCGTGCAAAGGTAGGGGTTGCCCCAGCTCGTAGTACGAAGGAAGAGGCGAGGCGCCTGACCCTTGAGTGCAAGACCGTACAGCACGCGCGTGCCACCAAGGAGTGCCTGGTTGCCCGCGGACCACGCCGAGGTGATGACGACAGCGTTGACAATGTGGGGGATGGCTTTGATGCCCGACGCCGCCGTGGCGAGGACGAACGGCGACGTCGCTGCCGTGCCGCTGTCGTCGCTGAGCCGGTCGTCGTTGGACGGCACAATCATGCCAACGATAAGCACGGCGAGGACGTAGAAAATGGCGACACGCGCGAAAACGCGCTTGCATGCCTTGGGGATGACTGTGCGAGGGTTCTGCGTCTCGGCGGCAGCCATCGCAATGCTCTCGATACCCGAGAACGAAAAGACGGCGTTGATGAGCACCGCCCAGAAACCCAGGAAACGGCCCCACGCGCCTTCCGCAATGTACGGCACAAATGGGCCTGGGTTGCGCCAGTAGCGGAACCCGACGCGCTCGATGCCCGGGACACCTCCGAGGTCGGTAATGAGGCCAAAGATGATGACGCCGACGACGAGTAGAATCTTGAGCATGGCAAAGAAGAATTCAATCTCGCCAAAGATCCGGATCTTGCTGAATCCGACGACGGCCGTGAGTATAATGAACGTCATGATCCAGGCTGACGCGTTGACGTCGGTCCAGTATGAGAACAGCACGCAGATGGCTGTGATTTCGGATGGCACCTGGCGTCAGATGTTGCTCGCGGCACGGCAGACCCACAGATAGCCAGTTTCCGTACACAATGTTCCATCCCAGAGCGAAGCCCAGTGCGGGGTCGACGAGCGTTTCCGCATGTCGGACGAATGAGCCTGTCACGGGCATGAACGCGCTGACCTCACCGAGCGCGAACTGCACGGCGCACACGATGAGGCCAATAAAGAAGTATCCGAGTAGGGCGCCGAGCGGACCACCAGTGCTGATAGCGCCACCGAGACTGAGGAAGAGACCGGTACCAATTGCGCCTGGCGTCAGTTCAAGTCTTGTGGCCCGCGCTCACCCGCAAGCGCAAGCATGGACAGGTGTCGCTGCGACAGGCCTCGCTTGAGGTCGCGCTCTTCGTTGAGCGTGAGCACATTCCCCGCCGTTGTCCCGATCTTATCGTCGGTTCCCACGTGTTTCGACGCCTCTACATCCGCCGCGTAGTCTGCGAGCTTGCCGTCGTACACAGCGTACCCGGGAACAGGCTCGACGCCGTGTTGAACGTACCCGCCGCTGTACACGTCGCTGTATCCGCTGGGGTATTCGCCGTCGTACTCGCCGTGCTTCTCCATCTTGCCGTGAGTGAAGTGGACGTAGAGACGATAAGGCCAATGTTGTCAGAAAAATGGGTCAGCTATGTATAGAAAAATACTATTGACCCACGTGATGCCCTTAGCCGTACTTTCGTCAGTTGCGCCATCGTCGGCGTGCTCCGCGAATAACGGTGCAGACATCCGGCGGTGGTGCCGTGTCAGTCTGGGTCTTTGCCTGACACCAGCATAAGCACCCACTGGATGTTCATGCGCAAAGATTACGATTGCGACGTCGAACACGGAGACACAAAGCCACAGAGGTCCAAGGGCCCATGGGCCCAGGTGGCTTCAGACCACGTGTCCCTATGTTGCTCGACCCTCAAAGATCAAAGATCAAAGCAGTCGCGCTTGGCGTTGGCCCTGAGAGATAGCGGGTAATCCTCCAAGGCTCGAGCACAACCGTGGCGCAGGGACAGTTGTCACTCCTGCATTTGTGGTGCGCGCGTCTTTCAAGATGCAACGACACGTCAATAAAGAACTCACGAGGTGCTGCTCAGACAGTCGTACGAGCTCATGGGGGCGCACAGGCCTGCCCCCATTCGAACGTCCCCGCCTTTCCTTATTCCCACGACAAATTCTCGTTCACACCGCTGCCGCGCTCGTCTAACGTTTCTCACTGACACTCATCATCATGCAGCAGCCAGCTCCAATCCCGTCTCAGCTTCTTGCCGGAACAGTCGGCGTCATCACTGGTACGGTCCTGCGCAAGTGGGGTGAAACTAACGCCAGGCGGCGCGCAGGGCATCGGCGCCGCAGCCGTGGGGTGCTTCGCTTCAGCTGGCGCAAAGGTAATCTACTCGATCGATCTTGTCGACGTGAAGAACCACCAGCCAGTGGACGCAGGCAGCACCGAGTTTATCCGTGTCAAGGTGGACATTACCAACGCCGACGAGGTGGAAGCCCTCGTCCGCCGTGTCATCAAGGACCACGGCCGCCTTGACTGGTTCGTAAGTCGCGCCCCCGTCGCGTCGACGTCTGACCATTGTTTGCCAACGCCGGCATTGTCGACTTTGAGGTGCTTGCGACGACGACTCCAGCTGCCTTGGTAAGTCTGCATCGAGGCGCCTTGGGCTGAGACAGACTCGCATGCTCGACGTCAACGTCGTTGGCGCATTCAATTGCGTTCAGTGGGCTGCGAGGGCCATGATGACGACAAGCGAGGATAAGCCTATCTCCGGGGGTAGTATCATCGTTTCGGTGAGTGTAAGAGGAAATTGAAGGAACTGACACCAGACGTCACTTGCAGCGTCGTCGGGCGGGATGGGCGCGCCGGCGTACACCATGTCCAAGCACGCGACGACCGGCCTTGTGCGCTCAGCCGCTGTCAACCTCGCCATGGCTGGTACGGGTATCCGCGTCAACGGCGTGGCGTGAGTCCATCACTTGCACCGGAAAACAGTTTGTTAACGTCAGTCCCGGGCCGACTGCAACTGCCATTGCGCAGAACAACATGGCCACCGCGTCGCGTAAGTTCTCCACTAACAATCGTCAGCTAAAGCATTAGCTCAGGCAGTCGCGGCCGTCATGGAAAGTACGGCCAAGATTACGCCCGAGATCATGGCGGCCTTTGGGGCTCCTCAGCACATCGGCAACGCGGCTGTCTTCCTGGCGTCCAACCTCGCTGCCGGGGTCAACGGCGTGGAGATTGTCGTCGACAGGGGTTTTTGCCAGATGCCCAAGGCGCCCTCTGGCATTGTGTTCTCCCTCGCGCCCGAGCCTCTCTAGACCTACCCGGGGTCGGGAAGGACAGCGCGGTAAACTGCAATTTTTCCAAAAAGATCGTTGGCAATGAATGTGTGACAGACGGAAACTTGTACATACTGTCCTGCACGGCATTCCCAATGGATTGGGAAAACAACCCATTTCATCCTCGTCAGACAAATAGAAGGTAACGGCGACGATGTTTGGTTTTGAAGAGCCACATTGCCACGATCCACGGGGCCGCGACGCTGTGGAATGCAACGCCACATCTCTTGAGACTTCACATCCCAAACACCTCCGTCGCAAGTCCGATCGGACCCACCTCGGAGCAAAGAATCGGGAGCCGAATCATCTGCGGCGGAACGCTCTTTTCAGGTAATTGACCAAGCAGTTTACATTTCGCGTGCCTCGCGCTTGCTTGATGCGTGGTGCGGTGCGTCGCGTCAATGACCTATCAGGAGTCGCACTTGATGCGGATTCTCTGCTTCCGAGGTGTATCCGGGGTCAGGTAGGTAGCGTCGCCTCACATGATGCTCGTTGGTAGCCTCATCCGGCTGTCACCGTGACGCTAACAACACGGGCATTGTGCATTGGCTGCCCGAGGCATTTGTGGCATCATCCATGGCACAGCCGCAAGGCTCACCTTTTGGGTGCCACACGCCCGGAAGGAACCTGTCGATCGCCGACAAGACGAGCATATTACTAGGCTAGAATGCATACACAGAAGGTGACATGCCGTACTAACGTTATGGCCAAGTCCCGGCGCGCGTAGTGGACTGGACGATCCCCGAACAGCCAATCAACGGTCGTTCAGGAAGGAGGCGATCACTCTGTGTCGCCATCCGCGGCTTGAGGGATGCTTGTGACCCCAACGTTCTGCTGGAAGCCGCAATTGCGATATGCATACCTGAACAAAGTGACTAGGCGTGGTGGTTGTTGTTGTGTTGGCTGAAACAGTAGCTCGGTCATAACTATTGTTTGAATTGCACTGCTGCATTCTATCTACTATTGCGGCAACGACGTCCACCACTTCTCTGCACTACCTGTCCCGAGGTCTATGCCTTCTCAATGTGCTGCTCTTTGCGTTCCTTACGACCCCATGGCTTGTTGAGCGGGCTCTCCTTGCCCTGGAACACAAACAGGTCGTAGAAGAATGAGCCGATGAGCGCACCACAGATCGTGGCGATGATGGGTGTCCATATCCAGTAACAGTGGCGGTATGTCCAGATCTTTGCGGGGTAGCCAAAGATTGCACAGGCAATGCGTGGACCGAGGTCACGCGCAGGGTTCAGGCAGTAGGCCGTCTCGGTACCGAGCGCAGCGCCAATACCCACAATAAGCCATAGGAGGATCATGCCGTTCATGCCTGTGGGTGCGGGGTTGTTGTTCGCGTCGCCTAAGGAGAGGATGAGACCCATGAGAACCGCCGTCGCAAAGACCTCAGAGCAGAAGGCGCTGATGTTGGTCATGTACGGCTTGGTGTCGGTGAAGAAGAGTGTGGCGGTCGACGTGTCGAGACCGTACGAGCGCACAGCGTACCCGCCCTCAAACTGGTTCAGGAGATTGTAGTAGTTTGCCTGAACGAAGACAGACCCAACGAGGGCGCCGAGTGTCTGAGCGAGGCAGTATCCCGGTACCTTGCGCCAGGGGAATCCACGGAAGGTCGCAAGCGAAATTGTGACAGCGGGGTTGATGTGGCCACCAGAGATGCCACCGGCGGCGTGAACGCCAAACATGACGCCGATGCCCCAGCCAAATGAAATGGAGAGGTACTGGCCCTGCTTGAAGTCGGAAAGGACGGCCTGGCAGTTGACGCCGTTTCCAAAAATAATGAGAATCATGGTGCCAATGAACTCGCTGAGGTACTCGCGGTAGCGCCAGCGCGTACGAGCGAGCGGGTTGGCATGGTAGGACATGGACATGACCGAGGCGTTGTCCTTGATGGACGCGGCGTCGGGCGCGTGCTCAAGGTGCATTACATCGTTGTTGTTGCCAAACTTCTCTTCCGTGGGGGAAAGGGGCGTGGTGTTCTGCGTCGGGACGACCGTCGCCATGCCGTTTGGAAAAAGTGGGTGCGACTGGGCGGGACGGCCTGATGTCAGCGAGGTGCCACAAACAACCTCCGGCTCGCCACAACTCACCAGCATTCATCATTTCGAGCATGTCGGGCGTCACGAGAATATACTTTGTTGCGTGTGAGAGTTCGTTACGCAGGTTCTCCTCTGCTGCCTGCGCTGCGTGTGGCACAGTGGGGAAACCTGGGCCAAACATGCGTGGGTCCTGTTCATGGTCTTCGCCAGCCGCGTGGTGCGGCGTGCGAGGACGAGACGTGTAGCCGCCATGGTCGCCGACATAGCGGATGTCCTGGTGAACGGGCTCGTGCACGGCACCGGGCACGATGTCGTCTGACACGCGCCCATGTGTCGGGTCATGAAAGATCTCCTGGGCCATATTGTTGCTTGAGCGAGTACAGGAGTGTGCTGTTGAAGTTACGTCTTGGGGGTTTCTGGCCACGCCCAACAGCGCCGGCTTAAAGCATAACCAGGCCGCCACCAACTACTGTACTACTGTAGAACTCGCCGTATTCAGCGGCAATCTCGCAAACAGCACTACACATAGCTCGGGGACCCTTATCGAACCGGCATCTTGCAAACGTCTCTGTCCGAGCCTCATGGCAAAGCAAGACGACGCAACTTCAAAGACGTCACATTGGCATCACGTTGTCCATCGCGAGGGTTGGGGATAAGAGTTTGCCACATTCCCAATCGCTGGCCCGACAACACATCCAGCCCGAGCTACGCCAACTCGGGTGACCGGCCAAGGGAGACCAAAGATGGGAAATGCAATAAGCTGTCCTCTGGGCGGTTGCTGTGCCTCCGCTGCCGATACCAGACGCGATTGGTTTGGCTTCGAGCTATGGTTCAATCTCGAGGGAGGGTGGAGGGGCGACGTGCCACACCAACTGAAACTCTGATTGCAACCGCACCGGTATTGCACATGTTCTCATGCCGCTTCAGCTGCGCGCTGCGCTCGACGAGGACATGTGCCAACTAGCCCATTTCCTTGCTGCCAAGAGCACGTCACTCAGCGCTGGCAAGCCCGAGGGCTGAGTGTCGTGAAATGCCGGTAAAAGCCGCATGCCAGAACACGAGGGCCACTCTTGACAACTGCTAAGGAGGAAAGCTGAAGGAATGAAAGGCACCAAGCTCACCCTCCCACAGGTCCCTTGCCCTTGCCAACAGACGCACGGCCTATCTTGCTCCCCCACCACAACGCGAGGTTGTCCCGGCTAAAATGCAGTTTCAATATAGCACCAGCTTAGCGGGCGCCGCCGCCTTGTGTTCTGTAACCCTCAGGTGAGCGCATTGCAATTGCGCTCTCCCGATTAAGGCGCTTATCGCTGCCCGTGTCCGTCATGAATGTGCTCCGCTGCCGATGGTAAGTCGCAGGAGAGGGCGGAAACCCGTAACGTGTGCGGCACACGGGGTGTGTTTGCTTTTGCCGGCTCATTACGTCTCTGGTTTGCGGCAAGAATGCTTAGAATCCAAGTGAACCGGAGAATGGAGATTCCAGGCGCGGCCTCCGGTCCTCGAGCGTGGAGGACGTTGACGACAGAACGCCTCCCCCTTGGCTCGGTGCCGGAAGTCCAACCCAGCGCATCGTACATTCCGCTGACTTGAGCCCTTCGGCCCCACATCCACTAGCTGTTTGGCTCTGTGCTGGCCCCAGACGGCCCCGGACTGCGGCTGCAGGGCAACAGTGCGGGGCCAAGGGAGAACCAGCCTGGCCAGCCCCGGAGATCGAGCGCGGTTGCATGAATATGCCAGGAGCAAAGACGGCGCTACGACACCACCAGTGTTGCCCCGCGTGTAGCCCTTGACGATCTCGGTCAGGGACAACAAAGTCCCAACCTACATCACCCCACAGGCACGGCGCGCGTTTTATTTTGCACTCTCTCTCTGCGCAAGCCGCCCCAGCTGGCCCAGCTCCCCTCGTGCAACCCACCTGGACAGACGCAAGCAAAGCATTGCCGCTCGCTCCCCTCTTCGCTTGCTGCCGTGATGCTTTGACCTTGGGATAGGCTAAGCCAACGTTAGTGTGCTTGTCCGACTGTGCACGTCGAGTTGACTAGCGCAATACACCTCGGTACCTCGAATAGATCGCCATAGTATTGTGCGTTGTGGGGCGAATGACCACTTGCCGCGGCTTTCGGTGTGCTGCTCGAGCACCAAAACCCGCACACAGATGTCTCACAACACGCAGAGCGACTTAGGTGGTTCATCGTGACTAGCCGTGGCCGGATTATGCTTGGGGCAGAGGAGATTCCCGATGACGGCTTGTGCCCAGAGTACGGGCCAAGAACGACGTTGTCCGCATACTACTGTGCAAGGGACACACAGCCAATGCTGTCATGTGTACCTTGCTCCGCGGGTTACATGCCGCAAGGTCTGTCAGGGCGTCAAGTCAACGTCGCATACCCAATCTCCAGCGGCGCGGCATGCGCACGCAGCGGTAACCCGACACATGCTCACAGGGCAAAGCTCTGATCTTATTTCTGTCGACTGGCACCATCACCCATGTGCTTTCACCTTGGCAGCTAATGCGATTGAACCGGCCAGCGGCCGCTGCCGCCCTCTCCGGGCTGGTGTGAGACTTGGTGTGCGTTTCATCGGAGAGCGTGAGATTCGAAATGCCAATAGGTGCGCGGCTCGGTCAAGTCAAGTGCTATCTCGTCTGCTATCCGCTGTCACCTCTCTGTTCCCAATCCTGTGCCCCGCGACCGGCGTTGTCGCGGACCAGCATTGGGGATAGCAGTGTCGGTATTGACAATCCGCGGCTGTGCACACGCGGTGTCATGTCGTGCTGCTCTCACGCATCGGTGACATTGTCGGCAAGGTCGGGCGACGCTTAGCCGGATGGCCGTTGCCATGATCACCGCGATAGGTGATCGTGTGCAGGAGGGCGTTGCGTGTTATGGGTGTAGATTGCGCACAGACCCAGCAAAGGTGCGGCATGTGTCGGGCGTCGTGGCATGACGGAGAGACGGTATAACTTCACCCGCATTGTTGCTTTCCTCTGCAACGCCATAGTCGTGTGTCGTACACCGTAGAGACCCCACATCCAGAAACCAGCAGTACAGAATGACCATCGACAACCAGAAGTACCTCGTGTCGGTGGACGTGGGGACGACGTCGACGCGCGCCATCGTGTTCAACGAGGCCGCTGAGGCGCTTCTTACCCACCAGACAGAGTATGAGCAGATCTACCCTCACCCTGGCTGGCACGAGCAGCGCCACGAGGACCTCATTGGCACGGTTCACCAGTGTCTCGATGGCATCGCTGAGAAGCTCGCCTCCAAGGGCATCAGCATGGACGCGATCCCCGGCATTGGCATCACCAACCAGCGAGAGACGGCTTGTGTCTGGTCCAAGAGCACGGGCAAGCCTCTCCACAACGGTGAGTCTAGGGCTGTAGAGCTTGCTGACAGCAGCTATTGCGTGGCCCGACACCCGTACCACCGTGACGGTCAAGCAGCTGTCGCTAAAGTCTGACAAGGGTACAAACGCGCTCAAGGACAAGACTGGGTGGGTAGCTGGAGCGACAAGGCCTCACTGACCACAGTCTACCGCTCTCGACGTACTTTAGCGCCACCAAGCTGAGGTGGATGCTGGACAATGTGCTCGAGGTGCGCATGGCGCACGACCAGGACGACCTCATGTTCGGCACGGTCGAGTCTTGGGTGCTGTGGAACCTGACTGGTGGCGTCGATGGCGGTCTGCACCTGACGGACGTGACGAATGCCTCCCGCACGATGCTCATGAACCTCAAGACGCTTGAGTGGGACACCGAGTGCCTCAAGTTCTTCGGTATTCGCCCCTCGTGCCTGCCCAAGATTGTCTCCAACGCCGAGGTGTACGGCAAGATCGCTACAGGCGCCTTCAAGGGGTGGCCGATTGCAGGCATGATCGGTGACCAGCAGGCTGCACTCGTGGGAAACAAGTGTGTTGAACTCGGCTCGGCCAAGAACACGTACGGCACGGGTGCATTCATGCTGTTCAACACGGGCGAGAACATTGTGCCCTCCAACTACGGCCTGCTCACCACCCCCGCGTACAAAGCCGGTCCGAACGCCGCACCCGTCTACGCCCTCGAGGGCTCCATTGCCGTCGCCGGCAGCTCAATCCAGTGGCTCCGTGACCAGATGGAGCTCATCTCCACCGCCTCGGAGATTGGCGAGCTCGCCGCAAAGGTAAAGGACGCAGGTGGCATGTACTTTGTGCCTGCGTTCTCGGGCCTTTTCGCACCATACTGGGACGACTCGGCTGCGGGTACGGTCGTGGGCATGACGGCATACACCAACAAGAACCACATGGCGCGCGCGACCCTCGAAGCGACGTGCTTCCAGACCCGTGCTATCCTCGAGGCCATGGCCAAGGACTCCAAGAAGGAGCTCAAGGTCCTGCGCGTTGACGGCGGCATGACCAACTCGGGTACGTCGACACAGGCCTCTGTTGGCGCTGACATTCAGACGTCTGCATGCAGCTGCAGGCAGACATTCTCGGCATTGACGTCGAGCGGCCTATTATGCGCGAAAGCACGGCGCTCGGCTCGGCCATTTGTGCTGGTGTCGCCCTCGGTCTCTTTGGCTGGGACCTGTCCAAGCCCGAGACGCTCGCAAAGGTCAACGTGTCGGGCAAGTCTGTGTTCAGCCCACAGGTCGACGAGGCGGACCGTGCTCAGCGCTGGCGCGGCTGGGAGCGTGCAGTCCAGCGCGCCATGCACTGGAGGGAGGACGGGACGCGCCTCACCCGTGCTGCGGGTGCGTTCGACGCAGACGAGACGACCGTGTCCAGGTAACTGAAGCAGCGAAACAGAGGAGCGACAGGCGCAACAACAACAAGGGCAGGTGCCCCTGGACGACGCACCAGCAGCCAGGTTGTAGGACTAGTATCAACGTATGAAGCCCGGAGTGTAGCGAGTGCTTGACAATGGTGGAATGCGAATATAGTGGTCATTGTGTCAATGACGTCTACGTTTCGTCTCCTCGCCAAAACAAAGGGCTGCAGTCGACGATAACACACACAACCACCACGAGCACTATTGTTTACCTTGCACTGTTGATCGTGATCGCCGACACACGCAAACACAATGGTCCGCGCCCACACAGCGTGCAGGCCTGGAGAGCGCTCGAGGCGTCATGCTATAACACTAACATCCTTCTTACGTTTTAGACATCCTCAACATCAACTCCAATCATGCTCAGCAAAACGTTACGCTTTGCACGCGGCAACAAGCGTAGGCGCAAGGACGCCATCGAGGGGAATGCCCAGCCCGACGAGTCATTGTAGGTGCCCCCGCATGGCCGTCGCTGACTCCAGCGACAACTGTATAATCTCCAGCGAGGGTGAGGCTGTCGGCAGTGGAGAAGGCGAAGCTGGTCCCAGCCGTTCGGTACAGCCCACGCCCTCCAAGCAGCGCGACGCGCACTTTCACGGGACCTCATCTGCTGGTGGCTGCAAGGTCGTCACTCTTTTTGAACCACCTACGCCAGACGACACTATTGGGGCCGTAGAATACGGCTTTGAGCGCGACCGTCGGGACCGCGGAAACATCTCTGCAGGGGACGGCGATGCGAGCAGCGGTTGCGAATCGTATGCCTCTTGCCCCCCTTCACCCAACAGTGCCGCGTACGAAGCATACACGGGCCGCCTGTTGGAGCGCTTGAACACGCAGGAGCGCGACTACAACAAGTTGATGACCTACTACAGAGACTTGTACGGGCGGTTCAATGACGCCAAGGGCGAGATTGCGCAGCTGCGCTCGCAGGTGCACACACTGAAGGCCCAGGTTCAGCGTCGCGACGACCGCCTGAACGCACTCAAGCATGCCCACAGTAACAAGCAGCACAAGAAGGATGAGTGACGAACCCAAGGTCACGGGGCGGTGCTGTCCGAAGAAAGCGGGCGTCGGGAACTTTTCAATGGTCTGAAATGGACGTTTCTCGGTGGCAACAAGTTGCATCTTAGCGAATCACCTCGTCGTGTCCACAACTGACTCTTCTTCCACACTGACTCGGCAGCAGCGTTCGAGTCGAAATGCACAGGATAGATGCTTGCTGGACGACCTCCTGACGCATGTGCAGATCTGTGTGACGTATCGCGCTGAAGAATGACGAATAGTCGCAGGGGAATCAGCCTTCTGTGTCGATTCTAGCAGCGATTACGACGGGTTTCGGCAGACAAGGGCACCGGGTTGGTCCAGATTAACTCGTGCTCCTCGTCGTTCGGAGCCGAGCGTTGCACATTGGGCGTTTGGCGCGTTCGTCGGTGGCAACTTTGTCGACGTCTGTGTGTATAAAAGACGGCTTCCAGGACTGCGAGAGGGACCGTGCAGCAAGCTATAACAACACCGCAATTTCTTCAACTGTCACACCATGGGTCGCACTCACACCAACCCCAGCATGGCTAGCAAGGATCTTCGCCAGCGGTACATTGAGCACTGTGGGTTTCATGCGCGGCAGTGATGAGCGAGGGCTGACGGTCTAGTCTCCAACTCGGACAAGAGCAACCAGGTGTACTTTCAGAACCTCGTCGAAGAGCTTAATCCCGGCCGCAAGATTGTCGTCACCAGCGACGACAGCGGCTTCAACTTTCTGCACTACGTCAAGTACGCCAAGGATGAGGACCTCGTTGTCAACGACCTTGAGTCGTTGCGACGCATTTACCAGGTCGCCTTCAGACACCCCTGTAACTGGCAGCAAAGCAGCGGCGATCTGCATTACAGCGACACGTTGCGCGGGTGGAAGGTGACCTGGCGTGGGCACGAGTTTGACGTGATTGTTACCAAGGTGAGTTGGTTGGCGGCGTAGGCAAGCGAGCGCCAGCGCTAACGCCAAGTGGGAGACCAACTGCGGTGAGACAGAGCTTTGGCACCTTGTCGCGGAAGACGATGCGTACGCCAAGGAGTTCATTCTCAAGGTCATGCAGTACTGCCTCCGCAGGGAGGAGGACCCCTTCTCGGTTTACGAGCACGGCTACTGGAGCACCGACAACTCTATGTGGAGTTCGATCAAGAAGGCATCGTGGGACGACGTCAACATGGCCGACGAGGTCAAGCGTACCCTCCAGCGCGACTATCGCTCCTTCTTCAAGGGACAGAAGACGTACCAGCGTTTGAATGTTCCTTGGAAGCGCGGCCTCATCTTCCACGGCGTGAGTGAAATCAAGGGTGGCACGAAGCTCACACAGCAGCCTCCTGGCAACGGCAAGACCATCACCCTCAAGGCCATCATGAACGACATCGACGTGCGGATCCTCTATGTCAAGTCGTTTCACGCCCGCGGTGGCGACAGTGCCGACACGGACTGTACGTGGCAAGGCTTACGAAGGCATAGCTAACCCCAGCCATTGACGAGATGTTCGCCCACGCCCGCCGACAGTCGCCGTGTCTCCTTATCCTTGAGGACCTCGACAGCATGATCAGCGACGAGAACCGATCCTTCTTCCTCAACGAGCTCGACGGCGTAACTGAAAACGACGGCATCCTCATCGTCGGCACCACCAACCACTTTGACCGTCTCGACCCTGCCCTCTCCAGCCGCCCCTCCCGCTTTGACCGTAAATAGTGAGTCGACCCAGTTCCTCAGCGAACAACACACCTAACGCCCAGCTCCTTCCCCGACCCCAGCGAGGCGCAGCGCCGAAGCTACGCGCAGTTCTGGCAGGACAAGCTCCAGGACAAGGACACCGAGGACCTCGAGTTCCCCGACTCGCTCCTCGACGAGTTTGCCGCCGGTACCGAGGGCTTCTCGTTTGCGTACATGAAGGAGGCGTTTGTCTCTGCTCTCATTGAGATTGCGCACGATGAGGAGGACAAGGCGATGGTGGCCAACGGCAACGCGCCCGAGCCGACCATCCCGTTTGCGAAGGCTCTCATTGGCCAGGTTAAGCACCTGTGCCGTGAGATGGAGGAGACCAAAAAGGCTGCAGAGGCCAAAAAGGAGACCGACAGTGACAGCAACAGCGACTAGATTGTACCATTAGAATTTGATTCACGGCACCTAATCTGACAATGGGCAGCGGGGCTTGTGGATTGTAGAACTAGAAACCATTTGGGCCAAGAAACAAGCATATGCATCATACATCATACATCATAAGCCGCGGAGATAAGACGCGGGAGAGTGGTCAAAGTCCCCAGGTTGTGCGCTAGAGGCATCAGTCCCGCTTTGCCAAGCTTGATAGCGCTGTGCCTTGCCGGGGGCGAAGGTGTCGTCAGCAGCTGAGCCATGGGCACTGACGCAGGCCTGGGACTAGGTAGTCTATGTATTTTCTGGAAACTGAGTCACCCCTTTTGCTTCAGCAGTAGTGAGTTGGTCTGGGCAACAGTGCTTAGCAGGAGATGTGTTGAGAGTGCGTACATGGAATGGAAACGGAGCGCGGCTGTCGGCGTCCCGACGATGCTCCAAGTGAGGGGGTAGAAGGAGTACGCACTGGCCACCACCCAAGCTTACTTGGGTGTGGTGTCAGAGTGCCTGGGCATGGGGAGCTGGGCCTGCTGGGCGGTGACGACGACCAAAGACTGGGTCTTGCAAGTCTTGGCTGCGGTCGATGCATCCTGGCAGCCTGCAATGCCTTGGGCACAGTGTCCCCGCCCAGAAGCCAAGGATCTCTTGCATTGTCTTGGCTCTGTGACAGACCCTACTCACTTGCTCTCACCGTACACGGTGGGACAGCCTGAGTCGGTGCCCCACACCACGTCTCTCTGACACGAATCTCTTGGCACTTTGGTCTTCTGGCCATGCGAGCCGAGCGACAAGCAAAGACTCAGAGGTGGCGTGCATTCAGCACGAGGTAGTGTGCAGACACCACTCTCCTCTCCTCATCGTCGCTCTCTCCTCTCTTCTTGGGATCAAAAGTCTCGGCACGGCTTGGTTCTTGGGTTCTGTCTCCCCAGGTCTTTGCTCTTGACCAGCACCCTCAACCCAGATGACACCACTTATACCCCCCTCGACACTACCACAACCCCAGCCCCAACCATCACCTTGACTCTCTTCCACACGGCCACACGGTCGTCGACACCATGCTCCTACTCGATAGGGTTTTGGCCGTCACCTTCGGGGTCTTGACGGCCGCTACACTCTCAGCAAACGGCGCGCCACTCCCATCCACCTCTTTGTCTCCGCCACGACCAGAAACAGCCCCTACCCATCCGGCACCGGAGCCAAACCTCTTCTTCAACCTTTCCTTGTGCACCGCGACACTAGCATACGGCGACGGCTGGAGCATACAGCATACCCCAGCCGGTGTCTCGCATGTCGCCTACCCCGGCGACAACTCCCGCGCCACAGTCAAGATCCGCGGGCCACCATGCACGGCAATCTATATCTCTGGACAACGGCACGCGCCAACCGGCGGCGACAGCACAGACGGCATCGCGCTACGCCTCGAGGGTAGCGCCGACGCGGCGGCGGTTACGTCTGGCGACAACGGCGAGGTCATGATTGCAGCCGAGCACAGCTGGGGTGCATGCGTGGCCGAGCTCACAGTGTCGCAAGGCGGCTTTACACTGGACAGCGTCATCGTAACCACTGGGTTGCGTTCACAAGCGTGAGTTGACCCCGCCTAGCTCCAGAATTGAGCCGCGGGCCAGGGCTAACTCTCCCCCAGATCTAGCTTCAACGACGTGCCTTACGAGACCAAGACCTTTGGGGGCCTCAACGCCAAGGTGCAGGAGCTTGCGAACGCTGGTGACAATCGTAACGAGGACGCCGTCGTCGGCGCGGGCATCGACATGTCGTTTTCGCCTCCGCCCAAGACGGCTTACATGCTGCTGTACGGCTCTGTTGGTCCCGACCACGGCGTTGTGCGCGTTGCCCTTGACGACGACGACGGAACGACGGACACGTTCAACTCGTCCGCGAGCGAGGGCGACGCCGACGTACTGCTATATGCGGTGCCGCTCGACCCCGAACGCGAGTACACCGCACACATCATGCCCGATGCTGTGCAGGAGCTGAGCCGCGCCGAGTTTTACACCTCGGACGAGCCGACGGCGCAGGTTCCCCTCGTGGCGAGCGCGAGCGCCACCTCGACGGACGAGGAGGAGGAGCACCACGGGCTCAAGTCGGGTGCGATCATCGGCGTCGTCATCGGTGCCATCGTAGGCTTTACCGTACTGTTCGGCCTCTTGTGGTACCGCATCGACAGGCAGCACCGCAAGCCCGACACGTCGCGCCGCGACTCGGACTCTACGATGGTTGGGTCGGACGCGCCCGTCACTACAAAGCCCCGCGCGGCTCTCATCCGTGCCGGACGCGAGTTCAAGCGCTGGAGGGGGTACCCCGAGGACATGCGTGACCTGGAGCGTAGTAACAGCTATGACCCAGAGCCCACACAGTACCTCAACGTCGAGCCGGGCAAGATTGTGTCGGCCGGCTCGCTTGAGCGTATCGACACACTCGACACAAAACGCCCAGACCCGTGGACTGCGTAGAAACGCAAGAAGCACCATATCTGCATTAGGCCGCCGCATCAGGAATTCTAAACTGCATCAAAGCATAAGCATCTGTAGAGACAACAACAATCTGTTTGTATAATCCATGTCAGGGTGTATGAAGTCAAGGAGGTGGGGTTAGGGGGGCTGCGCAGCTGCATCCCTGGGTCGTCGAAGTGCTCTGACGACCTCGTGATCGAATTAGTTGTGAAGGGTTAGGATCTGCAGGAATGCGTACGGCGTACAGGCACTATCAACGGGTGGCGAGCAGCAGTGTCAGGTTGGCGACAACTGTGCTGCTCTGTCCGTGCTGTCGTGTTGTTGGGCGCAAGGAGGATGGGCTTCCCGGTTTACAATGTAGGCAGTGGTGAGGTTTAGTGATGCTGTTCGCGAGTGGCGAGGGCAATTGGTGCAGACTCTGTCACCTCACTCTGCAATCCCCCAAACACTAGCCAGAATGCTCAGGCTCAGACTGTTCCATTGTCACGACGCCCTCAGCTCCACTTGAACACTACTAGTAAGCAAGTGATGCCCGTTATCTCTACTGCAACACACGTTTACCGGCAAGGTGGTTACCGATGTCCGACGTCGTCGGGGCGCGGCGACAACGCCGTCAGATACTCGTCGCGCACACTCTCGTCCCCGTCAGCAATCTTTGTCAAACTTACAAGATCCGAGCGACGCTGCGACTTGCTCCGACGGCTCCGACGTCGTTGCCATGATACAAACGTGCCGGGCTCGGCGTCAGCTGACTCGAGACGGCAAACTATTGCAAGCAAGTTGGTGTCTGTCGCATGGCCTTGGCCCGATGAGATCGGCTTGTGGGCGACACTATTGGCCAACAGCACATTGCTGTCCTTATCGGATCGACTCGGGAACACCGCGGTCAAAGGTTTCAGGTGCGGCGGCGCGCGGCCCACGCCGCTCCACAACCTTGTGTTTACCGAGCACACTCCTGCGGGTATGCTTGTTAGAGACGGAGGCACGTTTGAAGCGATGCAGAGGTTGGTGTCGAGAGGCGGTGCCTGGGTGTGCTATATCCAGGCACGTATCAGACACTGTTCAGTGCCGTTGTCCGTTTACGAGGCGGTGCCGACGAGCCCTGCAGTGTCGACAAGCCCGCCCTCTTTCCTCTTTCCATCGGAACTGTCTTCCAAGTCCAGCGAAGGTTTCTGCAGATGTTCTGCGTCTCGTCTGTGTCGGTATGCAGGCACACCGGGTCGGGATCTACATGACGTCAAAGAATGCACGCTGCCAAGACGTGTCGACGACGTTTCAACAACGGCAAGATAGTCGGCTCTGTCGGTTCCACCGGATACCCACACAAACGTGCCTGGATGCGCGCCGGCCATGGCAATGTTACGCGCCCGAGCTCGCCACTGCTCGAACTGGAGTTTATCCATGCAACACTCTTTCAACCTCTTGCAATGCAAGGCGCAGCTCTCTCT
The DNA here is from genome assembly GCA_002335565.1 of Cutaneotrichosporon arboriforme. Classification (NCBI taxonomy): domain Eukaryota; kingdom Fungi; phylum Basidiomycota; class Tremellomycetes; order Trichosporonales; family Trichosporonaceae; genus Cutaneotrichosporon; species Cutaneotrichosporon arboriforme. The sequence continues at coordinate 773,754 of BEDW01000009.1, read as the reverse complement.
CCGAGAATGTCCGTGCGCGTGACTAGCAGAGGGCGCCGGGCGCCCACGGCCAGTGCACACATGCACCGCATCATGCTCAATCAGTGTGTGAGTGTGCTCATCTCGTCGACATGGCCAAAGGAAAGCATATAAAGAGTGCCCTCCTCGATGCCAGAGTCTCATCACCAACTCCCACCTCCTCCCTCTATAGCACTACACAATGACCAACTCCCCTCCCATGAGTGAATACGACGGCGCGACCGTTGTCAACGACAACAACCTCCGCCCGACGGGCGTCCCCAAGATTCGGACCAACTCTAACGGCCTTGCGCCGCCCCCCAAGGGGCTTCCTATAATCCCAGACGAGCTGCCATTTGTCGATGAGACGGCCTACCTCGACGTCAAGCAGTGAGTCGCATCTACTCTCCAGGCCAGTACTGACCACTAGCCCCCTGCTTGTGCCCATTGGCAAGGGCGGCGTACTTGAGGCCCTTCACATGCTCGACGCCGAGCTCAAGCAGGCGGGCCACCCATCGCTCATCTCGACCAAGCGTCCGCACCAGCTCGTCGGCCGTGAGGTCAACCCCGGTTCATTTGGCGTGTACGAGTACGCCTCTGGTCCCAAGCTTCTCCTCGAGCCTGGCCGTTACCCTGGCCTGCCGCTGTCCAACTGGATTGGGTGCAACTTCTGCGGCACCTATGACCTGGCGACCAACTTCCCACCGCTCAAGAGCGCCAGCAAATCGAATGGCCTGCTGGTGCCCGACGAGAACCTGCAGCGTCTCGGCCTGACGATTGTGCAGGTGTCGCAAAACCAGGCGGCCGTGTGCCTCGACCCGCAGATGCGTGTCTTCGTTGTCAACAACAATGGCTTTGTCGCCATGGCCACGACGGGTGCGTACAAGGTCCTTGGCCTCGTCGACCAGACGCACCTGAGCGACCCCATCAAGGACCCCCACTCGAAGCAGATCCTCGGCTACAAGCAGAACGTGTGCCTGCCCAACGGCTACGTCGCCGCCACGTTCCTCGACATTCCCGCCAACAACGTCGCCATCCTTCAGCGCAAGAACGAGCTGTTCCAGCTCGGTGCCGGCCAGCACTTCCTCACCACCACGGGTGTCTCCCTTCGTGGCCTCTTCACCATGGGTGAAGTCCAGATCGAACTCGAGGCCGACAACATCTACACCCGCGACCAGGTCCCCGTGTGGCTGCGCCTGTACCTGCGCTACCAGCTGTTGCGTCCTCTCGAGCTCACGCGCCACGGCTACCCTACGCCGTTTGACGCGCTGCAGGACAAGACCCGCTCGATCCTCACACAGATTGTCGCGCACCTCGACTACTCCACCATGGCACGCACGCGCAACGCTGCACCCGACGTGCACCACCACGACGACGGCAGCGACGGCGACGTTGGTGCCGTCTTTGTCTCGGCTGTGCGCACACAGGCCATCGACGAGCTCAAGGTCATTGCGACCGAGTACGGTATCAATCTCGAGGACTTGGCCATCATCGACCGCAAGTTCAAGGGCGAGATTGCCGCCAAGCTTGACTCGCTCACGACGCGTGCCCTCGAGGCGCAGGTCGAGAGTGCCAACCTTGACCGCGAGAACGCAAACAAGCGCCGTAAGCAGGAAGGCGAGGCGCGTGTGCTCGAGCTGCAGAACGCGATGAAGCGCGCGACAGTCGACACGGACAACCAGAACACGATCGCCAAGGCGCGCGCACGCGCAGAGGCACGCACCATCGAGGCCGAGGCCGAAGCGCAGGCTACCAAGATGCGCGCCGAGGCAGAGGCCCAGGCAACGCGTATCCAAGCCCAGGCCGACACGGCCACCACGGACGCGTTTGCCCGCCAGCTCGCACAGGGCCGCGTCGAGGTCGAGCGTACCCGCGCGTACGGCAACAACGCCGTCTTTGCCCCCATGGACGCCCTCACGTCCTCGGGTATGGTCGGCATGGGCATGTTCTCCCAGACCCACAAGCCGGCACCAGCGGCCCCGAACCGCATCTAGGCCACGCCCTCGACCGGCCACAAGCCCGCGCCCACACACAACCGCCTCTAGGCCTCTCCCTGCGCTCAATAAGCTCCGAACAGCCCTCGCTTAAGCGGGGTATTAGTCTCCTCGCGGCTCAACCCCGAGGCATAAGCTCGGTCTCAACGGTACTGTACTACTAAATTAATCGAATGTTTATAAACTCTTCTGTGTATAACTATTATGAATAAATCGGAATCACCATGTTGTGCACGGGAATAACTAACCTTACAAGCATTCGCGGACAGTGCATGCAGAGTCCGTGGCATGTGATGCCCGACGCGGTATGCAGCAACCGCCGGCTTGGCATTCCCGTCCCGCCTTTCGGTCACATCCAGGCGCCCATGACGCAACCGGATACAGGACATCCGCAAATACAGCTAGAGTTGTGTGTTGCAACAACAATTGACGCCTCGACACTGCCGCATCAACCATGGGTATCGCGCTGGGCTTCTACTTTGTCGCTGTGGCTGCGGCCGAGCTGTATGCGCTGTCTACGCGGGGTGCGTCCAATGAAGGCTGGACGGCGCTGACAATCAGCATTCACTCTGGATGGGTTTCTCAACGCGCGCAAGCTGATCGGCACGGAAGCGTGCTTTGCGCAACCGGGCTTCAAGAGCTACCCGTGGCTTGGGGCCAAGCTCGACCAGCTAAACTGTACGCTCAACTCGGTGTTTACCGCCGTGCACGAGTCGCCCGATGCCGAGCTGTTCATGAGCGTGTTTGGCGGTGTGCTACTCTCGGCCGCCGTCGTGAGCGGATACGAGTCGTTCCGCCGGCGTTCGGGGATCCTAGGCGTGGGCGTGCGCGCGGCCTCGCTGTTCCTCCTGTGGGGCCAGAAGATCACCGCCGGCTTTGCCATGCCGCTCTACCTCGCCCTGTGCGCTTGGTCCCTCCCTGACCGTCGTCCGGGCCCCGACGGCGCGCACGCCTGGTCGGCCCTCCTCGCCGTCCTGGGAGGATACCTCGCTCCCTCGCTCTACGCCGTGTTCCAGGAATGGTCGTACCAGGCCCTAACAATATGGCAGCCCTTCCCCGTCTACATTCTCGCACTCAACCTTATTCTCCCGCGCATCCTGCCCAATGTCGCCCGCACCACTGCAGTCGTCACGTCCGCGGTCATCTGTTGCGCAGTGTCGGCTTCAGCACACTTTGAGCTGATCAACAAGACGCTCCTCACACACGAGAACAGCCTCGCCAGCGTTTTCCTTCCCTCGGCCGCACCCACGCTCACGTACGCCTCCCACTACCTCCTCCTCATCGACTTTGTCTCCGTCACCGTCGCGTACGCCACTTTCGCGCTCGTCCGTGGCCGTCCTGGTGCCATTACTGGTAAACTTATCACGTTCGTCCTTGCGACCGCAGCGTTTGGGCCAGGCGCAGGCATCATTGTCGCCTGGGCTTACACCGAGGTCGGCAAGGCGGGATAGGCGTGCCAGATGTGTAGCAGTCATGTACAATGAGAGAATGCAATTGCAGTGTCGCCATGCTCAATGCTCGGCCAGACCAGATACTAACGATACATTCGTCTATGGTGCGGCTAGCCCGTCTCAAGCAAGTATCACCTCCCTCCCCTTACAGGCTCTACAGGCGCGACTTTGGTGCGTCCTCGCCACGAAGGTTCCGCTTGATGACCTGGAGGTCGGCCTCGCTGAAGCCGAGACCCTCTTCGCTGGTGACGTACGCGTCCCAACCGCCGTACTTTTCAGTAAAGTCCTTCATAAACTCGGTCCAGAATCGGGGACGTAGCGATGAAAGGTTGTACAGGCCTGGATCGTCGGGGTTCTCGAAGAGCGCGCCGACGCCAGCCATGATGACGTTGAGGAGGCGCTCACGCTGCGTTTCGATGCCGACGCGGCTGAGCATGTAGTCGAGTAACACGTCCTCGGGCGCCGTGCCCGCAAGCGACTGAAGCATGCCCGAGACAACACCGGTGCGGTCGCGTCCGGCTGGAAGTCAGCCACATCTACTCCACCTGGAACCTACCCGTGCAGTGGATCAGGATAGGCACGTCCGGCTCGTCGCGGATATGCCGCAGGATGTCACGGAAGGTATTCCTGTACCCCGCGACAATAATCATGTACTGGTGCTTCCAGCCCTCGGTGCCGTCGCCGATGGTGAAGAGGTCCGGGCGGGGCGCGCCGTACTCTGAGGTGGGGTGAGTCCAGAAGTTGACGACGCCAGGGACGTGCGGGTCCGGCGACTTTGCACGTTCCTTTTCCCGGCGAAGATCGTACACGCGCGCGACGTTGGACTGGAGCCACTCGACACTTTCAGCCGTGTCCTCTGGCGTCTCGCCTGCGAGCGTTGCGGAGCGGTAGATGAGCCCCGGGCGCACCGCGCTGCCCGGTGCGGCGCCGAGGTCGCGCAGGTTCAAGATTCGTGGTGCACCCTCAATAAACGGCGCTGCCGAGGTCGCCGCGACCATCAGGTCCTCGGCGATCGGCTCGCGAATGTCGGTGAGCGTCATCGCCTCGAGCTGCGCGCGAGATAGCCGCATTGTCAAAGCAAGTTTGGTGAGTAGTGGGTAGTGTCGAGAACAGTGCTGGTCGTGTCGAGGTTTAAACGTCAAACGCAACCGGGCCGGTGTGTCGGCTATAGCCGACCCGGTAAGCAATACCCCCACGTCGTCGTCGCCGTCGGCATGTTGCCTCTCACACTACTACTCTACCCGCAATCCCCACTACCTCTGCCGTGCTGCAGATATCGGACACCGCCGCTGACTGCAGCATACACGTGCGTGGGGTTGGCCCAGCAATCTAGTACGCATTCCGTTCCAGATCTCAACGACATGTGTGCGATGTGCTCAACGCCGAACACAACTCTTGCAACCTCGTCTTGGTCACACGCATTACATGAGAACTCATCCTCGCATTCCACGGCGGTTCTATCTAACATCTTATGGTTGACGCTGACGCGATTGTACTTATTCGGCGAGTGTGCTTTCCTTGCTGGGCGGGACGACGGGCGACTTGTGGTTTGACGGCGGCCACTGCTCGGCATTGTGCTTGACCTCACGGGAGTGTTTCCCGCTACCGACGGCTTCCTCCTTGCCTCCGAGGCGCAGCACAGCCGTAGTGCTAGGAGGTACCTCTACGTCGACCTTGAGTATGCCGTCCTTGAGCGTCCAAGCGACCGCGGCGCGGCCGTATGGCGTGACGGTATGCGCCGACGCGCTCGTCAGCGTGCCGCCCGGCACCGGCTCGACGGCGAAGCGGCGGTATCCTGGTTCGAGGGGCTTGATGCCGGCGACAGTGGTGTGCAGGAACTCTGCGACGGCGCCAAGTGCGTAGTGGTTGAACGACGTCATTTCGCCTGGGTTGATCGAACCGTCCGGGAGCATGCTGTCCCAGCGCTCCCAGATTGTCGTCGCACCCATCGTCACGGGATACAGCCAGCTCGGGCACCCCTTCTCCTGCAGCATGCGGTACGCGACTTGTGGGTGGCCTGCCGACACGAGCGCAGGCAGAATCGCCGGCGTGCCTGCGAAGCCTGTTCCAATACGGAATTCCTCGCGCGTCGCGAGTCGCAGTAGCCGCTCCGCCGCGCCGGCCCACTGATCAGCGCGCAAAAGGTCGAACTGGTATGCTAACGCATACGCCGTCTGCGTGTCGCTCGAAAGACGGCCAGATGGACTGACGTACTCGGCCTGGAACGCGTCGAGGAGCCGCTCCCGCTCGGCGGCGTACCGCTTTGCGTCGGCGTCGAGGCCAAGTACCTTGGCTACCTTGGACGCTACCCCGGTGACGCCGACGAGGTACGCGTCGGCCACGAGGTACTGGTCAGTGAGTGCCGCGGCCGCGTTGTCGGGCGGTGCGCGGGGGTCGAGCCTGATGATGTCAGTGTCGAGTGTTGGGGGCCGGGTGCTCACCAGTCGGCCAGCTGGAAACCGTCGCGGGGGTTCAGCCACAGCCCATTCTTGCCCCGCGGGATGGCCTTGTCAAGCCATGTCGACATGGACTCCCATGCCTCGCGGAGAAAGTCGGTCGTCCCGTATGCCTCGTACAACGCCTCAGGCGTGAGGATACACACGTCGCCCTGGGGTTAGCTCAACGCTACCACAACGCCCACCCAGACAGCCTGCGGCTGCGTGTTGGCAAAGTCGCCGCTGTACGCCAGCGTATCGGGGACCACGAGCGGGGGTACGCCGTGGTTGTCCTTGAGCTGCTCGGCGCGCAGGTCGTGCAGCCAGTCGCCAAGGAACCCGGCCGTGTCGTACAGGAAGTTTGCCGTTGGGGCGAATACCTGAATGTCGCCTGTCCACCCAAGCCTGGCGTCAGTCGGCGTCCCTTGTTTGTGCTTACCGCTCGTCGCGCTGGGGACAGTCGGTGGGGACGCTAACAAAGTTTCCCCGCAACGCCCACACGACGTTCTCATGGAGGCGGTTGATGAGCGCGTGCGAGCACTCAAAGCCCCCGATACGCTCCATGTCCGAGTGCACGACGACCGCAACAAAGTTGGCCGCGTAGTCGTCGAGCAGCCCCGGGGCGCCGGACACCTCGCAGTACCTGAACCCGTGCACGGTGAACGCCGGTTCCCAATCATGTACCTCGTGCTCGGGCGAGAGGTAGATCCTGTCGGTGGCCTTGGCGGTGCGCAGCGGCCGCACGCCGAGCTCGCCCTTCTCCATGACCTCTGCGAAGCGCAGGAGGATGTAGTCGGTGGCTTTTTCCTTCTTCGGCAGTGTGCGGATCTTGACCCAGCCCACGAGGTTCTGTCCAAAGTCGATGACCTTCTTGCCCGCTGGTGTAGTGATGAGCTCGACAGGCTTGATCTCCGCCATGCGGCGCACCGGTGGGGCTTCCGGTGCGATGAGTGTTGTCTTGGGCGGGAGCGGGATGGTCTTTACGCTGCGCCACGGTCCAGTCTTCACGCCAGCATCGTACGTTTCGCCGTCGTACAACTCAGACGAGAGGAGAGGTCCGTACGCCCATTCCCACGACTTGTCCGTGGCGACCACGACCTCACCGCCGACCTCGAGCTGCGCAAGGAGACCCGGTTCCGCGCCCCAGATATTCCGCGTCGCTTCGAGCCAGGTCAATCGGCCGGCGTACCACCCCTCGGCGACGGTCGCCTCGATGATGTTCTCCCCACGCTTGATCACATCGGCATGGACAGCGTAGGTCTGGTAGTGCAGGCGGTGCGCGTACGACTGCCATCCCGGCGCGAGGACGTGGTCGCCCACGGCGATTCCGTTGACGCGCACGTCATACACGCCTAGCGCCGTGGCGTAGAGACGTACCGGCGTCTTACCCGGCTCCGAGTCGAGATTGAACTTCTTGCGGAGGTAAAACGGGCGCTTGGCGACGCTCGCGGGCGGCGGCGTGTCGGGTCCAACGACGGAGGCGCGCCAGTCCGAGGGCTGGAGAAGGGCGGCTTCGAGCGTCTCCTCAGCCCAGTCGGTCCACTTGCCGTCCTTGCCCTTGGCGCGGACACGCACACGTACACGCTCGCGCGAGCCGAGGCCACCCTCGTCGGCCGGCCACGGCACGCCGACGCTCTCCGCGCCCTTGGTAGAGTGAACGCGCTCCTCGCCCCCGCCGCGCGACACGCCCACCTCGTACCCCGCCTGCACCCAGCCCTCCTGCGTGTTGTCGTCGGCCTCGAACCGCCAGCTCAGCGACGGACACGCCTGCCCCACGCCTAGCGCCGACGCAGAGTGCCCAAACGTCAACTTGGAGATACGCGGCGAAGCCATGGTGTCGTCGATTGTGTTGGGCAGACGACTTCAGCAAGGTGCTTTAGTACGCTCACAGTACCGGCACATCATCACGCCGGCGCTTGGCCCGGGTCGTGTGCTGCCGGACTCTAGGCCGGCATACATTCCATGTCTTGGATTCCAGCTGAAGCCAAGAAAGCGACTCGGTTCAATCTCGGGCAAACAAGGCCCACCGCAACGATGTTGCCCCGCATGCACCACCACGCATATTACACCGAGCGCATGGCACGCGTGGCAGCGATTAGGTACGTGCATTGTACCGAGCACCCCCAGGCTCGTGACAGAAATCACATGTGTACGTACCAGTGTGACCGTCATGTGGTCTTTGACTCCACAATGGTACAATGCTCCACTGAAGCGAGACACGGGGGAACGATGTGCCGGTGCTTATGGCTCACTAATATGCCGAGCACACCCAGTGTACTGATAAGGGATTCGGTTTACAAGCGACCGGTGGACGCTGCTGGAGTGACGCTGTGCAGCACACGGAACATTTCAATGATACTAGTTAACTGGACCAACATCTCCCCGCGGCTCCCTGTGGCACCCCATGGAGCCCGCGCAGAGCTCGAGCCGACAGTGGGGCCGGCAAAGCATAGCAGAGTACGCATCCAACATGATGATGGTGGGCACGAGTTGTATCACGAGCACATCTCTCCGGGGCAGCATTGTGCCGACCCGGGTCATGTGGCGCTCCCTTCCGTGCCCTAGCCAAGACCCCGGTCGGCACTGACAACAAGTGACTACCTTTGTCTTGGAGATGCGAATCGCTTGCAGCATCAGATGTCGGGACAAGACGTTCCGATGAATATGTGTATATATCGAGCGCGCACATCCGAGCGTCTTGGTACACACCTTTGACGCCATGGCCTCGCTAGACCACGACAAGGCCACGATCGAGCACATCGAGTCGCGTGACTTCGATGCGGAGAAGGTGCCGGCGGCCCTGACTGGCGACGGCCTTCTCAAGTCGCGCTACAGCGACCTCTCCATCCCGCAGACACTATGGGTCTTCAAGCGCGTTGTCCTTATCGTGCTCTCCGTGTACACCGGCTACGTCTGCGAGGGCTTTGAGGTTCGCTCGAGGGTGTAGCCAGGTGCTGATACCAGCTCGGAGCGGGCGGGACGGTTATCGCCAACAAAGGGTTTATCAAGCAGTTTGGCGAGAAGGGCGGTGAGGGTGTGCGCGCCCTCAACCCAACATGGGGTGAGCTGTGACTGGCAGAGGGTAGAGCTAACGGCAGTGTCGACCTGGAGTGCTTTCCTCAACGTCGGCCAGATCGTAACCTTCACACACATCTCATGGTTCGTCGGCGAACATGGATGGAGCTCACTCCAGGGTGGCAGACAAGTTTGGCCGCAAGTTCTCGTTCTACGTCGCCTGGTTGTGGCTCGCTGTCGTACGCGCCACCGTGCCTGCTGCCACTTACGCCAGGGTTGCACGTTACTCAACACGGCCAAGTCGCCGCCCGTCTGGGCCATTGCAAAGCTCTGCAACGGCGCGGGTATCGGTGTGCTCCAGTATGTTGCTTTTTGCGCGCGCATAGCTGATAGCAGGGTGACGTGCCAAGTGTACGTGATGGAGATCTGTCCCGATAAGATCCGCGGTGGCATGGTCACGTTCCAGGCTGTGTGGTAGGTGCTGGCGAACGAAGTGTTGCTGACGGCAGGACGGCGATTGGCGGCATTATCGTGTCAGTCATGATGCAGCAGCTCAACCAGACCCATCCGGACAACTACCTCCTAGCGATGCGCATCCTGTGGGCGCCCATCGGCCTGATGCTTATCTGCTGGGCACTCGTCCCCGAGTCGCCGTGGCACTACGCGCGCAAGGGCGAGAAGGCCAAGGCGCTCAAGTCGATGCGCCAACTGTACGGCGGTATCGAGGGCTACGACTACGAGGAGGAGTACGGTATCATGGTCCGTACGCTCGAGCACGAAATGACCATGCTGTCGGGCCACAAACCGCGCTTCCGCGACGTCTTCAAGGGCGTCAACCGTAAACGTACCTTCACCGTCATGATCCTCGCCGTGTGCCAGCAATTTGCCGGCCTCGCCATCATCAGCACCTACTCGACCTGTAAGCCCTTGCACTGGGTGTTGCTGACGTAGACTTCTTCTCGCTTGCTGGTCTCGCGGACCCGTTCCTTGGTAGCCTGATTCTGTCGTAAGTTGCCCAAGGCCGCAAGGGGTCACTGCCGAGACTAACCCGGCCAGATGCTGCAACCTCCTCGCAATCACTCTGTGGTCCCTCTCAACGGACAAGCTCGGACGACGTACAATCATCAACGTCTGTGAAACGCTCGTCACCATCATATGCTTCGTCGTCGGGGCTTTGTATTGGACCGGCGCGACTACAGGCAACGCGGCGGCTGGCACTGCACTGGTAAGCCAAGACCCCCTCAGGCCTGCACTCACACCAGCTCGTCGTCTGCTGCCTATGGACGTTCACGTTCCAGACAATCGGCATGTCATACTATCTCTTCTCGGCCGAGCTGCCGTCTGCCCTGCTGAGAAGTAAGTCGCGCAGAATTCACGCGCTGACAGCCGCAGTCAAAACGGGCCCGATCACGTTCTTGACAAATTCGATCACGGGCATTGCAACTTGGTAAGCATGAAACTCAACGAGTTGCCGTTCTGACAGCTATTAGTTATGCGACGCCGCCGATGCTGCTTAAGCTAGGCCTGCGGTCCGGATTTGTGTACGGCGCACTGTCTGCGCCAATGTGTGTCTTGATGTGGCTCTACCTGCCTGAAACCAAGGGGTACGTCGTAAGGCACGGGGACTGGGCTGATGCATCACAGCCGTTCGGCAGCAGAAATAGACGAACTGTACGAACGCAAGGTGCCTGCCTGGCGCTGGGCCAAGACGACGACAGCTGTCGAGGAACAGATGCGTGCTGCCGTGCAGGCAGACGCTGCGGCGGCGGGAGAGCCAGTCAAGTAGGAGGCAGCATCAAAGTCAGAGAAACCAGGGTAACAGAGTGTGAGACGCAGGGTTTAGTATTGTTTCCCGCGTCCTGAAGTTTCGGGGTGGATGTTGCATCCTCCGAGACGTGCGTTGTAGAAGCGTCTGTTGGGTTTGGTTGTCAAGGGGTTAGAATTTCAGAGGCCTGGGTATACGGTGGTTGTCCTATGTACTCGTCGTATCCGTTGCTATAGAAGGGGGATGAGAACACATCGTCTGGAGTGCGTGGCGGAGTGAAGATTCCATTACGAGATCGCAACAGCTAGATGTGTTCGAGAGGGTGCACAAGCAGAGGCGGATATGGTATATCCCGTACCGCGTGCCTGACCGGGCCACTCCCGCACTTCGGTATCCCTGTCGCTCGCCGCTCGCTCACTACTCTCTCTCTCTCGAATGTCCCCAACCTCCGAACCACACGGTCCTCACGACGCCGACCTCTGTTCCTAGACGACGAGACATATCTCTAGTCAGTAGTGCGCCGCACACACAGACACGCCGCCCCGACAACCAGCCGCCGCCAGGCCGCACACATCTTTCTGCGCCTTGCAGACACCCCTCAACCCCCATCTTGGACTTGACCACCACCACATCGTTGCCGTTTTGTCGCCATTGACAACATTTGCTCAGCCGCAGCGGCCGCAGCAGCACGAGCATCCCACCACACTCACCAGTAGTGACCACACGGCCGCACGTCGCAGCGCAGCACTGCCGACACTGGGAACACTGGCCACCATGCTGCGCCCAAGGACGCTAGGTGGGCGCGCCATGATCGCCATTGTCGCGTTCATTATCGCGCTCCTCCTCGTCGCCAACGGACACCGGCAACGGCACGGCGGCGCCTGGGCTGGCGGACACAGCTTCGGCCTCGGCACACAATACGACGCCGACGTCCCGGCGAGCTTTGCTAACCCGGCCGTGAACAGCGAGGCGCTCGAAAAGTTCCTCTACGAACCCAAGAATCTCGACCTGTACAACCCCGTGCGGCCATACAACTTTATGTGGATGAACGAGGCCAAGTTGCGCAAAATCGCCGTGTGCATGGCCCAGGGCAACTGTCCTCCAAATGCCGAGAAGGTGGGTTTCAAAACGGAGCACATCTAACACCAGTTTGTTGTCATCGGCACGTACCATTGCCACCAGGCAGTGTTCGACAACTACCGCGGCGGCGAGGGGATGTGGTGAGTGGCTTGAACTGGCGTAGCTGACGCCCAGGTGTGCGGACATTGTGCGTTCTCGTTCTCTAACCGACTGTGGACTAACTATAGATCGACTCGCTCGAGAGACAGGGCTACACGGTGTTGCTCGCAGGCGAGGCCAACTGGCCGTACATGGCACATCTGTACCGCCAGTTCCCGGACAACATCAAGGTCATTCTTAGCGAGGACGGCACGATCCAGAACATCGAAGAGATGGACTACAAGCGGTGGTTCAAGAGTCCAAGCAACCCACTCGGCATCCCGGCGTGGAAAGTGAGTGCCGTCATACAGCCCCATGGCTAACTGTCAGTTTTTCCGCTTTTCGTACTTCCCCAACGGCCGCTCGACAATTGTCGGCGAAGCATGGTCCGTCTGTGGCGAGCCCGAATTCCGTGACCCCAAGGCGCCCGACTTCCGGAGTGAGCTACCTTACCCTCGACTTGGACTGACGCTTCAGACTATACATACATTGGCTATGCGCTCGCCGAAGAGAACCCTCCCGTCGTTCCGTTTGAGCAGCGGCCCATGCGCGTGTACATCCTGGCCAAGCGCCTCGAGTACTTTTACCCAATGTTCGGGCACCAAATGCTCACCCACTCGCAAGTGACAGAACTGTACCACTCGCTGCGGGAGGAGTTCCCAACGTTTGAGTTTGTCGGCTCAATCTACGACGGCCGGACGCCAGAGGAGATCGAGGAGCAGGGACCCATGACCCCCCCTGAGGGCTTAACCGACCTCGGCAAGCTCGGGCCAGACGAGTGGGCCGCCGAGATCGGCAACTCACGCGCCCTCATGGGTATTGGGTTCCCATACACCAGCCCGAGCCCGTACTTTGGCCTCTCGCGCGGCGTCCCATTCATCAACCCTGTGAGTAGCTTTACTGCTGGTGCCGCTGACCACCCAGCACGAGGTCACAGAACACACAGACGAGAACGACTACCGTTCGTGGTACATCTCGCAGCACGAGTGGCTGCGCGTGCTCAAGCCGCCCGAGGTGTACAACGTCCCCGAGCTCAACGTGACCGCATACCGCGCGGCCATCAAGGCGGCGCTGACGACGCCGATGCCAGCGTGAGTGCACCCCTGTGACGTGCCCACTTTAGGCTCTAGTTGACGGCTAGCCGCACCCTACCCCACCTGCGGCGCAAAGCGCTCGACGAGCGTATCGCCAAGTGGGTCGAGGAGGACTGGCGGCACGCCGCATCGGTGATCCTGGCCGACCGCAAGGCAGGCAAGGAGACCCAAGAGCACACGGACGTTGAGGAGTTTGAGCTGTAGCGAGTATTAGATCTAGTGCATCCACACCATCCAAACATCATTGTCGTATAGATAGTCTGCATCTTTGTCATCGAATTGGCCCAACAAGTGTTGCTGCGAGACATGTGTCGGAACCGCTTATCTCGGCAAAGTCGGCCATGGATGGGCAATTCAATACTCCCTCAGCTATCTGTCGAGAAGTCCATCCTGCAATCTCACATCATGTACATTGCGTGGATCACCGCTGCGCTGCGCCTGGGGTCGATACGCGGCGGCCATGACACGACCAAGAGCACCCCCGCCCCGTTGTGGGGCACGCTGCCGCAGGGACCAGTGTACATGCTCGCACCGGGTGCCGAGGGTGAGACGTTTCTCTCCGCGGCGGCCAAGGTCGGCGGCGTAGGCGAGCTCGTTTCGTGAGTCCCGTACGCGGGGGATACACTGACTCACGCGCAGGGCAGTGGACAACCCCATTGCGTGGGAATGGCGGCCGCGCGTAAAGAGCGGCAGCCGCTCAGGCGACGACGTGGTTATCGTCGCCAACGGCACAGAGCTGTGCCTCACCGCGCCTCAAGGTGGGTCTTCTGCACACTAAAGAGAAGAGAAAGGCTGAGCCTAGGCCGGTACGGCGCGACGCCAGGCGACGTGACCCTCCATCCCTGCCCCGCGGCTTCAGACTCGGCGCCGCGGCAGACATGGGTACATGTCGGCAACGGCCGGTCGGCGCGGCTGCTCATGCGCTCGGCTAACCTCTTCCTAGGGTACAACGGCGCCGGGAGCGTCGCGGCGACTAATAACTACGAGTGGGGGGCACAGTGGGCTGCGCTTGAGTAGGTGTGTGTCAAGTACAGTACATGTACAGGATACACATCCGAGTGTTGTTCTATCAAGCCGCCCGTTGCGGTGTCTCTTGCTCTTCTACGGACGCACCGCCCGCTAGCGCGTGACACGTCCCGTCGCGGTCTGCTGCGTCGTGGAGACGGTAGCCTATTGGCGTGGTCGGGCGTAGACACATTGCTGGGTACTGCCCCGGCGTGCCCAGCTGGAAGGCTACCGTCGTCGTCGTCATTGTAGTTGCGGAGAGGGTGTGTCGATGTTGTGCGCCGATGCGAAGCACCATTTTCCTTGCCATTGTTGTTTCCAGAACAACGATTGTTCTTATGAACCAGTCGCGGCGGATGCTCCGCGTCGTCGGGATCAAGTGGCAAGGTTTTGGGGCTGGGTGCACAAGCCAAGCTGCTAAGCATACCCCGAGGCTGTAAAGCAGGATGGCCTTGCGAATGTCGTCAACTACTTCGGCATTGCCATCGCCCAAGTGGTGGATGTTGTCACCCAACTCATTTCCGCGCAGCTTGTTGTGCCCGACATGAACCTTGTCGTCGATGGGTTCGGGAAAGCTCACAGGCGTGTACTTCCGCCTTTTCAGCCGAATCGGCCAGTAGTGTACACATGCGCCACCGACGACATTGTGGTTTACACACGGCGGCGGGTCAGAAACGACAGCCAGAGCACCTCCCACCTCGTCGGCATATCGAACCCGCTTTGGTAGCTGGCCCAGGACGCGCAGTTATGTCGCCATTGGCGCACTCTGAGATGGTTGAAGAACAGCTCCGGCCTAGCAAGGAGGGCGTTTACGCGGGGAAGGAAGTAGCCGTGTCTTTGTCTCCTTGCAAAGGATTCCGCGGAGTTGTACTCAACGTCGTTCCCACATTCACCACCTGGAATCGGTTGAGTGCTTGCCCGCCGTGGTACCTGTGCTCCTCGAGCGTCGCCGTCGCCGCGCTTGGGCGATCTGCGATTGCCAGTCGTCCTCTGCGCGTTCGTGGCACTCACCTCACACACTCGTTCTCTGCCCGTGTCCAGCGGAAGGGTTTGACTCGCGACGACGGCGTGAAGCTGCGCCGGCCGTTGTTAGTGGAGATGAACGCTGCCACCTGTCGGCAAAGCTTCGACAGTCAGAACCTGTCAATCAGCCGCCTGAACGCATTGCAACGATGGCATCTCGCTGCATCGTATGTGGACGTGTTCCTGCGTCTGTTGTCTTCGACACTTCCAAGCAGCATCGTGAGTGATGCGCTGTCGAGACGTCATTGCTCCCGCGCAAACCCGGTCCGCGCCTGCTCCAGCGTGCAGTGCAACAACAGCCGCAGCTGGCAGCCCAAGACTCGAGGTCGACACTTTCTTCAAGATGAGAGAGATGATGTACTGAACGATGCTGCAGCAGACGGGGGCATCGTCCTGTTGAGCACTTACGATGTGCAATGCTTTGCGTTTGCATTGCTCTCCCGCTTCTCAACGTCGATGACGTCCATGGCAACTTTCATTCCACATGCCGATCGGTACGTGTCGGATCTCGAGACTCTCTCCGTCTGTGTCACAGGAGGCCAGCGCACAGGTCCACACACAACCGCGTTTATTGCCGCAAGCGCCACATCCGCGCTACCAAGGTCACGCGCACTGTTTACTCCTGGTCGGCGGAACATACCCGGCAACTACACGCTCGGCGAGATCTGGCTGCGCACCTTATACGACGTCATTTAAGCTATTACCCCCCTGGCGGACCTTATGTGAACACCGAAGCACAACGCGCCTGGTGCCAAGCACGCTGGCTGATCGTAACCCCCGACGTCACACTGTTCGGGCCAGCGGCCCTGAACGGTTCTTGTCGCTGTGCTCTCGCTCTACCCAAAGTGGACGTGTTTGTGATAATGGGGCCTTTGCATCCCAAGTGGTTCTGAACAAGTTGCTGCGCGTGCGTGTTGAGAGATGCGCCGCAGCACACAGCTCGACCGACGCGCAACCGCGCCGGCGAGCCCCTGTGCTGCACCTTGCGCTGATGACGACGCGAGGCATGGGCCGCAGGGCAAGTGTGTAAGTGGGACGCCGAGAACAGGTGGAAGCGCAAGTTGCCGAACGCACATGACGTCACTGTATCAACAAGGACACTCGGGCAACGTCCAGTACTTGGGTGCATACCCCACACCATAGCCAATGACTGCTGCTCTGGGCCCCTGCCTTGGCCTGTCAGTTCGGTATGCAGAGTCTAGACCCAGGCTCAGCAGGCGCGGGGTGTCGGGCGGGAGCGCAGACAGTCAGGCGGCCAGGCGGGTTGCCTTGCAGGCGTCGAGACAGGTCTCCAAACCCTAGCTCGAGTGCCCGAGCCAAAGCTCACAACAACCTCGCCACGACGACGAGAGGGGGGGGGGGGGCGGCTATCGCACACGACCCGAGCCTCGCCCGACCAACAGCGCACTCTTTTCAAAACAGGGTTGACGCATGACACGATACACGAGGGAGTGCGGTTGCCTGAGAGCCGGGCATCGTGGGTCGTGCGCCTTTGAGCTGTCGCTGCACAAACCGCGTGTGACCACGAGCATCCCAGAAGTCGAGAAGTTGCATTGCCCGCCTCTGTAGGGGCGCCTCCTCCCGGGACACACACCCCCTCTCATCGCGCGCCACTTCCCCTGTGGGACGGGCGCCCTGCGACGTCACAAGACCGACCGCCCGCGCCCCGCAGATGAGATCATGACGTGTCGGCAAGACACTGGTGGTGGGCAGGGATAGAAAGCTGTGGCACCCTGCTGCCGCCGCTGATGCTGCTGTTACCTTCGAGGTCGAGTGGCAGACGGTATCCTTGTAAAGTGCATAAAAGGCGGGCGCTTGTGACGTCTTGCCACTTCTCATCCATCTCTTCTCTTTCAAACAACTTCTGCCTCCTCTCTCATCTAAAGTAAACCCACCCAAATCATCATGGACACTATCAAGAAGGCCATCACGTAGGTTTCTTGTCTTCAAGGAGACCTTCGGCTGACGTGCAGCGGTTGCAAGTGCTCCGAGCCCGAGCGTGGCCCCCAGTGCCCGTGCCACCGCGGCTGCACCTGCAAGACCAACAAGTGCAAGTGCCCCGGCTGCGCCGGCCGTGTCCGTGAGGCCGGCCGCCACTCGTCGTCGTCTAGCTCGGACGACGAGGACGACGAGCCCATGCGCCGCCGCAAGGCCGCCAAGAAGCAGATGCGCATGCAGCAGGGTGGCCACCACGGTGGTGTCGCCGGTCGCGGCGCTCCCACCGGCGTCGGCGGCATGGGCGGTGCCGGCATGGGTGCCGCTGGCGGTGCCCCTGGCATGTGAGTGTTACCGAACATGTTTGGTTTGAGAGCTCTGGCTGACGACGCAGGCACGCTGGCCAGCAGCACATGCACGCCGGCGGCCAGCCCGGCATGCCCGGTGCCGCTGGCGGCCAGCCCGGTATGCACGGTGGTGCCATGGGCGGCCAGCCTGGTATGCAGGGTGGTGCCATGGGCGGCCAGCCCGGCATGCACGGCGGCGCCATGGGCGGCCAGCCCGGTATGCAGGGCGGCATGGGCGGCCAGCCCGGCATGGGTGGCCAGCCCGGCGCCGGCCGCTACTAAGCAGCTCGCTGTCGTGTGAGCGAGCAAGTTACATGCTCGCCCATGACTCCGACTCCTCACTCTTCTCTGTTTAGTGACGACGACGACGTGAACGCGTAGCAGAAGTAGTACCAAATGGGAAAGAAGGCAGATAGCACACGATGTAATCTCGTGATCCAGACATTGAGCGTTGCGGTGCATACGATGAGGATGGGGGTTATGGTGGCGACGGTAGACAGGGGCTACTGCGGTTGAAGGGATGGTACTGGTCCCCACCCTCTCGGACTACGTCATAGTTGCTGTGAGAGTGGTCACGGGGCGCTCGTCCATAAGGAGAGGGCTGGATGTGTTGCTTTGCACAGACGTGGCAGCGTCGCGATGGAAGAACCGCTGTTGCAACGTCGTTTCTGGACAGTCTTGAAGAGTATGCACAAGAAATAAATTAAATGTAGATCAGTTGCTTATATTGCGCCATGAACCCCGAGCACGCCATTTAAGCACCTCCGAGCCTCCGAGGGATGTCGCCGAGGGGGGGTGGGGGCAATCACGCCATAGAGCCACGCGGTTATCGCTTCGAGAACACCGAGCGCCATGCTCGCCGTGTCTGTGCGGCAAGTGCAGCGCAGGCATGTGCAGCGGGCATAGGCGAGGCGCCGCTCACGCTGCTGCAGTTGCTCGGCGGCGACAACAGTTATTTAACGACGACCAAAACCTCGAGATGAAACGACTGTGTGACGGAGGAGACCATGGGCGGCAAGTGGCCAAGTGGGCAAGCCCTCCACTACCGGCAACAGCCGCATCCTAGGACCCCACCACGACGTCGACCTTCAGCATACGCCCATCCACACCCTCCGTCATGGTTAAGGTCGCAGCAGTGCAGGCGGCGCCCGTGGGATTTGACCTGCCCAAGAGCGTCACAAAGGTCGCGGAACTCACAGCCGAGGCCGCGGGCCACGGCGCAAAGCTCGTCGTCCTCCCAGAGGCGTTCCTCAGCGCTTACCCGCGCCACTTTGCCTTCGCTGTTGGATACAGGACGGAAGAGAGCCGCAAGTGGTACTCACGCTATGTCGAGGTGGGTAAACAGGGGGGCTTACAGGTCTGGTGTGGAACAGGCAAGAGGCGGGGGCATGGCTGCTCGCGCCTCGCGAGCAGCATCAACGCGAGCAGCATCAACCCTCCATCACTGTGGAAATCTATAGCCTTGGTCCATTCATGACCTTGAGGCATCAGAATGCGCTTTATACCCCTTGAAGCCTCCTTGCTAATCCCAGTCCGCGGTCAAGGTCCCCGAGGACGCCATCGGACACGACTGGCTCGCTTCGGCGCCGGAACAGCGCGCAGGCGATGACTTCTGGGCGTTTGCGCAGCTATGCGCCATTGCAAAGGACAACGACGTTTACCTTTCGGTGGGGATCATTGAGCGCTCGCTCGTCGGCTCGACAGTGTGGTGCTGCAATCTCCTCTTTGGTCCCGACGGCCGCCTCCTCTCCAAGCACCGCAAGCTCAAACCTACGGGCGCCGAGCGCATGATCTGGCACGAGGGCGACGACACCAACCCCGCCAAAGACGCCGAAGGTAACGACGCGCCGCCAACGGATAACATGCCTGTTGTACAGACGGATATTGGGCGGATCGGATCAATGATCTGTTGGGAGAGTGAGTAGCGACTAAGCCTTGCAGCAGGAGTTGTCCTCGACAGACATTTGTATAGGGCAACTCTCCTCCACCCTCTGCCGTTGCTGAGACCAGACTACATGCCGATGGCGCGCTACATCCTGTACAAGAAGGGCGTGGAGCTGTACCTCGCGCCGACAGCTGACGGGCGCGAAAGCTGGTTGCCGTCGATGCGACACATTGCCATGGAGGGGCGCTGCTTCGTCATCACTGCAAACCAGTACCAAGAGAACACGGACTTCCCCGACGACTACCCGGGCAACGCCGACGCGGACGACGGCTCTCCCGCCAAGAACAAGGTGTGGTGCCGCGGCGGCAGCGCCATCGTAGACCCTATGGGTAACGTCCTAGCTGGCCCGCTCTGGGACGAGGCCGGTATCGTCTACGCCGACGTAAGCGCCTCCGACAAAACATGGGCTGACGCCAGGTCGCTGTCGCGAGCATCCACGGCGCCAAGCTCGACTTTGACCCGGTCGGACACTATTCTCGTGAGCCGCTCATCCGCGCCATGCTCGACAAGCTATAGCTCGTGGGCGTATAGAAGTTGTGACATGCAGTGGTGCGCAGGTTCAGGTAACCTTGGCCTGCTCGGCGCCATTGTCAAAGTTTGGAGTCAGCAGGTCGTTAACGTCCGTGCACATGCCCTGCTCGGCGCCCCACTGAGTCCGAGAGAGACGATGTACCCGTGCGTGCAGTTGGCGCCATGCGCCTCGGCATCGACGCCCAGTGTGCCTAGCAGCTTCGACGATGATTGCTGATCGGTTCTTGCAACGCCGAGAAAGCATCAGGTGCATCACCCTGGCGCGGCAGGCACTTGGCGCCCGGTGCCAAATGACGCATGCTGATCGCCGAGCCGCAATCAGTCGTACGCATATCGGACACGGTTTCGCCTAGTTACTTTGCGTGCGTGTTAGTCGTGCTTTCCGTCAGAACGCGACGGAACACGGGGGTGTGATGAGAGTGCATACGCGAGAGTGATTGCCCCTTGAGTGGGACTGGAACACCACCGTAGCAAGTGTGGGTGGAGCTCCAGGGCGGGGGCCCGGTTGTTGACACTTCCGACACTGTCGGAGAACCGTCATGATGCCTTGCATTCATTCCAGCCCACCACCACATCTCTTGTCGTCGTCTTTGCCACTCTTGATCACACGACAACACACACACACTGTCGACACTATGCGGCGAATCGCTCGCACCATCCTCCTTGCTGTACCACTGATACTGTCTGCTGCCGCACACGCGAACCCCGACGTCCACACTGACGATGATGGGGGGAACGCGGCAAACGCAGTGACTACCAACATGACACACATGTCGCCGTTACTCGCGTACTCTGGCGACGTGAGCCATGTGCACGACCCACACGCGGGCTTTGCCGGCTCGCACCATGAGCTGCGAGGTGGCGCCGAGCTCGCATTCACGTTCACGGGTGACGCGTTCACGATCCATGGGTGGTGGGCGGACGCGCGCGCCGCGCTCCACGTCTGGGATGAGGGGAGCGAGAAAGAGGACGGTGTGCGCCCCATTTCCGCGCCCTCCGTCGCGCGCTCACACCCCTCCCCCGACTCGCCCGAAACGCTCGTCGCCGTGCTCGGTGCGAGCGGCGTGCACCACATACGCATGCGCGTTGTGCGCGGAACAGTCTGGGTCTCGTCGGTCGCCACTCGAACCGAGGTCGCGTGAGTTGGAGCACGGCCTCACACGGCACCCACACACACACAGAGGCTGACGTCAGGCCGAGCTACGAGTGGAGCGCGCCGTACTGGCCCGTCATGGACCGTTTGGACGGCGCGCGCGACGTCGTGTATGCGTCCACCGGCGGACGCTGGACTGACGAGTACATCGACCTAGGCGGCAATGAGGGTGGGTGGGAGCCGCACACTGGTGCTGACGGTAGACCAACCCGTCGCATGGGCACATTTCGCCAGTGTGACGCTGCGTCCGAGGCGGGGCACGACGTTCCTCCAGCTCTTGGGCGCGACGCCGCGACGCACAGCAGGCCATTATCGCGTGACTATCGACCCCCCGATGCCTGGGTTTGACGAGAGCTGGCGCACAATTACCCCAGACACAGAGTCTCACGTCCCCGCCGCCGTTCTCATGCACGCATGGCCCCTCGATCCGGGCCAAGAACACACAGTCACACTCGAGGGCGACGGCTTTGCATGGACGGGTCTGTCGGCGACGCTCATGCCCGGTGACGCCGAGCTGCCGCACGCCGACTGGGCTGTCCGCCGCCGCCTCCGCCGGGCAAAGAACGCAATTGTTGAGCGCATCGGTCTTGTTCTAGGCCTCCTTATCGCCATGGTGGTGCGTACCCGACTCGCACATTCCAGCACACAGCTGACCGCAGGGCGCGCTTGCGGCGTATGTCATTGTACGCCGGCGAAAGGAGGCGCTTGCCGACGAGGAGAGGCGGCCCCTTCTCCGCGAGTAGTCGGTTAAGTAGTGCACGGCACACGCCGCCGTGTGCCCCCATCTTGCTGTTGTCACACGTACCCAGTTGTACACTGTACTGTCTTGTCACGACGCATGTTCTCATGTTGCCTTGTGTGTTGAAAGC
This sequence comes from Cutaneotrichosporon arboriforme, assembly GCA_002335565.1. Lineage (NCBI taxonomy): Eukaryota > Fungi > Basidiomycota > Tremellomycetes > Trichosporonales > Trichosporonaceae > Cutaneotrichosporon > Cutaneotrichosporon arboriforme. The sequence goes on along the minus strand of BEDW01000009.1, from coordinate 751,977 downwards.
TGATTTTCCGCGGCGGTTGGCTTCCCGCCCTGTGTGTCGCGTTCACGATCCCAACTCGCCCGTGCTTGGCGCGTCCCTTCTCACCTTTACTCACACCTCGCACCCACTCCCAACTGACAACTAACCCCCGCCGCGCCGATATATAAGGCCTTGACCGACGCGCCTGCAACTCTCCTCCTCACGGCGACTCCCCCACCACACCTTGACACACCCCATAAACCCAGCACTACCGACACTGCCAGCGTCGCCGGGCTGGTAGCGAACGACAACCGTTGACCTCGGGTCCGGCGATCAAGGACAACCTCAAGACTCAAGCAAGCTCAACATTACCTCAAGGCGCCCAGGATCAAGGCAGGCATCATCAAAGCCAGTGCCTAGCTGAGTCAGGCCAACTTGACGTCGGCAGCGCATGTCCGTCAAACTACGGCCAGGACGCAATAGAGGCACTTCTCTATCTGCGCATGGCGTGTCCCCTCGCCGGGCACGTCGGTCGTTGCGGTAGAGCCAGTACTCTAGTCGCGCCAATTGCCGTCAGTCGTTGCGCTAGAGCTAGTCCTCTAGTTGCGCGAGTCTTGTTCGCGCGCGACAATGTGTGCTCGAACGTGTCAATTTACTCCTACTCACGCTGCGTTGTGCCACCCCAACCATTTTCCCTTCTGGACACTGCCATTCTGCACTACCTCTCCCTCTCCGTCGCCCATTTCCTCGCATTCCTCTTCTTCCTCTCCATCTGCTGTGAATACATTTGCTGTGAATACAACGTCTCCATTCTACCCATCCCCTCCCTCATCATCATGTGTATACGACCTCTCCCACCGTCTGTGGGTACGACTTGCTCCCAGACCCCCATCTCTTGCAACCCTTCCCCCGGGCACGTTGCATGCACACCTACCCCGCTGTTATTGCTGACTGAGCATAAGGCTCGCCCTATGGGCTACTGACCATACCCCCGGGGGTATGCTCAGTTGCGCGTCGGGCGGCCTTGCTGCGTCTCGCAGATCAGCACCGCACCGAAGACTGTACATCATTAACGTCAACTCGCGCAGCCGCAGCAGCGCTCCAAGCTACAAGTCAGACTCCACAAAGACGTTGTAGATAAGTACTCAGTTAGACGTATGGAATTTGTCGACATTGTGTCATTGCCGCATCCGGTCTCGACGCCACTGTGCAATAAGTACAGTACAAAAGCCCACGAAAGCTTTCAGAAAATATCTTACCCACAACCTCTTCTTTATCTACATGCCCAGAATCACTGCTACAGGGGTACCACCTGGTCGATCCCCTACGCTACCAAGCACATTACCCGACCCGCGCGACGAGCGGATACTAGACTTTGCGCAGGTAGCTGGCCGAGTCTACTTCGCGGCGCGAGAAGTGAGTCGGCTAGACGACGGCGCGTGGCGAGCGGTCAACAGCGTCGTCTTCCACCTTGTGGCATTACACGCATCACGGCTAGAGTAAGACCTTTCCGCGTTGCGCGTCTGATGGCAGGACACGACGTGTACTGGACGCCGAGGCACGCCCGCCACCGACGTGGACGAAAGCCAACGCTGCTATCGCCACTGCCGCGCGGATAAGCTACGATACGCTTGTCCTCACCATCTTTGCGCCAAATGCGGGAAGAGGGGTAGGTTATGGATCGCGCCATGCGCCGCCGCCGCGGGAAGAGGTGGCCCATTTCGTGCGTGAGGCGCTGGCGTGGGCGTGGCTCAACGACCTGCGCGCCGCGGCCAGGGAGGGGGTTATGCCGCAGGAGTGTTGGGTGCTCCCGCGCTCGCCCGCGCCACGACCCATTCTGAATGAGACCGACGGCGCCGACACCCCACACGCCATCCTCCCTTGGCGTACTCGCGGTGTACCAGGCATTCTCGTTCTCCACGTCCGCCGCACATCGTGGACATGGACGCCTGACTTCTCCCCCTCTGCGGCCGCTCGCGCCGCGACACTAGGCCCCAGCCCGCTGCTCAACCAGCCGCACCTCCCCGCCTCTCTACGGGGAACTGCCTAATTCAGCGGCCGTGGCAGCAGGAGTGTGGTGGACAGTGCCACCAGGTCTTATCTACCGCAAACATCAAACATCGTCGTCATAGTCATAGCCGGGATCAATTCCCTTCCGCCCCACTCCGACTGCGCCAGCCAACGCCGGCCGCCCGTGGAACTTTAGCGAACCTCCACTCCCGGCGGTCGGGTTGCAACCACACTCCGCACGACACCATGCGCTCCGCTCTCCGCCTCGCCTCCGCTATCCGTTCCGCGCGCGTCGCGGCGCCCGTATCTCCCGCCGTGCGTGCGGCGTTTGCGCCCCGCATCGCTGCTACCGGCTTCCACTGCTCCGCCCGCCGCGCGGCGTCCGAGCCTACAGGTAATCCCCTCGACGACCCGCGCCTCGTCGAGCTGCGCAACAAGATCCAGACGCACGAGGGCGCGCGCGCAGCTATCCTCAAGCTTGGAGAACTCATGCAGTCGAAGGGTATGTGTTACGGGCAGGCGTAGGCGGCGAGTGAGCCAAGCGGAGAGAGCCTGGCGCCGTGTGCTCTCACTGCGACGGTGAGCGGCGGGGGAGTGATGCGCGGGGATGCTAAAGCACCCTACTGCAAGCTTCTGCGGGCTGTCCGAAGCAGCATTACTCCTGCGTTGCTGTCCCATGCCCAGGCTTTTGGCCTCACGCTGCAGCTGTCCTGCACAATCAGGCACCCACTAACCCCAGGCGTGGACCTCACGAAGCCTCCCTCGGCGACGCAGGTGATCAAGCTCGGGATGGACCCCGACATCCGCGAGGCCGGGCAGAACGTGCGCAGCAAAGCCTGTGACGGCGCTGACGACAGCTCATGGTGCAGCTCAAGGACGCTGGCGTCGAGATCAACCCCGAGGTAGGCAAAGTCGGGTGGAAGGAAAGCTCACGCAGACCGCATCGCAGATCTTCTCCAAGGTTGTCAGCGAGGAGAGCGGCGACAAGGGCGGTAAGGAGTAAGGCACGTAGCACTGCATGCAGCACTGTATCTTGAGAGGAGCGATGTTGAAAGCCGGGAGATGGGCGTGCGCTGGTGGGTGCATGCCGGGTGGTGTGAGTTTTCGTGTGAGGCGCCCGCCAGGGACACCGAAATCGCCGCAGACGTCACCATCACCCCTGTCGTCGCCGAGCAAAGGCAAAGAAGACCATTGTTTACATCCATCAATCTACACCGCCGCATCCACCATTTCGCAATGGCGCCGATTCAGGACGTCGACAGCGCGAGCGACAGCACGTCACGTACGCGGCGGCGCTCGCGCGTGCCGGGCGCGCACGCCCACGCTTCCCCGGCACTCGTACTCGAAGCGCTTCGCGCAGAGACTGACCCCGCGACGTCCAAGCGCCTCCCGACGATCCTCAAGCTGGCCGCGCACCTCCAGCTCGTCGGTGAGCGCGTCTCGCGCGCCGCGGCGGTTCTCCTGGGTTCATTCGAGGACCTTCCCCCCGACCTCGCTGTGAACCGCCAACAGCGGCGAGCGTTGATCCGCCTCGCGGCGCGCGACGATACGCGCCTTATGCAGCTCTCTATCAACATGCGCAGGGAGGTGCGTCTCAAGTTAGGCTTTAGCTAACCCGCAGTCGATGTTTGCCGCTCTGCGCAAGGATCCGCACAAGACCACCTCGGTCGAGGGCCTGCTGGAGCAGTACTTCCCGGCACTTACGACTGTCGATGACGCGCGCGAGTCGCGGCGAATGCTCTTTGTGCGCGCCATGGGCCAGGACGACCTCGCGCGCCTGGCCGAAGCCCGCGCGGCCGTCCTCGCGGCGATTGAAGGTGCGCGCCGCGGCGTCGTTCCCGAGCGCGGAGTGACGCTCGCAGAGCTCGGCGATGAGCTCTTGGAAGCGGCCGAGGACGTCGTGGCCGACGCGGACGAGCTCGAGGCCATGTTCCCTAAACGCTCCAAGCGTCCGAGAGTGGGTGTTGTTGTTGTTGTTGACGGAGTATAGCTGACCGTTTAGGAATCGTTACCTGCGCCGCGCGACGAACATCCACGTAAACACACGGCGAGAAAGAGCATGCCCGCGGCGGCAATGGCCTGAGCAAGTGACATCTGTGTGTTTCCTTCCTCCTTCCTTCCTTTGTTGTGTGTATGTATCAGTCGAGTCGACCGGGTGAGTAGCACTATCGCACTGCGCACTAGGGCGCAGCGTGGCGCGTCGTCGTGTGACGACCCGGCGACGCCCCTGCGCCCCATGTCTAACTATCAAGGCGTGTGTCAACACGACTCACCTGCGCCGTCCCCTGCGCCCTTCGGGCCCACTAACTGCGCAGGCTGCGCCCTAGACATACGCCGCCGCCTATCACTCGTGTCAACCAGCCACCCGCCACACATACGATCATCACTCGCGTCGCGCGCGCCCGTCGACGGCAGGCATACGGCCGATAAGCCGTCGAGTCGTCGCTTGCGCTGGACGCGAGAGACTCCCGAGCCGGGCACACCGGATGCCCGGATGTTTCGACTACTGATAAGACATGCGCTAGTGTTGCTTTGGCAGTTGGGGAACAGGAACGGCGCTAGGGTTGATGCTGATACGCACATTGGGTGCGACATGCTGTGGAAACTGTTGTCAATCCGACGCGACTGCCTTTGGACTAGTCGTCGTGTGTGTGTGTGTGTGCGTATACGCACACGTCAACGTGAGTGGGAATGATTGCAGTGGTGGTCACGATCGCGACTGTTGGTGGAATACGATCACATACCTTACTTTCCCATTTGGGCACACCGGCGCGCACACCAATACTCTGCACACGAACGTACGTACATACGTACGTACGACGCCATTGCTAGCATGCACACCATGCATGGCATGTCGCCGAACCGACCCGACCGGCAACGCTTAGATAGCAAGCGATCAAGCGAGCTGCTCGATCATCCCAGCTAGATGGCAGCTGGCGCACATTCCACTCGCCCTTTGGGGGCAGGCCGACTGATGTATTCACGTATTCACTAGCTTACTGCACGTGCCTAGCTCACTGCACGTGCTCACTTCGAGCCTCTAATTCTAAGCTCTAAGCTCATAGCTCGAGAGCTCTGCATCAATGTCCCCAAGTCGTGCGCTCCCACTGCGCTAAGAACCGACGCCTTCCTTTGGACTGAGGGCTCTGTGTTTGCGATCGGACGGACGGCGCGGACGACCTCGAGCGTCGACAGATCTCTGTTGATCTTTTGGACAGGCATAGGTGGGCTAGTGGGCTGATCAATCTTCCTTCCCCTGCGCACAGCCGTCGGCCCCGGCGCACCCGACTATGAAAACGGCCGACGGAGTCTCCACACACACACCACGGCATCTGACCGGCTGACTTGGTGTCACCGGCACGCCTCTGCTGACCCCACTTATTGAGGCCATTGTATACTGAGGGGCCACTCAATGCAAACAGATCTAAAGAGCCTCACTCGTGTGGGTGGAGTGGGGGTGGTTTGTGGTGGGCTGAATTGAATAGAGCGAGCCCAAAAGGATGCATGAATCCAAATGGGGTGACGACCCAAATAACGGCCGATTGAATAGCACAAGAGCGATTCCAACGACGACAAGGAGCCAGAGGAAGGAATGTGAGATCTAGCGTCTCTTGCTTTCCAGGGACTGATAAGGTCCCGTCTGCCGGTGTGGCGCCGGAGGTGACTCAGAGCATCCATAAACACCTTCCATACACTGATCACTGGCTGATGCACTACTGATCAATGACGTCCTCTTTCTAAACCTTCCCTCCCCACTCTCTTGGCTTAATGTGTGGCGTGCGAGAGAGGAAGAGAGGAAAGGGGGGTTTGTTTCTATTACTTCCATTGAGTGACACTTGACACACACACACCAACCTGTGGGGTCGACAATTGTGTCTACTGCAATGTCTTCGATTACCTGGCCCATGGTGGCCCAAGTCACGCTCACGACTGCTTTGCTCTGACGTCGGTGTGCAAAGAGCACTTGTAAGTGCCTGTCTCAGACACTAGCTACTAGCGGCCCACGTCACAACGTCGCGACGAGGGCCAAGTTGCGCCCTACTCATATTGCAGTTGTCCCTGCCGACAACAACCGCCGAAGGGCGCACACACACACAGACGCACACAGACGCATACACAGAGACCTTCCCTCTCCCCTTCTCTTTCTTCTCTTGGTTCTAGCCTCAACAGGAAAGAGTAAACATTCCACTCGACCTCTGACAACCGTCCTCTCACCTTCCTCTCACCTTCCTCTCACCTTCCTCTCACCTTCCTCTCACCTTCCTCTCACCTTCCTCTCACCTTCCTCTCACCTTCCTCTCACCTTCCTTCCTCGCGCACACCTTCTCCAGCCCACTTATCCCCCTCAAGATATATAAACCTGCCCACTTCACCCCCGAGTCCTGTTCTTCTTTCTCATCACTCAACACTTCTCTCTCTTCGTTGTACCATCCTTCACACTCACACCACCACACTCTCCTTGACTTCTTCGCACTTACTCTACTTTCCCCACAATGAAGTTCCTCTACCTCGTCCTCGTTCCCCTGGCTATTGCCGCCCCCCTCGCCAACCAAGAGCGCGACACGGGCGTCCACGCCGTCGCCGTTCGTGATGCCGACGCGGCCCCCGCCATTGTCGACGACGTCGAGGCTCGCGCCCACATTGCCGGCCTCGACGTCGACGCCCTCATGGCCCAGGTCCAGTCGAGCCTCGGCCAGATCCAGGGCCTTACCCAGGACGCGGTCAAGTCTCTCACCGACGTGATCAAGAGCGTCCTCGATGGCAACCCCCTCAGCCCCTCGTCGCTCAAGACCCTGGCCCGCCTCCCCCGCCAGCTCATCACGCAGATCGTCGACGTCCTCACCCCGATCCTTGTGCCCGCCACCGCTGGTTTCCCCGGTGTCAACGTGGTGATCCACACTCTTCTCGCTGCTCTCCGCGCCCTGGTCAGTCTTTACTCTTTTGCTCTCCTCTGAATAAAACTCGTCACTAACCGCAATAGGGTTGGGGTCTCGGTGGCCTTTTCAACTGGCACAAGCGCCAGCTCGACGGCGTTGACGTCGACGCGGTCATTGCTGACCTTACCAACGGCCTCAAGGCTGTTCCCGGCATGGACAACGATGCTATCCAGGCGCTTGTCTCCCTCGTCAAGGCGCTCGCCTTGGGTCTTCCCATCGACACCGGTGCCCTCGACAAGCTCAAGAGCCTTGGCAGCGACGGCCTCGCCGGTATCATTGGCGTTCTCAACAGCATCATCGCCAAGGTTCCTGTTCTTGGTCAACTCCTCTCGCCCCTCCTTGCTCTCCTCCAGCTCGGGGTATGTTTGGCACGGGTGAAGCTGTTGCTGACATCAGCTCGCTATTGGCGGGACCCTTCCCGGCCTCTAAGCGACGGCGATAGCCACAACGCGATTCCTCTTCTTTCTTATACCTCCCACGACTTGACACGAAGAAGTTTTAATGACGGAGTTCCCTTTATGCATTCATGGACGCTGCAGCGTGGGCAACTTAGCGACTGGCACGGAGTGCACACCCTACTGACGACCATGTACGGTAGCAACGAGCGTTATGTCCCTTTTCATATACATTGTTACGACAACACGTCGTGTTTGAAGATGTGCACCCAGAGCATTCCAGAGCCGGAGTCCCGTCCTCGTTCCATTCACACCGGCACAAACCGCCGCTTACTCTTCGTTAAGGGCACGCACCATGAGCGGCACGACAACACCTTCCTGGCCCTTTGTACGCGTACGCACAACGCCCCTGCCGTCAGCAACAGTCAGCTCGGCACAACCCACATGACCGTCTCGCTGAGAATATCCGGCTTGCTGGGTGTTTCGGCGAACGAGTACGCGCGGACGAGGGTGGAAAGAACAATCTTGAATTCGGCGAGCGCGAAGCGCCACCCACTGGACGTTAGCTACACCCAGCACAGCCGACTCACATGCAGTTGCGCGGTCCTCCGATAAAGGTCATGAGGTTGCCGTAGACGCCCGGGACGCTGCCGTGGGGGTAGTTCGGGCGGTCGTAGCGGTCCGGGTTGAACTCGTCCGCGTCGTCGCCCCACACTGCCTTGTCGCGATTAACGTTGGCAATGCCTACGTCGTCAGCCGCAAACCTCCCAACTTCAACGCACAGATAACAACCTCTGTGCCCTTGTCGACGACAACCGAGTCCATGACGGTGCCGTCACGCCCGACGACGGGGCGGCCGAGGGGAAGTGTCTGGCGCTGGGCGGCGTCGCGGCTGACCACGGGCACGGGCGAGTCCATGCGCAGGATCTCGCGCGTAAAGTTTTCAAGCAAAGGCAGCGCGTGGATCTCGTCACTAACGTTAGTGTGGCCAAGTACGACATAGAGCTACGAACAGGTCGGCATTCTCGGACAGCGTGTCGATCTCGGCGCGGAGACGCTCCTGCAGCGCCGGCATCTTTGCTAGTCGGTACAGGCCATAAGTCAGAGCCACACCGGTGGTTTCGGATCCGGCGAAGATCTTCAGTTAGCTGGGGAAGGGATGAGGCTGGTATAGTCACGCTCGGCTAGGCAAGGCGCTTTTGCGCCTCGCCTCGCTCGACTCACAAAGGTGCAGATCTGGGCGCGGACTTCGGTCTGGCTGAGCCGTTGCCTCTCCTCAAGATCCGACGCCATGTTGGCCCTGATAAGCCGCGAGAGCAGGTCTGCTGTCCCAAAGTCGGTGTCTTTGTCAATACCCATCTGGGTGATTGCGCGCGTCTTGTCCTGGACAAGCCTGTCGCCTACGTGGTTCATGGTCCTGCGCGACTCCTGGCCAAGCTTGCGGCCGGGCGTCGGAAGTATGCTGAGGAATGCAAAGCGGTTCTGGAGTGCCGACACGAGCGCGCTCGCCTGCATCGCCTTGATAGCCGAGTGAAAGGCGTCAAGTAGTTCGGAACGCTTAGAGAAGAGTGTCTGGAAGTCATAGTCAAACCCGGCGGCGCCGATCATGTCGAGCGTCGTCTGCTCCATGAGCATGCCTACGTCGATTCTTCCCGAGCCGTCCGGCGCCGTTGTCGCCTCGAACACTGCAAGTTTCGGCGCGCCGTCAGCGTCCTCGAGCAACTGGGCAAACTTGTCCCGCACAGCACGGGCCTTTTCAAAGAAGATTGGCGTCATCTCCTTGACTGCGCGCGGCGAGAAGGCCGGGTTGAGCACGCGGCGCATGCGGCGGTGGTCGCTGCCCTCAGCCGTGATGAGGCCTGGACCGAGCATGGTCCCGAGGAGGAGGTTGACGCCGAGGGACTTGGGCCACTTGTCCGAGTTTTGGAACAGGTGCTGGATCGCCATCGGGTCCGCCGTGTAGATACGTTTCTTTCCTAGCAGCGCGTGCAGGATGCCCGTGTACCCATACTCCTGGATCCACGCGTCGTAGATGGGCCGCGGGTGCAGCCGGCGCACAACGTACAGCAGGTTACCCGCGATCGGGTGCTGGCTCTCTGGCCCAGGCAAGTTCTTGCTCGAGTTGGCCCACGACGAGTATGGGTATGCGTACGCCCACAGCGCCACGACCGTGAACACGAGCCCGCCAAGGACCAGCCCGGCGAGCTGCAGAAACGACAGCGACCGCAGCGGCTCAAACAGCGACAGCACGGCCGACATGGTGGATAGTGCGTTGTGCGATGTCTGCGGGGTATGCAGGCGCTATGGTAGTTGCCGCCGGTTATTAAACCTCGTTACTGGGGCGGAAGGTATGCCCGAAGCTAACGGATACGCGACAATTGCAAGCGAGCAGAGACAAACTCAACTACGACCAAGTGCACTGTGTGCAGCGCTAGTAACCGAGCAACGGCATTCGGCGTACACTTGCGATGTGCCAACGCTCAAGCGCTTCGCATCGATGCCGACGAGAGGGGACCCGTGGGGTGGATGATAGCACTGGCGCATGGTGTTCACAGTCGACGCCCACAGTTCTCGGGCGGGACATATAGCCGGTAGTGTGTTGACCAGGTGACATTGAAAGCCATAGTCCTATACTCCGGGCGCCTCTGACAAACGTGCAGTACGGAATGAGCGGCGCATACCGCAAACCGCGTGCCACCTCGCAAGCCTGCCGCGTCCTTGATACAATGCCCACCGGGTTGTCAGCTTGGCAGCAGCATGGCTCATGGTGCAAAGCTTGCTTTCGCTTGTCGTCACAGTCGCATTGTTCATCTGCTGCTAGATATCTACAGTTCGTGTACGGCACCTCGCCGACGCGTTAGCCTACTCGTTGACGTTGATAAAGTTGAGGGCGGCGAGGAGGAGTGCCATGCCGCCGTCGTTGAGACCCGCCGTGCCGCGGTAAAAGTCCATCATGATGGTGGCGCGGGGACGCCTGCCCTCGAACGCCTTCTGGAGGAGCCAGCGGGTAACGCGGGCGTTGACGCCGCCCTCGGGGCCAGCACTCTTTTTCTGGTCACCGCCCGTCGCGCGGCTGAACAGCGTCGCCGTCGCACCGATCAAGTTCGACACGCCGCCAGAGTCGCTGCCCGACGCAATGTACTGCGGCGGCGCCTGCGGGAACTTTGCCGCAGTGATAAAGTCGATCGAGAACGGGTGGTTCGCGCCGTTGCCGTTGCCGCGGGGTTCAAGCGTCGGCTCGAGGAACTGGATCGCCGCAGCGGCCTTGTCGGCAATGTGATCCGTGTCGTACCTGGTGGTTAGCGACGCGCGAACGGCGAGTGCAAAGCACGAGCACTGAGCGGGGACTGGCTGCAAGGGCATGGCAGTCACTCAGAGGAACCGCACGTCCTTGAGCCGTCTCGCATGCCCGACGCCGCTCACACTGTGCCGTGCCTCCAGTGTAGCCACCGCACGGCGGCCACCGAAGGGTGTAGCCACCTCGCCGTTGCCTCCTCGCTGCGCTCGGTGGCATGCGCGCAGTGACTCCGCTGGACTCACCAGTCATGAACACGCAGCTGAATCCCGTTAATATCGCAGTCGTGGCCCTCGCGCTTGTTGTCAGGCCAGCCGCGGGGACGGATACCCTGTCCGTTGGGGAACTGGGCGTCGTCGGTCTTGTTGGCGCGGCAGAAGTAGATGCCCTTGCCGCGGACCTGACCCAGAGTCGGGAAGTTCTCGTCAAAGTGCCACATGCCCGAGCGCGTAAGCGTCTCCTCGACCTTGACCGGGAAGTCGTGCTCGCTCTCGGCCTCCTGCTTGATGCTCATGACCACCGTCTCGCGGTTGTGGTTGCGCAGGAACTCCTCCACCCACTCGACGTTCTCGCGCAGCGTCCCGTGCATCGCCTGAATGCCATGGTAGGCTAGCGTCAGCTTTCACGCAAAGGGGACCAAAACCCACTCTTCAGCTCGCCAGAATCCTTGTCGAGACGCAGGCGGATGTCAAAGAAACGGCAGCCGTCCTCGAGCTGGGTACGGATGTCGTGGTCCTGGCACTGCGAGATGAAACCTAGGCGTTAGCTGCGGTCGGGCAGAGCGGACTCACCGCCCGAGAAGGCAGCCGACTCGTGCGAGCCGGGGAGGGTGACGTCGGCGAGCGCACGGTCGTCGGGGAGAGCACCCATCCAGTTCTGGTCGGGACGAGGGAGGAGGACGACCTTGTCGTCGTCGACGCTGTAGGCGAGGACGTTGTTGTTGCTCGTGTTGAGGCGGCGCCAACCCTTGGCACGGTCATAGTCGGCGAGCGGGGGCACCTCGACGTTGCCCTCGCCGTTACGGTCGACCTTGAGGAGAACCGTGTCGTTGGCACCGGCCTCGACGACCCACGCGTTGCCGTCACGGTTGACGTTTTGGTCCTGGTTGTTGACGTTGACGCCGCGGACGTCGACGCCGCCAAAGGCTACAACTCGAATCGTCATGGTAGTGAGTGAGGTGAGTGTGGATGCTGCCTTTCAGCAATGGATGGGGAGAGAGGAAAAGAGGATAGGAGGGATGATATCGCGGCAACAACGTTTCCTTTGCTTCTATTAATGTGGCTTAGGTATGGGCAAGGCTGGCTCGTTTTCTCCATGACACCATGGCGCCGAGATGGTGTTGGCGCCTGCCATGCTCTGTTCTCCTTGGCCAAGCGCCGATCGGCCGGCGGCATGCCCACGTCCCAATGCAGCAAGGAAGCGAGCGAACACAATGCAGAGAGGTAAGCTCGGTGGCCATGGCCGTCTGTGGCCCTAGAAATGACGGCACGGCGTACCTGCCTGCTTTGGGCGAGGAGAGCGTCTGCCAGCTCTGGCTGCCGCCACACTCGCTGTGCTGATGTCACACCCTCAAGCACAGAAGGCGGGGATTTTATACATTGCACGGCCCCTGACAAGATGCTTAATCGCTCTTGGGAGACGTCGCTTCAAGCACCGTTACGCTGTCGAGGTCAGACTGGAACGTGCGCAAGCGATAGAGGCCGGCTGCGGCTACGGCTGTCTAATGCTTCAATGCGGAATGCATGATGGAGACGGTCGCTGCTTGCTGCTCGCGGCATGCTCTTGTGGCTGGCGAGGCACTGGTTGAGCTGCGCGAGCTGGCCCTCACCCCGCACGCTACAATGCTCTCCTTAATATCTTAATCCAGTGCCACGCGGTCCACGTGGCAACACTTTGAGGGACCACTGCATCACTGGAGTCGCTCAAGGCGTGAAGCGGTGCCATCACCAGCGCCATCGTCATCACGACCGCAGCAACCTATTGTTGTCGCCCTCTCCACAACAGCACATCGGCATGTCCGACTCTGACGACAAGAAGGAGGCCAAGCCGTGCACGATAACGCTCGACGACGGAACGTACTATGACCTGAATCAACTGCGGTCGGCCAAGAAGGATTATGACGCTGAGGTCGGCACGGCAGCCAAGGACGGCGAAGAGTTCAAGCTCAACGTCTGTCGCTCGGTCGTCAGCGAGCTCTGGAACATTGACGACGGCCAGAACGTTGGCGGCGCCATCAAAGGGCGCGAGCGCGGCGACTTTTCCATAGGGTAGGTCATCCCATAGCGTAACAGCTAACGCCCCCAGGTCGTTCTCTACCAACATTACGCTGTCGCCGACGACACAGGAGCCTATGCTCTTCTACGAGGGCGGTTCAAAGTGTCCCGGAAACGAGAACGAACGTGCATCCACGCTGATTCGGGTGGGTCCGACCGGCGCTAGACTCGTGCTGACCGCAAGTTTGTCTGCAGCCAGACGGATTTCGAGGCTGGCAAACCTCGGCTCGTGGCCGCACTGCCGCCAGGCGACAATGCGTGTCACTTTATCTTTGACTGGCGCACACACGTCGCGTGCCCGACCAACCCCAAGGCCGAGCTCGAGAGCGCGCACGTCTGGGCCTTTATCGGACTGTAAGACAACACGCTCGTCCTTGCGGCCTTGCTGACGACCGCAGCGTACTGTGTGCCATTCTGACATGGTTCGTAGGCCACACATTGTACAACCGCTGCTTCCTTGGCCGCCGTGGACTGGACCAGTTTCCCGTGCCACACTTTTCGCGGCCGCCGGGGGTCCGCTTGCCGCACAGCGCCGCAGGCATCTCGTCGTCTGACGGGTCGGCGCAGCGGCGGTCGTGGACGGCGCCGTGGAAGCGCCGCTCGCAGCGCGCGGGATACAGCCACCTGCGCCAGGACGCCGACGAGGAGGAGCACCTGGCCTCACGATTCTCGCTCGACGACGACGACGACGAAGATGTGCGCCACGACGACGACGCGCGCGTCCTCGGCGGCGAGATGGACGCGTGGCGCCGCTCAGCAGACGACGACGTCAACACAGCACACCCCAACCGCGCCGACCCGGCCAACGGCCACAGCGGTACCGTCGGCGTGCACCAGGGCCTTGTCCGCCTGTAAACCCGTCCGCGTCTCTCTGTGTGTGTATATATCTCGATTGTATGTATGCCGCTGGTTGTGGACATGTCGATGCATGCAGATGCATGCTACAATGGTGGTGACACCGGTGCCACTGCCGAAACGCCGAAAGGTTCCGAGGGCGGGTGTGTCTGCTGGGTGGAGTTTCAATGGGCCCACCCTGGTTGGCCGTCACAGCGAGCGTCGTCCATCTCATCGTGGTTCACCGACTCTCGACGAGACCACCACTCCTCCGCCTCGCCACCACGTCTCTCGCCATGCTCCGCGCATTCCGGCCCCTGCTCAAGGCCACGCACCGTGGCGTCGCGCCGGCCGCCGCTGCGCGGCCAGCTGTCCGCGCGCTCGGCACTTCGGCGGTCCGCGCCTACGCCGCCGAGGCCGAGGCCCGCGACGACACGCCAAACTTCCGTCCCCTCCAGACCACCTCGATCGAGGAGTGCGTTTTGGCCCAAACCGCTTCATTTGCTGACGCACGCTAGCCTGCACGACCTCAACGCCGAAGAGATCCTGTCCGAGGAGATTGGCCCAAAGACCACCGCCGGCGGCATGCGCCATTTCACGGGTAAGGCCGCCCCTCCGCTCTCCCTGCGACGTCTGGCCAACTGCTAACTGTCTAGTCAACTTTGGTCCCCAGCACCCCGCTGCCCACGGTGTGCTGCGCATGATTCTCGAGCTCAACGGTGAAGAGATTCTGCGTACCGACCCCCACATCGGCCTCCTCCACCGCGGAACGGAAAAGCTCATCGAGTACAAGAACTACACACAGGCGCTGCCGTACTTTGACCGTCTCGACTATGTGTCTATGAGTGGGTCTCTATCAAGGTGGTATCCTTGCTGACGTGTAGTGACCAACGAACTGTCGTACACGCTCGCGGTGGAGAAGCTGCTCAACATTGAGGTGCCCGAGCGTGCCAAGTGGATCCGCACGCTCATGGGCGAGATTACGCGTATCCTGAACCACCTGATGGCTGTGCTGTCGCACGCGATGGACGTCGGTGCGCTGACACCGTTCCTGTGGGGTTTCGAGGAGCGTGAAAAGCTCATGGAGTTTTACGAGCGCGTGTCGGGTGCGCGTTTGCACGCGGCCTACGTCCGTCCTGGCGGTGTCGCGTTTGACCTGCCCCAGGGCCTGCTCGACGACATCTTCAAGTGGGCGACCCAGTTCAGCTCGCGTGTCGACGAGGTCGAAGAGGTCGTCACGGGCAACCGTATCTGGAAGGGCCGTACCATTGGCATTGGCAAGGTGACTGCGCAGGAGGCGCTCGACTACTCGTTCTCGGGTGTCATGCTCCGTGGCTCGGGTATCCCTTGGGACATTCGCAAGGTCGCGCCATACGACGCCTACGACAAGGTCGAGTTTGACGTGCCCGTCGGCGTCAACGGCGACTGCTACGACCGCTACCTGTGCCGTGTGCAGGAATTCCGCGAGTCGCTCCGCATCATTGACCAGTGCATCAACAAGATGCCCACAGGCGCCTACAAGGTCGACGACAACAAGGTCGTGCCCCCGCCCCGCGCCACCATGAAGGAGTCGATGGAGGCCCTTATCCACCACTTCAAGCTCTTCTCTGAGGGCTACTCGGTGCCTCCCGGAGAGACCTACTCGGCCATTGAGGCACCCAAGGGCGAGATGGCAGTCTATCTCGTGTCTGACGGCTCGAACCGCCCCTACCGCTGCAAGATTCGTGCACCAGGCTTTGCCCATCTCGCAGGTGCTGACTTTATGATGCGCCACCACTTCCTCCCGGACGCGGTCGCCATTATTGGTACCATGGACCTCGTCTTCGGCGAGGTCGACCGGTAGTGTAGGATAGAATGCATAGCTAGGCCGTCTCTGAGCGCTCCGAGCGCTCCGAGCGCAGCGAGGATCGCGAGGTGTAAGAGTAAATTGCCCCTCACCCCGAGCGCAGCGAGGGGTCGAGTTGCGCTGGGGTAAGAAGGGGTGTGAGAGCTTGAGGGCTGCAGGGGTGGTGTGAGAGCTTGAGGGCAGCAGGGGTGCTCGGGCGTCCTCGCGCGGGTCGGACGACACATGACCATGACCATGTCGACGCCATACCGCTGCGCGTTGTGGAGCCATCGCCACGGCTCCGGTCGGCTCCGCGACGAGGCATGAGCGAGCCTCGGCGGTGGCGTGTCCGAGGCAAGAGCCTCGGGGGCCGCTTGTCCGAGGCAACGTTGCCAGTGACAGCTTCACTCGATACACGCGCTACGCACGCCAGACATCCATGACGTGGTCGTAGAACGAGCACGTCGCGACGAGCGACCCTTCGTCGTCCTGCCTTCGGCACCAGTCGGCGCCGTACGCGAGAGTACCTGGGAACGTCGTGACAACCTCACCCTTTGCCGCTGCGTCGTCGAGACGCGCGACGGCGAAACCGCCGTGCATGCACGCATTGAGGATATCCCGCGGCCTGCTAGGACTCGGATGCCAGCGGGTGCGCCACACACCGCCGGGCATTTGCACCTCGCACAGCGGTGCCCGCGGCGCGCGCACGTCAAAAACGCGCAGCTGGGAATCGTAGCTGCCCACCGCGAGGAGGTGCGGGACGTGCGGCGCAGGCGCTATCGTCGTCACGCCGCCGTCTGCGCGGCGCCACACAAACGTGGGTGTCAAGGGGGCACGCACGTCCCACCGCTTCAGCGCGAGGTCGTCTCCCCCGCTCCACACCACGGCCGGGTCGTGTCCGTCCCACGCACATATCCACGGCTCGTAGTCGTGCGCCGCCCAGCGGTCGGCCACGACGCTCCCGCTCTCGGCCGGCACGACGCGCGCGAGCTCGCCACTACTCAGCGACACGACCGTCTCCCGCGCGCGCGCGCCGTACCCCCAGTCCAGGGAGAGCGCGAGCGTCGTCTCGGGAGCCACAGCGACGCGTTCCACCATCTCCAACAATGCCGACGCTGCGTCGCCGTCGCCGTCATCTCCCAAGCGCAGGACGTATCGCGCCAACCCGCCCTGCGCGTCCGCCACGCCCACCTCGGGCACGTCGCTGGCGCCCGCCCGCGCCCACTTGGCGTCGAGGATCGCCGCCGTCTCGCCTCGCCACGCTTCCACGGGCGCCACGCCGTCAACGCTGTAGAGGTACAGCCTGCCGATCCGCGGCGCCTCGGGCGTGGGCTCGGGTTCGTGCGGCGCGGACGTATCCGAGGCAGTGTCGTCCGTGCACGCGTCGGCGGAGGGGACGGGAGCGTTCTGCTCAGAGTTGTTGCCATCGCCCACGTCCGAGGCAGTAGTACCTTTGGCTACCGACTGTGCCGTCTCGCCGTCGGCACCGTTGTCGTAGCCTGGCGGCGGCGGCGCCAGCTCCCCCGTTCCGGGAACGAGCAGCTGGTACGTCCCGCACGTGAACCAGCGCTCGTACCCGGGCACGGGGCAGAACTCGATCGAGTCGGCGGAATAGACCGTGTCGATGCGCGCGAGCGACGTTGCTGGCGGTCAGCGCGGAGCGCACCGAGGGCAGCGAAGTGGGCGACTTCGGGGCGCCGTAGGCGATGCGACGCGGCGAAAGCATAGCCTAGAAGGCCCACCACGTCAACCCGCGCCGCTTGACTCACCCTCCATCCTCGCTGTGGGCCGGCCGGGTGTCGTGGTTTGCTGAGAAGAGTCTGCTCGCAACTTTTGATAAAGTTGTGTTACGGATGACGTTATCCGAGACACACTGTGTGATCGGTCAAAGTAGTGGTCAAACTTCCACACGGCGATCCGCATACGGGGCGAAGACTGTCACAAGCAGCCAGACATGCATCATCCGTCGAGCGGCTTAGGCAGAGATGCAATAAGAAAGAATCGCGCGCGCAACCTCGGGTACCGCGCAGTAGAAAAAAATCGACACAGACATGATTCGAACATGCGCTCCCGAAGGAAGTTGATCATAGGACTGTTCAGTTCTAGTCAACCGCGTTAACCACTCCGCCACTGTGCCGCGGGGTCCCCACGCGACCAACGTGTATTTGAGCAGAGGCGCTCAGTGTCGCTCGCTGGTCGCTCGATTGCGAGTCGCGGCACACGCGCACACGCTGTGGCACAGTATCGTGGCATGGCATACAGCTACTTACTCTCCTAGTCCCTCTTCCCCACCCTCGGCGTCGCTCAACCTCCTCGCCTCCCCCTGCCCGAGCACCACCGGCGGCCGTTCCATCTGCCGGCGGTACATCTCTGCAAACTCCTCTGCGCTCGTCGCGTCGTCGACGCCTTTATCCTCGCGCACGCGGATGAACCGCGGAAACCGCAGACTTAAGCCACGCTCGCCGCCAATAAAAGTCGCCGCGGCCGGGTATACCGGCGAGAGAGTGATGTCGGCACCGCGGATCTCCCAAACCTCGCGCGGCAGGAACCACCGGTCGGGCACGAGCCCGCCCGCGTCGACGTAGCCTAATGGTTCAGAGGCATTACATACCTCCGGCTCGCCCTCGGCCGGGTATCGCGCCAAAAGGTCCTTGTAAAACGCATCCGTGAACCCGGACATACCTGGTGTGAGCGGTAGGAGGGTTGGCTAGACGTACACTTGCACACAGCCTCGAGCGCGCCGCTCTCGGGGTTGCGCGCGGCAAGCAGGATCGGGCTCCACCACCCTGCTTTCCGCCCCGTGCCCCACCACGCGCCCACGGGGACCAGGTCGAGGCTGTCTCCTAGTCCCTCGAGGTAGTCCTTCTTCACTTTGAGCCAGCCCTGCGAACGCTGGTCGGGCTCGTACGTCGCAGGCAGGGGTTTCTTGCGACCCCCCTTGTCGGCTGGCGTGTCGTCGTCAGAGTCCGAGTCGACCTGCACAATGGCGCCGGCGTCACCCGCGTCCCCTGAAACTGCCACTTTACCCCCCTCGAGGAGCTTGACCATCAGTCCCTCCGCTTTGTACTCCACGACCTTGTCGAAGAATGCACGCAGGTCAGCGCGGGACGTGAGGTCGGCGGAATCAACTGCCGCGACGTGGCTCCAGCGCGCGAGCATGGGATCTGCGGGCGCCGGGCGTGCGGGGAGGAGGGTGCGCATAAGGTGCCGCCGAAAAACAAACGGCTCGGCCAGCAGCGGCACGTCGTTGACGAGCATCAGGTCAAACGCGCACACCTCGACGACGACCTTGATGTCTTCTAGCCTGACGTCCTTGCGCGCGCGGTTCGTGAGTTCCTGGAACGTGCGGTGCTGCCCCGTCTCGCGGTCGACAGCGACAATCTCTGCGTCGACAATGAGGGAGGTAACTGCGTCGGCGTCAAGAAGCGCCGCGACTTGTGGTGCGGGATCACTCGACGCAGTGGGGAACTCGACCTTCTCCCCCGACACGGCCGTGAGCAGGTCCAAGCCCCGCGCACACACGTCAGGGTACTTGTCCGTCATGTCCTCGAGGTGACGGCTAAACAGACGCACCCACGCGCGGCCGTTAGGACCCTCGACCCAGCGCCCGCCGCCGTCGTCCTCGCCCTGCGGCCCATCGCGGCGTACGTGCATCTGGAGACGCTGACCGTCGAGCTTGGTCTCGGCTGTAAACGGTAGCGTCCCAAGGCGCGCGTACACCTCGTCAATAGACCGTGTGATGCTCCCGAGCATGGGCGAGATGGGGATACCCACGCTGAGGGGCACTCGGTGTGCGAGCCCCTCCAGCCCCCCGTCTTGCAGCCCGCGCACGAGGTCGCCGTAGTTCGGGTGACGGACGTACACGCGGCGCACGAGGCGGACGGCCGCGGCACACTGCGCTTCTGCCGCGTCTCGCGCGGCGTCGACCGGTTTCTTCCCCTTTTCCGGCAGGGGCAGCACATCCAGTTCCTCGACTGGGATCTCGTGCAGCGCGGCCGCACGCGCCAGCGCCGTGAGCAGCGTAAGCCGCACCGCGCCAATCTGCCCTCAGCCCTGGGTTGTTTTATACATACGTACGCGTAAATTCCCCACGAGCGTGCGGACAAGGTATCGCACCTCGTCCCCTTTTGCCTGGACCATGAGCCGGCGGACGGCGTCACCTTTAGCACGCGCGCTTTGTGGGCCGCGCATGTCGGCCAGGGACAGGACGCGCTTGTACACGTCGTGCACGGCGAGCGGGGCAGGCTGCACAAGCGTGCGCATGCGTACTTTTGCCTCGTACGCCACGTCCCCCGGGTCACCGTGCAGTTCCCACAGGCGCTTGAGGTCGCGCGCGCCGAGGCCTGACACTTCCTTGATAGCGCGCCCGAGTACCATTGACCCCACACCGAGCTCACAGGGGAGGTACGCCGGCCGGAGATGGTTTGAGAGGAGGTACAGTGCGGGCGTGACGTCGACGCTGCAGCGCGCGAGCAGGAGATGGAGGAAACTGGGGTCAGACATGTGAGCCGCGCAGGGCTTACTTTGTCAACACGCGCACGATGGTCAGGCGCGACCGCGTCGCTGCGACTTGTACGTACACGCCCACAAGGACAGAGTACGGAAGGCGCCCTGCGGGCCATCCCGACATGTCTACGTCAGAGGGCCGGAAGAGGAGCGAGTCGGTGTCAAAATCGATCGCGGGGGCGGGCTCGGCGCGCAC
This sequence comes from Cutaneotrichosporon arboriforme, assembly GCA_002335565.1. Classification (NCBI taxonomy): domain Eukaryota; kingdom Fungi; phylum Basidiomycota; class Tremellomycetes; order Trichosporonales; family Trichosporonaceae; genus Cutaneotrichosporon; species Cutaneotrichosporon arboriforme. The sequence goes on along the minus strand of BEDW01000009.1, from coordinate 731,748 downwards.
GGCGGTCAGTGTCGCCGGGGGCTTACCCGTCGCTGGTCGCGGTCGCGATGGGCCGGCTTCGGCCTGGGGCTCGGGTTTGGGTTGTGGCGCAAACATGGGATGGAGCTTTGGTTTCTGCGGCGTGGGTGGTGTGCTCGGTTGTCCGTTTGCCGTGGCCGCAATGCTGGCACTCGGCGCGTCACCGCCGGCATCCTCAGCGGCCCACTGCGCCGCGAGCCGCCTCGCCACGCTCTCATCGGTTTCGCCTGCCACACAGGCGTCCTTGGTTGTGGCGTCCGTGTCGTGAACATGTCGTCCCGCCACGGTGCTGGCTGGCGGTTGTATGGCGACGGGCTCGTCATCCGAGTCGGACACTTCGACGACCTCGGTGGCCGCCGCCGCGACCGCCGTCGCGGGCTTCTTTGGCGGGGAGAAGAACGACGAGATAGAAGGCTGCGCGCGCGCCTTCTTCGCCGTTGGCGATCGGGACGTGCTCGCAGCTGCCGGCGGTGGTCGTTTCGGCGCCATCTTTGGTAATGTGGACAAACACAACGCCGAGGATTAGGTGGATCGCCTCCACCGTCAACTGCGTCAACCGGCGTCACCCACCACGTGCGGCCCATTTAACCATTGCACCATTGTCGATCGTCACTGTCTTTCTTGACGCGTCCGCGTCCACTCCTGGTTCCTCCCACACCGGCATGACCATCTACTCGCTGTACATTTTTGACCGGTACGTCTGCCGCTCCCCGCGCCCACTGACAGTAGACACTGCGACTGCGTGTACTACCAGGACTGGCACCGGACGCGGCCTGTGCGCCCGCCGAACGCGCCCAACGACCGGCCAGGCGTCCACCGCCTCCCTTCGGCGGTCGCGCCGAACGCTCGCGAGAGTATATTCTCTGGCGCCAGTGGTTCCGGAGGTGCTGCTGGTGCTGCGTCCGGCGCGGGCCAAGGCCAGCAGGGCACCAAACGGCCCGCTGGGCTTCCGTTTGACGAGGAGGCCAAACTCGTCTACGGCGTCGTCCTCAGTCTGCGTAACATGGTTCGCAAGCTGTCTGGAAAGTACGCGCCTATACCAATCCAAGACTGACCCTAGGGATGAGCAGTTTACAACGTACAAGACGGCGCAGTACCGCCTGCACCTGTTCGAGACGCTGACAGGGTACAAGTTTGTGCTCCTGTCTGACCCGTCCGCCGAGAGTCTTCGCTTCGTCCTCCGCCAGCTGTACACCGGTCCCTTTATCGAGCACGTCGTGCGTAACCCACTCGTGGAGATGGACTCGCGCACGCAGGGGATCGACAATGACCAAGTACGTCGCGGCGGTCAAGTCGAGTTGCGCGCTGATACCAGTTCCGGTCTGCGGTCGACGCGCATATCCGCGGCCTGTCGATTTACATATAGTCCTGAGTAGCGCGCGAGCGCGAGTGACGCGGCGTAGGCACTGTAGACTACTACTATGGCGGAGCGCACAACGTCTCAAAGTAGTTTGTGACGCTGGGATGGCTGCCTTTCAGGCAGCCGGCCACCCCGCTCTGGCCCTCTTACACATGCATATCTATATTCCTACTTGTCTAAACCGAGATGGTCTTGAAGACGTTGAAGCCGTCAGCGGCGGTGGTGAGAACCATGCCGGGGATCTGTGGGTGCCAGTGGAGCTCCTTGACGTCCTTCTGTCCCTGGTGCACGAACAGGAGCTGCGGGGGCACGGTGAGCGCCTTGCCGTCGGGCCCGACGGGCGCGTCGCCCGCCTGCTCGTCGTCGCCCTCGACAGACAGGTCCCACAGCGTCACCTGGTCGTCCGACCCCGACGCCGCAAACACGGACGCGTCGGTCGGGTGCCACTCCACAGACGTGATCGGCGCCTGGTGCCATGTAAAGTTGGCCACGGGCTTGGGTTTTCTAAAGTCAGCCTGCGCGGGAGGATAGATGAAAGCCGTCATGCAGTCATGGTGACGCTCGTGCCTCACACCGCGCTACGCTCGGCGTGCGCTCACTCACCCCTTGCCAAACATCCGCAGGTCCCACACCTTCAACCCCCCCTCATCCCCACCCGATAACAGAAGATAGTCGGTGTTCTTGTTCCAGCTGATAACATTGACGTCGTCGTCGTGGGCGCGCACTGTGACAGCGCACTTACGCCCCTTGGTCCGCACGTCCCACACGCGCACTGTCCTGTCTGCCGACGCCGAGGCGAACACGGTGGGCTCGGCGGGCGACCACTGGAGGTCCTCGACGCTGCCCGTGTGGGACGTGTACATGTCCGACGTGGAGAAACCCGTGGGCGTCTGCGTCGTGAGGTAGATTTTCGAGTCGACGTCGCCCGACAGCAGGCCCGACGTGCCCCACTCGAGCGCGTACCCCTCGTTCCGCCCATGCGCCGTGATAGTGTGGATTGGCGTCTTCTGGCGCGGCCGACTCGGCCCGCTCAGCGTGTCGATGAGCGGCTTGACGTCGTAGATGTGCACCTTGCCCGTCTCGCTAAATGTCGCCACGTTGTAAGGGTTGGGCAGGTTTCCTGGCGTCGCTGGCGCCGCACGGATACGGTTGACTGCGCCGACGTGCGGCATGGTGAGGAAATCGAGCTTGGCGTCCTCGTCGACCTCGTCGTCGTCGTCGTTGTCGTCGTTGTCCGTGTCACCGTCGTGCTGTGTCCTGCTCAGGCCGGAAAGGCGCATCACAACCACCTCGTCCTTGGCCCGTCCTTGTCCTGGCACCTCGCCCGCCTGCGTGCCCGTCACGATCCACGCCGTCTGCGGGAATCCGGTCCGGTCAACGCCCAGGTCGTCCTTGAGAACGTCAAACGACAGACATGGCCACGCGTACGACAAAGAGTGCAGGCACGGGTACACGCTGTTGTCGGCGACGAGCTGCTCGCCCGGTCCCATGGTCACGCCAGGGAGGTATGTCTGCTTCTTTGGCTCGGGCGCGTCGTCGTCCTCCTGCGCGCCAGTAAACTCATCTAGCCCCGTTAGCACGTTACCCCCTGCCTAGACACTCACCTCCTCCCTCGGCGTCCTCGTCCATCATGTCCGCATCCACCACCTCGTCCTCGACCTCGTCCTCCCAGTTATCCTCAAACTCGCCCATACCGTCGGCACCGGCGTCTGGTGCCGCCTCGGCCGCGCGCGCCGTCTCCTGCCCGCGGTCCGCCGCCTTGTTTGGCGTCAACTCGTCCTCGGCTGTACGTTTCTTGCTGCTGCTCATTGCTGCTGTAAATTTGCGAGTGAAGTGTGTGAAGTGTCGTTGGAGGTTGGCCACCCAAGACGTACCTTTCACTCAGAACGCACACCTGCTGCCAACTTTTTCCACACCCACCGTGGGAAACCTATTTTCCAACAAGCCGAACTCTCTCGCTGTCGACTTTCATCGCAAGAGACGCCTTCCAACGACTATTCTACACAAACCCACACATCATGGCGCTGCGGAGCACGACAGCAGCGTTTGCGCCACTTACGCGGCGGTCTCTGTTTACGAGCGCCGTTGCGCGGGACGGGTTCGCTGACCTGGCACGGATCACCTCGAGCTCTGGCTCTGTCCCCTCTTCGTCGTCGTCGGCCTTTCTCGCGCCTGTCGAGGCAGCACCAGCAGCGACTGGACGAGGTTACGCGCCGAACGCGCTCGCCGCCGAGGGCGACCCTATGCTAGAGCTATTCACAAACCTCGTGATGAAGCACGGCAAAAAGGCCGAGGCGGAACGGCACGTCGCGAGCGTGCTTGCCATGCTGCAGCGCGCGACGAACCAGCCGCCCCTGCCGCTCTTGCACCGCGCCATCGAACTCTCTTCCCCCTCGGTCAAGCTCCTCAACATGCGCAAGAGCGCAAAGACCGTCCAGACGCCACGCGCGCTCACCGAGCGCCAGCGCGCGCGCACAGGCATCGCCTGGCTCCTCAAGGCCGCCGAGCGCGGCCGCAAGGGCGCTATCAAGCGCGACGACCGTATCGCCCGCGAAGTCCTCGCCGTCCTCGAGGGCACGAGCGATGTGTTCAAGCGTGTCGAGGAGGTGCACAAGGTCGCCATGTTGCAGCGGTACGTACAGGTCCTCGAGCCGAGCCGAGCGCAGCGAGGCGAGGCGCTCGACTTTGGTGTGACGCTGGTGACTCTTCGGCGAGAGTGCGGCGTTCTCCACCAGCGTGGAACATTCTCGCGCACTGGCATACGAGAAGTACAGTTGGGCGCGCGGGTAGCCTGCCAGTCGCTTTGGCGTGTGCAGTGGTTTGCCCGTCCTCTACGCCGGCTGGCTCAACTTCGACGGCCACTCTCGCATCCCCGCTTCCCCTTGACATCTACTGACCCCAGCTCCAACCTGTACGCGCGGTAACGCACCGCGAGCCCACGACACACCCCTCTCTGGATAGATATCCGATGCATACACTACAACAACGCACAACAAAATAACATGCTTATGCTGCCTGGTTTGGGGCAGGCAGTAAATGATCTCCTGTGACTTGGGCGTCTACTCGTCGTCCCAGTTGTCGCCAAATTCCCTGTTGTCAGCGGTCGCGACGACGTTTATTGCTGGGTACGTGCGCATACACGCTTCGCGCACACTCGCTAGCAACTCACCACTTGTAGCAGTCGACGCACGCTTCGTCTGCCTTGGCTTTCGGCACACCGCCGTGCTTCTCCCAGTCGGGGTCCTTGGGCCCCTTCTTTGGCTTCTTCTTTCTACCCCACCACGGCCAGTCGAGGCGGGCCCAGCCCGTGCCCGGGTCGGGAATATCGTCATCGTCATCGTCGTCGTTGTCGTTGTCGTCGCCATCATCGTCGTCGTCGTCCCCGTCGTCGGCGTCGCCGACAGGCCACGGGTCTGCGAGAACCTTGTTGATGACCTCGCCGATCCGGTGGGTACGCACGTCGACTGCCCACCCCTTCACCGTCACGGTGTCGTACAGGATTGTCTCGCCGTTATGGCATTTTGACTCAAGGGCGAAACCGGCCGCGTAACAGCCAGAGTACGTGCCCGTGCACGCTCCCATCGGGATGGGGTCGGCGGTGTGGTAGACGTGCGTGATGGCCGTCATTTCTGGGGGAACGGCGGGCGGTTGGGGCAGATGAAGACGCCGCGCAGGCAGGCGATCACCTGGGGCTTCGAACCCGATGGCCGGCGCGCCAAACGAAAGACCAATTAGTGCGGCAAGCGATCCGCCAAGCTGGTGTCAGCTCAAATTGTTCACACGCTTGCACACCCACCGAGTGGCCCGCGAGCCAGATGTTTGCGTGCGGGTACATGTACGTCACGTTGTTGTACAGATTCGTTCCGACGGTCGCGTACACGCTCTCCTCGATAAGCGCGTCCTCGAGACACCGCTGCTCGCACTTGTACCCCCCGGCGTAGCAGTCACACACTGTCGACCAGGAAAAGTCGACGCGCGCACAGCAGCACGAGAACATGAGGTTGTCCTGAGGTCAGCGCCAGTGAGCCTCAGGCGGGCGCCACACCAACACCACTCACGTTGAACTTGTCGTTCTTGGCTGTAGGGCCGCCGCTGCCAAGGATACCCGCGCTCGTGCCCTTGATAGCGATAATCACCGTTTCGTTCTTATCGTCGGCAAACTGGCGTCAGGACAACCTTCCAAGTTCACACCTACGACATGGCCGCGGAGACCGTCGGCGTCGGGCTCCCAGCCAAAGTCCGTGCCGTTGTTGTACTTGTCTTTGAGGGGGTACCAGCTACTGTCATCTGGCATGGAGTAGGCGTTTGCCGCCATTTTGGCAAGTGTGATGAGTGTCTGGCGGTCGGTGATGTCTGGAGCTTGGACCTCGACGTCTTCCCAGCCGGCGTCGAACGCGTGCGTTGACGTCGCAGCGTCGGGGCCGAGGTCGAGGAGCGGCGCGGTCCAGCCGTTGATCGTGGCGTTGACGCCGTCGGCGCGGGCGCGTGCGGATTTGGCCCACGAGAGCATCTCTGGGGGTCGCGAGCGCGGCCGCCGGATCGTCCGGCGCGTCGTACGTATACTCAGGCCCCCGTCGGCCGCTGCTGCCGCGATACCGGCCGCGCCGGTGTCCGACCACAGGAGCCGCGGCGCGCCGCCCCCAATGTCGGGGTCGAGGTCGTGCACTGCCGCGTGCCGTGGCGTAAACGACAGCGACGCCGGCGGCGCATGTTCCGCCGCCTGCAGACGCTGCTGCCCGCCCTCGAACACGTACGGGACTAGCGCTGAGATGAGCGGAATGCGCATGGCGCGAGCAGGTGTTGTGTTACGTTGCCCCGAGAGAGCACAGAGCAGTGAGCAAGTGTGTGATGGATGCCACAGAGTCGCCACCAGGGGAGGCGAGCAACAACATCACCCCATGGCTCATGGCCGCTCGCGCGTCACCACCTCAGTGGCCAGCGGGATCAAATGCCACGTGCGCAGCCCCACTCGGCATCCCGCATCCCGGCATCACCGGCATCTCTCTCCATCTCCGGCCACTCATTAGCCTGTCCCGGGGCTAATCGCACGTTCCTAATTAATTGTAATCACTGGAACCCCAGCCATCTCGACATCAACGTCACTTGCAATCGTCCATACCAACGTCTGCATCGCGCAATGGCGTACGCAAGTGTCATCTCTCAGCCAGGTACGTCGTTTGACCACGCCTGGTCTCACCAGCAGGGTCGGCGGCACGCAACATTGGGCCAGTGCTGGACGCGCTAGCTCCGCTCATCGAGACGCAGCCGCTCGCACGCCGCGTGCTCGAACTCGCGTCGTTCCCCTACGAGCATATCCGCGGGTACGCTGAGCGGTGGCCCGACGTGCATTTCAACGGGACGGCGAGGGATGCGGGAGAAGTAGGGTGCGCTTCGTTGTTGTTGTTGTCATGAGCTCATGCCAGGCGGATATCTACCAACGACCTTCCGGCCAACGTCGCCGCGCCGGTACAGCTCGACGTGACGATCCAGCATGACTGGGATACGCTGGCGCGCGACACACCAGAACCATACGACGGCGTCGTGATGCGTGCGTCTACTACTGACCCAGAGCTAGCTGACAACAGTCAACCTCGTGCACTGCATGCCCGAGGGCGCGCCCGAGGAAATCTTCCGCAACCTCTCGCCGCGCACGCAGGTCGGCCAACGCTTGCTGCGCCCACAAGGGTGGATCGCAGCGTACGGCGCGTACCTTGCCGACGACGGCAGTTTCCGCTCGCCCGGCGACGCGGCGTTTGACGCCTCGCATATTAAGAGCGTCGACCCGCGCCTCGGACTCCGGTCACCGCAGAGCATCACCGACATGGCTGCCAAATGGGGGTTCGTCGAAGAGAGCAGGAGGGACATGCCTAGTGGTAACCTGTGGATTGTATGGCGGGCAACAGAGTTGTGAATGAACGAATAGAGAGTAATCCTATGAGAGGTATATGGACGCATTCGGTTCGTTGTTGGTGTTGGCCTGTTGGGTGGGGCAGGGATTTGATTCCGTCGTGTTGGGCCATGAACGTGCGAGACGACACCACTTGGACTGGATATTCCATTCCACCTCCCAACGACATCTCTTGCCCTTTGCTTCAATCCTTGCTTGTTCTTTCAAACGCCAGACAACAACAACAACAACAACAACACGGCAAGGGACACGGCAAGCCTCGACGTCTGTGCGATCCCTTTCTTTCCCGGCCCCCAAGGCCCTTTCATTCCGACCACAACCTGTTCCGCCGTTGCCACTCGCCGAAGCGAAGCAACAACACACAACACCACTTGCAGCAAACACCCATTGCTTCCTCCGCAACACCTCCCGCTCCGAGACAAACTGTAGTGCCGCGGCGATACTTTGCGGTATCCCCCCAGAAACCATCCAGACCAGCTCTACACCTGTCGCCGACGTCGACGCCGTTTTATGGCAGTCCACGAGGAAGGGCCGGGGCCGGCATTGACGACGTCCCCGCGCCGCGGCTCTGCGCCGGCCGCGCACCCGACCTCGGCGTCGTCTGCCGACGCCAACGGCGTGCCGCCTGAAGCAGGGCCTAGCAGGCAACGGCCACAGCGCTCCGAGTCGGCAGCCGCAGCGAGCGCCAAGGGAAGCGCAGCGGAGGGGCAAGGCGAGTCTTTACCCCACCTCGACCTCGCGACGTACCCGACTCCACAGCTGCTGCGTCTGCTCGCGCGCTTGCTGCAACAGATAGCGAGCAGCAACGACCAGTTGCGGGCAGAGCATGCCGGCGACGAGGCAGCGAGCGGGAGCGCAAGTGCAGGCGCGAGCGACACGGGCGGCGACGCCGCGCTCGAGCCCCCACCGAACGACGGCGCTTCGTCGGCCGCGTCCGCGGCCACGTCCCAGAGTCGCTCGTCCACCGTCACCCACGACAGCCCGACCGCCGAGCTCTTCCACGACGACCCGCCGATCTTTGACCTCGCATCGGGAGACAAGCTCTTCACCGCCTCCAAGGCGTCATTGTCACAGCCCCAGTCCATCCTCTCCTTCCACGCACGCCACGTCCCCTCCATCAGCATTGAGGCGTACCTCTTGCGTATCCTCAAGTACTGTCCTACCACTAACGAGGTGTTCCTCGGGTTGCTCGTTTACTTTGACCGCATGAGCAAGTTGGGAACTGCTGGGGGCGTGGGCGGCCTCAACGCTGCGGTCGGCCCACGGGGCTTCGCTATCGACTCGTACAACATTCACAGATTGATCATTGCCGGTGTGACCGTGGCGTCAAAGTTCTTCTCTGGTGCGTGACGCGAGTGCCGCCGCCAATGCGGTACTCGGCGTGTCTCTGCCTCAACGTCGTTGAACTTGGGGCGCTCGTTGGACCCCTTCGGCCCCATGCTCACCGCTGACACGTCAGACGTCTTCTACACCAACTCGCGATACGCCAAGGTCGGAGGACTGCCGCCGCACGAGCTGAACCAGCTCGAGTTGCAGTTCCTGTTGCTCAACAACTTTACGCTCATGATCCCGTCCGAGGAGATGCAGCGGTACGGCGACCGGCTGCTGGCGTACTGGCACGGGCGCGAGGAGGAGGCGGGCGTGACGCCTGAAGCGGCAAACGAGCTGCGGCGGCAGGAACGCGAGCGTGAGCGGGACCGGCAGCGCGAGCGTGAACAGCGGGCGGAACGCGAGCGGCGACGGGCATCCGAGTCGGGCGACGCCGAGCGCGAGCGTGAGCGTCAACGGCCAGCGAGTGCAGCGGCGACATCCTCGGGAGGCGCAGCAATGGACGTTGACGGCGCGCCGTCCATCTCGTCTTCGACATCTTCCGCCACCGTCACGGGTCCGCCCTCGTCCTCGTCCGGGGATACCCCGCAGAGTGCGGGTCTCTCGCGCTCGTCGTCTCTGCCCAGACGCAACCCCAGTTCTTCTGGCGACGCGCCGCCGCCATCGTCGTCGTCCGGGGGACGTGGCCGACCCGCGGTAAGCTTTGCGCCCGCGCCCGGGTTGCGCGACAGCGCCGTAGGTGTTGGGCCATAAGGCACGCACACGATAGCTAGCCTACACGCACGCACGCACGCACGCATTACTGCATCGTCCAGCTTGCATGACATTTCAGAGCGTCTTGGGAGCATTTCTTTAATCTGCCATAGCCCATGTCTCTTATTCCCTGTCTGTTTTGGTATTACTAGAGGCCATTCATTCCAAGATATGCACATGTCGAGATGTGGGGGTGCGTGGCCAGAGTGCAGGCCTGGGCTTGCGGCCAGCTTGTGGCCGTCGGCGGGATCGGCGCCTGGCCGAGAAATAACCGGGGCTGGTTATGTTGGAGTGGGGGAGAGGCTCGAGGCTTTGGCTTTGAGGCTTGAGAAATACTCCCGCGGCCCGTCCGCCACCCCGAACAACAGCAGTAGTGGGAGCGAGGAGGAGCAGGACGCATCAAGTGACGAGGACGAGTGTGCATTTCTTCATATCGCATATCGCATCGCATCGCGCAGCATTGGGCACGGTGTTCAGTGTCGGTCGTGTCGGACGATACGAGAAGGACCGAGTCAGTGCAGTGTGCAGCGTGCAGCGTGGAAGCCAAGCGCCCATTCACTCCCAGCAAGACGCATCTCTCACCACATACCGCGCTCTTGACAGCCGCCGCCCACGACCTGTACCAAGCGCCACCACCACCGACGCACGCACGGCCGCTCCGAAGTCTTCGGAGGAACGGGGACGGCCTCGAGGGTATCATCGACGCAGAGGGAACACATCTCACTGTTCCATTCCCTTCGCACACCGACGGACACGCCTTTTGTCATCCATCCCACCCCGGCGCATTGCCCGGGCCATTTACTGTCAACCACCACCCAGCCCAAGTGCCAAGAACCCAAGAACGGCTTTGAGAGAGACCACCTCGTCGTATCTATCATCTCACCTCATCCCCGTCTTCTAACCGCCGACATCACCTCTCCCCGCTCTGTCGACGTCTCTCGACATCCCACTCCTCCCTCTTGACGTCTCTCGCGCTCTTATCGCATCCCATCCAAACCACATCAACCCCACCCCCACCACCCCACCCACCCCGATGCGTTGACCGAGCCAAGCCAGCAACACAGCAGCAGCAGCAGCAGCAGCATGCCCCGCTCCGCGTCCGCGTCCCCCCCACGCGCGCCAGCCTCGCACCTCGCCCCACCAAGCGGCGGCGGCGGAGGCCCACCACGGTCGCCTGCGGGCGGCGTGCGTGGGGGCTCGGCGTCGTCGGCCTCGCATGCAGACCGCGTCGCTGCCCTCCGCGGCACCACCTCGCCCTCGCCACAACCTCACCACCCTTCTTACTCATCCTCGTCCCACGGCTACGACAGCCGCAGCCACGACGGCTCCGGGTCGTACTCGTCCCAGTCCCAATCGCAAACCCGCTCATTCCTCGCGCCGACACCATACAACACATACATTGATGGCACCGACGACATTGACCCCGGCAAACCAGGAGGAGGGGTACACTCACCAACACAGACCCAAGGTAGCGTCTTTGTTGGCGCGCCCACCGACTCGCTCCTCGACCCCGACGCAGACGAGGCGTACCCATACCATGGTCACTCGCCAGGCGACGTTAGCATGGGGCCCACGCTGTCCCCTGCCTCGTCTCGGTCACGGCACTTGCCGTTCGACGATGTGCCGCAGAGCTCGCGGCCTGTGCCAGCGCCACCACAACACGTCAGCACGATCCACTCGACCTCGGACGGCAGCGACCTCGTACCTGTCGTCTCGCCAATAACCACCCGCACGACGTCGACGCCCGCTCCGTCCGTCTCGCAGCGCCAGCCAGGCCTCAAGGGATACTTCCGGCGCAACTCGCGCAGCACCATTGTCGACCGCGACACACTCCGACTCCAGCAGCTTGGCTACGACGCCGTCCTCGGACGCGACTTTACCTTCTGGTCCTCCCTCTCCATTGCATGGCTCAACATCAACTCGGTACAGGTACGTTTATCGCTGCAGGCGGCAGTGCCAAGCGGCACGTCGCTTGGCACCAAAGCGAAACTCCGATTTCGGACCCGAGCTAACCCCCCCTCCAGGGCACCATCGGCGCCGTCGTTGGCACCTACCGTTGCGGCGGCCCAGTAATGATTGTGAGTCGCGAACGGCGCGCGCAGCACGTCGCTGACTGCCAGATGATTGCGTGGCCAATATCGGGGATACTCAGCTTGGCGCTCGTGTTCACCATGAGCGAGCTGGCATCCGCCTACCCCGTGGCCGGCGCCATGTCGTCGTGGGCGTGGAAGCTCGCGCGCGGCGGCATCGGCGGCGAGCGGTACTGGGGCTGGATCGTCGGTGCGTCCGTGCTCGGCGGGCACATTGGCAACCTCGTCTTTGTGTCGTGGCAAAACGTCAACCAGATAACGGGCGTCATGACGCTCGCCGTCGACTACCACGCCACCGAGTGGCACAAGTTCTTGTTCATGCTCGCGCTCGTCGCCATTGTCGGCGGCGTCGGTGCGACCGCCTGGGGCAGCTCGTCGCGGTACTGGCTCAGCGCAGGTGCCTACACTTTTGGCGTGTGGCTCTGCTTGTGCATAAGCCTGCTCGCCAAGGGCGTGCCGCACCGCAACTACTCCGAGGCGCCTGCCATCTCGACGGCCTTCTTCAACCAGACGGGCTTTTCGCAGCGCGGCCTCGTGTACATGCTCGGGTGGCAGAGCTGCACCATTGCAGCTGGTGCCGACGTGTCGGCCCACATCTCGGAAGAGACGCAGAACCCGTCACGCAACGTCCCGAACGCAATGACCATGAGTATTGTCGTCACGTACTTGCTCGGCTACATTTCAATTGTGCTCGTGCTCGTGTCGGTCATGCCGTCAGATGTCGTGCACATTGCCGGCCAGCACTCGCCCGTCGCGCACATCCTCTCGGCCGCCGTCAACCCCCACTTTGCCATTGTCCAAACCAGCCTCATGATTGTCGTCCTCTGCCTCCAGCTCCAGGCGCAGCTGCAAGCCGCCTCGCGCTTTGTTTTTGCTTGCGCCCGTGACCGCGCCATGCCGTTCTCCGACACGATCAAGGCCACCAACAAGAAGAAGCAGCCCTGGGTCGCCACGCTCCTGTGCATCGGTCTCTGGGCACCCTGGTGCTTCCTCCAGTTTGCCAACCCCGAGAACGTTGTCCCTGTCATTGTCGCATGCACAGGCACATTGAGCATGCTCAGTTACGTGAGTGAAAGCCAACGTCACGCCATGCGTACACGTGACAGTTTACCCGGATCACCCATGGTCCAAGCCGCACAGAATCCCCGCTGACCCCCACCAGGCCCTGCCCGTGTTCCTCTACCTCGTGTCCAAGAAGGACTTACAGCAGGAGGGCCGCACGTCGTGGTCGCTGCGGCAGTGGAGCCGCCCCGTCGCCGTCATTGGCCTGCTGTTCTGCTGCGCCGTGGTCACGATGCAGACTTTCCCGACAGCGTATCCCGTCACTGTCGACTCTGTGTCGTGGTCACCCGTCGTCGTCGTCGGAACGATCTTAATTTCGCTCGTCACGTGGAAACTGTACGGCTCGCGGCACTACTCTGGTCCCATCCGCGCTCTCACAAAGTGGGAGACGGGCGTAGAGCTAGACATCGACAGCACGTTACAGGCGAGCACGCGCGGCGCTGCCGCCGCGCCAACGATCAACGGTGGCGGGTCGTCTGAGACGTCGCTCAAGCTGGCCGTCACGCCACGCTATGACGACGTGCGGACCGTTAACACCGTGACTGTCAATTCCGCGCGGACAGTCGACTCGCTCACGAGCGGGGGCGAATGGGCCGCAGCGCCGTTCACGACGACGGGCGGCGACGGCGACGTCGCGCGTGACCTCGGCCTGAGCTTCTCGTCGGGGAGCGGGAGCGGGACGGGTACAGGCAGCGGGTCGCGCGGCTCGGCGCCGACAGTGAGCTTTGCACTCGGTCCTCACGACGTCATGGGCAGAGTGGACGAGGAGGACTCGGAGGCGCCGATGCCGGGTGCCCAGGGCTTGCCGCCGAGTGGCATCACACCCGCCGGCGGACCTCGATCGCCGCCAATAGGGTCCCGCGGGCGCGCGCGGTCGCAATAGCCTCCTCGCTCCTCGTGTAGATCAGTGTTGTATCTTGGCTTGATGCAGTGTATTTTGGGCGCAGGCCAGCTGCGATCCGGCGGCGCGGAGGCGAGCGACGAGCTGGTGTGTGGACTGTAGGCCACCGCGACAGAAGAGACGCAGCGTAGAGGCTTTATGTACTCCACACGGTACCATGTGCGCCGCAAACTATCGTGTGCAACGTGCAACCCGACATGCAGCGATGCGCGGACATGACCGCCGCTGTCTCAGAGGGAGGCTCGGCCGCTTACGCCGGGCATGCCGCGCTGCCGATCTTTGCCGCCCATGCGTGTGTGTGTGCCTGGCGGATGGGCGGGATCAAACGGGACGGTCGCAACGTTGTTAACGTTGTTAACAACGGGCATCGTGCATTGCATAGTTGTGTTGGCAACACTCAACCGCGACATGATACGGGACAGGCCACGACGACGACAACGAAGGGGGGTTGGTGGGGGGATACGTGCGGGTGTGGTAGGGATACTGGCCGCGGCGCTGGTCGCTTCGCCGCTCCTCGGCGTGGGCGTGCTAGCGGACGAGACGCGCCCCAGCCGCCGCGACGTCCGCACCCTCTCCGACGCCCAGGTCACCGCCCTCGCGGCGCTCGAACCCGCCCCATGGGACGCGGTCGATTCGGGACACATGAAGCATCTCCTCGTCGAGAGGGTTTGTGAGTACGCCCTAGCGCTGGTGGCGTAGCAACCGCCGCGCTGCGACACTCCAAAGGCATTTGGCGCTGCGAGCGGCACGCCACTACGTGTTGCCGTCGTGGGACCACTGTCGCACTCGCACTCGCACTCGCACTCGCCCTCGCTGCGCTCGTGCTCGTGCTCGTGCTCGTTCTCGTGCTTGTATTTTGCTGACAACAGCCGGGACCGAAGGCAACAAAGCCGTCCAGGCCTACATCTCCTCCGTGTTCACCAACCTTGGCTGGCACGAGGAACGTGACACGTTCACCGAGGCAACACCGTACGGCGACGTAGAGTTTACCAATTTGGTATACACATTTGACCCGTCCGCGCCGCGACGCCTGTCGCTGAGCGCGCACTTTGACAGCAAGTACTGGCCTGACGGGGGCGGATTCATCGGTGCGACGGACAGTGCTGCGCCGGTCGGCTTCCTGATCGACGTGGCCGAGGCGCTGACGCCGCTGCTGCGCGCGCGCAAGGAGCGCGTCGAGGCAGGTAACCCTCTTCTCACGGCACACCTGGATGAGGACGAGGCGGCCGACACGACGCTGCAGATTGTGCTGTTTGACGGCGAGGAGGCGTTCAAGCACTGGACGGCGACCGACAGTGTGTACGGTTCGCGCCACCTCGCGGCCAAGTGGGACGAAGAATACCTCGACCTCGACGCGGGCCGAGCCGGAGCCGGAGCGGGGGCCACGCGTAAACCGCGGCGGATGGACCCGGCCACGACCGTGCTTGACAGTATCGACGTGCTCGTCCTCCTCGACCTGCTTGGCGCACCAGGACCCCAGTTTACCAGCCACTACCGCGACACGGACTGGCTGTATGCCTTGTTGATGGGCGCGGACGCGCGCCTGCGCGCCGCGGGTCTCGTCAACGCCACGGGTACGGCCACGCCCTCGTCAGGTAACGACGAGTGGTTCTCACCGTACGCCGGTAACCCCGGTGGACTCGACGACGACCACCGCCCGTTCCTCCAGCGCGGCGTGCCCATCCTCCACTTGATCCCTACGCCGTTTCCCGCCGTGTGGCACACGATCCACGACGACAAGACGGCGCTCGACCTGAATACCTGCCGCCGATGGGCCGCAGCCATGCGTCTCATGACGGCAGAGTATCTCCACCTCGCACCCGACGACGTTTCCCCCGCCAAGGAGGAACGAAGTGGCGACACTACATACCGCTCCGACGAGCTCGTGCGTCACCCCTAGACGCCCGCTGACAGCAGCAGTGAGGGCGCATGTGTACTAGGTATAGAATGTAGACTGCATGAAAGATGTGCACAGTCGTGTGGCGGCCGCGCACTGGGCCGTTGAACGGGCCGGTGGACGACCGCCTTCGGTGGAGAGCGGCAGAAAGACTCGTCACCCTAGCCATACCATCTCCTTCTCACCGACGACACGATGATGCAGCTGAAGAGCGTGCTTCTCCCTTGCTGACGACAATACACGCCCGACTACGGCGACCTGCCGCACCTCCGCCTGCCGTAGCTCTCGCAGTGCTCCTGAGCCAAACCGTGGATCACGAGCGGCTCTCCAGAACATGTCAGTGATCGCGGAACACACCACACGACTCTCTGCTACCCGGCCTAGCATATAATGGATGCACGCGCACGCGCACCTCCCTGACGGTCCACCTACTGGTCAAGGCGGTCCCTCCTACGCCACGGTCCACAGCTGCCTCGGCACGTCGATGCGGCGCGCAGAAAATCACCCAGGCCTAGAGTCACTCAGGCCTGTATTCATCCCACCACCATTGACTTGTCCCGGGTCAGATTGCTCTCAGCCCGGCGCTTCTTCTGCCGCGACCTGACAATGTGCGTGGCGGTGGCTGGGCATTGCACGACTCGGACGGACGCTGCTGCTCAATCTTCGCCCTCGCGCCTCGCCACAATGCGCCTCAGCGCTCGTGATCTTTGCGGCTCACGCCTCGCCACTTCTCGGCTTCGCGTTCAGCCCGGCCTCGTGCCTTTTGAGACGATGCATTCTACCCGCACACCAGCCGGTGTGCGGCGGCACGGTCGCCTGTCCGCGCCCGAATTGTGGCCTAGTCCGTCGTTGCGCGGTTTACTCCTCCTCGTCCTGCTCAATGTACTTGTGGCGGATGTCCTTCCACTGCTTCTGCAGGGGTGTCAGTGACAATGGGCGAGAGGAAGGAGAATGCAGACACGCCATAAGCTTAACCGGGTGGTCAAGTCTTCGGCGCACCCACACTCGGGTATTGCTTACAGGGTAGTTGTGCTGGTCCCACCACTTAGTGGTGACGACGTCAAAGCCCATGGTGAAGCCAAAGGCGGCGAGGAACACGGTCGGGACAAAGACCGAGTTGCGCTTGAAGATGGTGGTGTAGAGCGCGCTAGACTACATGGCGAACGACAAGCGAGCGGGCGAATGAATGAAAGAGAGAGCGAGTGGGCGAGTGAGTAAGTCGTGCGACAGGGAAGCGCATGGAGCAGTCAAGGAAGAGTGGGTCAAGTGCAAGTCATCGAGGGTCATTGCGCGCGAGGCATTCGACATGGGCGTTGGAGATGGGGGGGTCGAGGCGGCGCGGAGCGAGTCGGGGCATGGCAATTGAAGCAAGAAGTAGGTCAGCAGGGGGTTCACGACAACGGGGTGCGCTCGGCGCCTCGTGGGTACGCACGAACGACATTTTGGGCGGGCGAGCGGAGAGAGGTAGAGAGGGAGAGAGGTGTGTGTTGGTGGTGACGAGCGGCAGTGGGAGGAGGGGTTCGGAGTCGGAGCACGTCTCTCGACTAGGCGAGATGGCCCGAAATGGTGCACCGAGGATTGGACGGCCTGGACGGCTGGGAGGAATGCCACAACCTCGGCCATTTCTCAAAATCCCGAGGCACCATTGGCCACGTGGCTCAACAGGGGACGGAAATTGCTCCCGCCCACCACCCCAGCCTAGGCCGTGTCGCGCTACGCGTGTATGTCTCAGCTTACCCCTGATGCCACACAAAGCCCTGAATTGCTTCCGTCCGATGTCACTGGGTGTACTGTATGGGTGGATGATGTAATGGCTCCCCCCACTTTGCCATACTGGAGCTGTAGGACGGCACTGCGCACCTTCCCTCCCCCCAGAGAGACCTTCCCTCCGCGCCCCACTGTACTGGCTGGGCAGGACGTGTCCCACCACACACACACGCCACTCCTCACTCGTCGTCGTCGTCGTTCATCCTCTCGTCACCGCCATCAACAACACTCCTCACACCAACTCAACACTCTCTCTCTACACCCCTCCCTCTCAGTCCCCCTCCCTCCCCCCACCCCCTCTCTAAACGCAAGTCACTTGCCCCCCCCTCCTCTCCGGCCCGCCTCCCATCACTGGCCACACGCCCGCCCAGCCCCAACTCCCGCCCGAGCGCGCGCGTGTGTGTGTGTGTCTGCACCTGCGCCTGTGTGACCCCGTGCTCTCACGGGCATCACCCTCCAAAGACCACCCCCCCCTTCGACCATCCCACAACACGGGGCCCATCCTACTCGCTACAACCACCACAGCCACTTGCACACGCTCCTCGTCATCCAGTCTGCGTGTCAAACCCCTCCCTGCATACTCACAAACACTACCACCACCCTCAAGTTGCCTGTTGCGCAGCAACAACCGCGCGTCGCTCCCTCACTTTCTTTCCCCTGTCACAACCCTCCAGTCTAACGACACAACCACCGCTGTAGCCGACAACACCTGTTTGTGCGCACAGCTACTCGCTGCCCCTCCTCCCTTCACCCTTCGTTGTCGTCGCGGCACCAGCTAGCAGCGGCGCCACAGCGAGCGAACAAACACAACCATGAAGGGATTGAAGAAGTCGATCGTGAGTGATGGAACGTCTGGCGTTTGAGGCTCACAAATGCAGCTGTCGAGGACAAAGTCGGCGTCGGACGGCAAGGCCAAACCGTCGAGCTCGAAGCAGTCGTCCAACTCGCCGTCGCCGGGACCGTCGTCGCCCGCTGGCTCACCTGCGTCGAGCATTGCCAACCAGCCGCCGAGTGGGTCCGGCGGTAGCAGTGCTGGCGCCGGCGGTGTGGGTGTCGGCGCGGGTCCAGCGGGCGCTGGCGCCACGGGAACCGACTCGAGCAACAGCAACAACCAAGGCAATGTGAATGCTGCCGCCGGGTCATCGCTCGCTGCCCATTCAGGCGCGCCGTTGACCCCGCGTCGCTCGCCCGTGTCTGACAAGACGCAGCCTGCTCCTCCCCTCGTGATCATTTCGGGCGCGCCCCAGCAGCCACCACAGTTCTCCGAGATGCCCGCCGACCCCATCCCTCACTCGCCCCACTCGCGCGCCTTTGGCTCTCCCGAACGCGGCCCAGACGGCCAGCCTACCCCACCCAAGGCAAACAACCCGCTCAACCGCCTCCGCCAGCCCAAGGACACAATCCCCATTGTCGGCAAGACGCCCCGCAAGCAGCGCAGCTCGCGCTTCTACGTCACCGAGCGCGTCGACATTGAAAAGCTCCCCAACTTCAACGAGGTCCGCCCCGAGGAGCGCAACGACCTCTTTATCCGCAAACTCCAGCAATGTCGCGTCGTCTTTGACTTTAACGACGCCAGCTCGGAGCTACGCGGTAAGCAGGTCAAGGCACAGACCCTCCACGAGATGCTCGAGTACATTACACAGCAGCGCGGCGTCATCACCGAGAGCATCTACCCAGAGGTTGTGGGGATGGTACGTCTTCGCCTGGCAAGTCCGTGGCTAACTACAGTTCTCCGCCAACCTGTTCCGCTCCATCCCCCCACAAGTCAACCCGACGGGCGACGCGTTCGACCCCGAGGAGGACGAGCCTGTGCTTGAGCTCGCGTGGCCACACCTGCAGATTGTGTACGAGTTCTTCCTGCGGTTTGTCGAAAGCCCCGACTTCAACACCAACATTGGCAAACGCTACATTGACCAGCAGTTTGTGCTGCAGCTGCTCGAGCTGTTTGACTCGGAGGACCCCCGCGAGCGCGACTTCCTCAAGACGACGCTGCATCGCATTTACGGCAAGTTCCTCAACCTGCGCGCGTTTATCCGCCGCTCCATCAACCATGTCTTCTTCCAGTTTGTCTACGAGACCGAGAGACACAATGGCATTGCCGAGCTGCTGGAGATCCTCGGCTCGATCATCAACGGCTTTGCCTTGCCGCTCAAGGAAGAGCACAAGATCTTCCTCACGCGTGTGCTCCTCCCGCTGCACAAGGCAAAGTCGCTTGCGCTCTACCACCCCCAGCTCGCGTACTGCGTTGTCCAGTTCCTCGAAAAGGACCCCGCACTCACCGAGGAGGTCATTCTCGGCCTGCTGCGGTACTGGCCAAAGGTCAACTCGCCCAAGGAGGTCATGTATCTCAACGAGGTCGAGGAAATTCTCGACGTCATCGAGGGCGCCGAGTTTGCCAAGATCATGCAGCCGCTCTTCTCGCAGCTGGCTCGGTGCATCAACAGCCAACACTTCCAGGTCGCCGAGCGCGCCCTGTACTATTGGAACAATGAGTACATTGTCAACCTCATGGGCGAGCACATTGGTGTCATTCTGCCGATCGTCTTCCCAGCGCTGTACCAAAACTCGAAGCAGCACTGGAACCGCACCATCCACTCGATGGTGTACAGCGCGCTCAAGCTGTTTATGGAGATCAACTCGGACCTATTTGACGAGGTGCAGCACAACTACAAGCGCGAGCGCAAGGAGGAGTATGACCGCATGTGCGCGCGCTACGACGAGTGGATCGCCATCCGCGAGCAGGCCATTGCCAACCACAAGGCCAGCGGCTCAACCGAGCCCTTGCCCGAGCTGCTCAACCAACCACCTCCTCCCCGTCCCGAGCCATTCGAGGACGACGGCGACGGATCGGTCGACCTGACTGCCAACGGATTTGACATTAGCGAAAGCTTTACACTCGAGAGATCCATGGCCGACGACGTAGTCCCCGTCGCCGACCCCGTGACGCCCGGGTCACCGGTTCTGAGCGCGGGCTCGCCTGGCGGTGGCAACCAAAGCCCAACACCGCCACACATGAGGCGGAAATCGGTCCTGCCGATTGATCCACAGGTGATGCGTGATTTGGAGGTGAGTAAACTGGCACCAGTGTCAATGCTGATGGCGGCAGAACCACCGTAGCCTCGAGGGCACGCCTGCGACATCGCCACCCGAGCAGCAGAGTTAATACCCCGGCTTCCCAACGTTGCATCAGATTACTTTTTCTCCCCTTTTTCCCCTTTCTCTCTCTCTCTCTCTCGTCTCGTACCATGTGTGCGCTGCGTCCGCGGCCGCCACACACGCCGCTCGCCACACCAGACCGACACAAAACCCGCGCCAGCCGCACCGTTAGCACATTTGTCGATATACCCTCGTAGAACCTTTGGAGTGGGCATGGGGCCGGGATACCGGCTGAGATGTACACTATGCATGCGAGGCACGAGCGCCACGACAACGAGCGCCAAAGGCGCGAGTTGGGCGTGAGGGCTCGTCTAGGAAGCGCCATGGCGGCGACGACTCTGTGCGAAGCGCGAGCAATCTACTGCCCCGCGGCGTCGCGCTTGGCCTGGACTCGCGCGGCCTGGAATTGCTTGAGCGCGCTGGCAATGTTGGCCATGATGTCGGGACGGTCGCGGAGGTAGGTTGTGCGCGCGCGGCGGAGGTCGCGGATGGGACCCTTGCGGCCCTCTGCGCGGCGGACGACCTTGATCTCCTTGATGAGGGGCGAGCAGACCTTGAAGTGCATTTCGACACCCGTCTTGGCAACGACGTTGCGGAGGGTAAAGCTCGTGTCTTGGCCGCGGCGGCGGACGCGCATGAGGACGCCCGAAAAGGGGGTGACGCCGCCGCTCTTGTCGGCCTTGGCGTAGCTCAGCACGCTGAGCACGCTGCCTGTCCGCAGGCGCTGGGGGCTGCGTCGCGCAAACAGTGTCGAGAGGAGTCCGGCGGGGTCGTACTCCTTCTTCAGGTCCGAGTTGACGTGTTCCACCACATGCCACCCGTTCTTCGGCCGCAAGAGGTTGGCAGGGACTGGCGAGGGGGCTTTCGTCTCGGGAAACTCGACCTTGTTCGAGAATGGGTCTGGCGCGTGAGCGAGCGAGCTAAAACGGGTGGGTGTGGTTACTCACATGCGTTAATCTGTGCCGAGACGGAAAACGCGCGCCGGCTCGGTCCAGCCGCGGCGGAACGCAGGACGTCGCCGAGTCGCGCAAGGGGCCTCATGGTGTGAGTGTGTGGTTGGGTACCGAGATTGGAAGTGGTCGGTCGTACTTGAAGACAAAGTCGCGAAACGGAAGTGATACGGGAGATTAAAGCCAAAGGAATGCCGTGGCAAAAACGGGACGTGGTCGCGTGGTTTTGCTTCCGTTCCTTCTCCAAGTCTCGCCGCCCACCATTCGCCCCCTCGCCGCCGTCGACAAAGCCGCATCCGACGACAACAACACCCACACCCAATTCTCCACATCCACCGCGGCTCATGTACTAGCCCCCACCCCATCGACATGCGCGACGGCGAGATCGTGAGTGATACAGGGGGCGAGGCTGAGTCGTGCACCGGAGGAGGCGTGAGCGGCGTGGCCCCGAGGTACATTTTCGCCGGTTTTGCCGCCATCAGCCGAGACGGAGCGGCCGCCACCGCGCGGGCGCTTCGACCACGGCGGAGGATGGCGAAGAGCCTTGCACCGAGGTGCTCCGCCTACGCCGTCTTATGATACGTACCGCCATCGCCGCTTTCAAACCGCTCGCACCTCTCGCTGCGCTCGCGGCACTCGCAGTGTTCGCAGCAGCGCTGACCGCAGGCCGCACAGAAAGCCGCGCTGTCAAAGGCCCTTTCGGCCGCCTACCTCGAGCACCAGATCGCCGACCTCGAAACGCGCGTGAATGCGATTGGCGTGAACGGCGACGCTCGCGTCGGCGGAAGCGGTGGTCACCATGGCGTGCCTCCGCCCGAGGGCGCGCGCGGCACACACGGGGCTATTGGCGACGGCGCGCCGCGCCGCAGTCCCATGGCGAGCGGACACGCCAGCGGGCCCGTCTCACCCCGCGCGCCGGGAGGACCACTCTTCAAATCCCACCCCGCTAGCCCCGGCATGCCTAGCGTGCCTAACCACGCCGCGACGTCGCCCCCCGCGCCCGCTCCTCCTGCCGAGGGCGTCGAGCGCGCGTCCCGCTCACAGCGGTCGGCGGGGACGCGCGACGAGGTCGAGCGTGTAGCTCGTATTGACGGCTCGGACGACTCGGACAGTGACGGGCCGGACGCATGGCGCGTTGCTGTCGTTGACGTTTCGGCACTCATGTGGGCGCCGCGCAGCGTTCGCGCCCTTCTCCAGCGCGGCGGCGAGGTCATAGTCCCCCTCGACGCGCTACGTACCCTCGACATGCTCAAGAAGGGCGGGAGTGCGGCTGCGGTCGCAGCCCGTGCAGCCGCGCGCTTCGTCGAACACGCGTCACGCCATTGGCGCCCCATCTCTGCCGACCCGAGTATTGCCGTACAGGCCGGGACAAACTACAAGCGCGGGCGCGGCTTACGCCTCCAGCACGAGGCGGAGGAGCGCTCCCTCGACGACGCGGAAAGCGACACGCCACCGCCTAAATGGGTCGCGAGCGTCCTGGGCTGCGCAGCCTTCTTCTCCGTCATCGCGCGCGCAGAGGACAAGTGGGACGAACACCCCGCTGTGCTCATCGCGCACCCGCCGCTGTCTGCCGAGGTCGGTCCAAACCCCGTCGACGAGCGGCGTAAGCCCGGTGCCGGCCCAGCGCCACCACACGCACCCGGCGCTGAGCCGCAAGGCACGACCGTAGCCGACCGCGCAGAGGGCTACACGCTTTCCCTTGAAGCGGGGCGTTTTGAGCTACGCCTCGAAGTGCTTCGTGACGAGGACGGCGACGAGGACGTGCCCCGTCCGCGCCGGCGTAACAACCGTAACGAGAATGCACCTGAGCGCGGGCGCGGGGCACGTGGTCGTGGTCGTGGCCGCGGCGGACGTGGCGCCGCAGCAGGTAACGCTGGTACGAGTGCAGCCGCTCCCGACTCTGAGCCCGTGCGTATCCTTCTCCGGCGCCACGACGAGGCGCAGGGTGGGCCCGCGCCTGCTGCCGCGCCGCCCCCGCACATGCCCCCACCGCCACCTCCGCACCACGTCTCGGCTATGCCCGCCACGCCGCAGCCACAGCAGCCGACAGCGACGCCGAGCACGCACCCTGTCCTCACACCGCCGGACGCGCCCCGTGGGCGGGGCGGTGCGCGCGGCCGAGGCAGCCGCGGTCGTGGCCGTGGCGGCGGGGAGCGTAACACTGACCGTGGCGGGGGTTTCACTCTCCTGCAGCGCCCTGGACCCCCGCTGGCGCACCACGTCCGCGACGTCGGCGAGGTGGAACGCGGCGGCGCCGGCGGCGCCAGCGTAGGTGTCGGCGCGAGCGGGAGCGGCAGTGGCGGAATCAAGAACCGCCGCGACCGTGGCGGGGAGACCTCGCGCGATCGTCGCGGCGGCGGCGGCGGCGCAACAAGTGGGCAATGGCGCCGCGCGTACGCCACCAACGACGAGGCACCGCGGACCCAAGCGCCAAAGCACAGCCAGCAAGGCAAGCCACCTGCGGAGCGCGAGCGCGAACGAGAGCAGCCCCGCGTCGTCCTCCTCCAGCGTCCGCGGTAACCACCATCGTCACAAGTTTTGTGTACTATAACCGCCAAGTCGCGATAGCGACGGCCGCGCGCGTGCACCCAATAAGCCATATGCCGGTTCTTAGTGGGAATCGGTTGTGCGCTCGGCACGCTGCCATGGCATGTTGGAGCGATCCTGCGACGCACACAGGGGTAACGTGGAACACGGGTGTAGCCTACGCCCCGGCCTGTCGTCCGAATGACGTGCTGGCCAGCAGAGAGGGCGATGTGCGCGACCCGTGTCGCGGCGGCGTATATACCATGCTGCATGCATCCGTGAAGCGTACAAAGGTGTGCGCATGTGCGACCTGTATAATGGCGGCAAAGTGCAGAAGAGGACGTTTGACAGGATACTGGGGGAAAAAAATTGGGCCTGCTCGGAATGCAAAAGTAATGATTGATGGCGGGTTCGAACCGCCGACCTCGGGCGAACACATATTGTGAAGCACGCGCTCTAACCAACTGAGCTAATCAACCTGAACACTTGTTATGACCCGGCTTTTGTGGGTGAGTATATGACTGGGAACATGGGATCATTTGTTCTGTAGGTCAGGCTGAAGGAGCATGCGTGGCGACATGGGAGTGTCCTTGAAGAGCTTGGGGGCCAACTGGAGGCTCGGTGAGCACGGATACTTGCCTCTACAGTCTGTGGTCTAGAGAGGCCGTTGTGCCTGGCGGAAAGAACGCCTGTAGGTGGGATGACCGTCGGTGGGGAGCAGCTGGGGCGCGGTGTAGCGGAGGCTACAGCGTAGGGGTGTACGCGCCAGGAGCAGAGGCGGAACGCAACGGCGTCGTCGTTGCGGCGTCAACACTGCGACACGCTGGCGGTGTATCCTGGTGGGAGCCGTAGAAACGTGCGGGTATGAGTGGGTGGGTATGACGTTGTGTGCTTGTGTGCGCAAAAGGCCCCGTTGTGCGCATGGGGCGTGTCAATGTGTTGTTGCAATTCTTCCTCCTCTTGCCAAATAAACCGCCCGCAACGACACAAAAATCCACAATGGCAGCGGTCAAGTACGACACGGGTAAGTGTGCGCCGGGCGGGTGCGGGTGTGGACCGAAAGCGGCGCGCGTGGTGGATGGCAAGGATGGTGTGGGTGAGTGAAGGGGGAGGAGGGGGTGCTAACTTGTTGGTTGGGTGAAGTGAGCGCGGAGCGAGGTGGGAGGGCGCAGCGGGGAGGAGAGTGGAATTGGCATTGGCGCCAGCGGGGCAAGCGGGCAGCGACGCGGAGAGGTCGGCGGGGGCGTAGTCGGCGTCAGGTTGGGCTTGGCTGACGGCAGAACTCCCGGACGAGGTCACCGAGGCGTTGACCAAGGGTGAGTACCGGCGGTGGACGGACGGACGGAGGAGCGAGTGAGCGAGCGCCGCCGCCGGGGTCATGGCCGCTCTCTGGGTGTCGCTACCTGGCCTCGGTCGGCGTGACTCGCTACGCTCGGCTTTACCGTCGCGGTCGACACGCTGCTAACGGCAGCCGACAAGGACCGCGAGATCCGACTGCTCCGCCTCGCGACCGAGGAGAACGTAAAGTTCCTCGAGGAGGTCCGCAGTAAAGTCAAGGGCGCGGAGCGGTTCTGGCCCGTGACGCTGGTGAGTACGCCGAGTAGCGCCCGCGGGCGAGCCACTCCGGCAAGCAACCCGCGCGCTCGTCCGCCTTGGCGTCGTCGAGGCTGACACCAGCTCTCGCACCCCACGATGACGATCGCAGCCTCCGCCGCTGGCGACAAGGACGCGCTCATGTACATGACCGACGCCGAAGTCGTGCAGGACGTCAAGGACCCGCGCGAGTACGAGCTCATTTTCGTACGTGCCGCGGCCCGCGGATGTCTAGAGCTCATAACAGCACTTTAAGGAGAACCCGTACTTTACCAACACCAAGCTTTCAAAGAAGTTTTCGTTGCCAGAGGGAGCCAAGCCCGCCCCGGCCGACGGGAGCATCACGGACGAGCTGCGCGCGTTCGAGATGGACGACTTGGTGCCCGGTGTGAGTGGGCGCACCGGCGGGCGACGCCACGTTGGATTGAATCGAGCTGACGCCATCCTTCTATGTTGTCACTCGCTACGCTCACGACCCCCCGCACTGCTCGCTGCGCTTTTGTGACTCGCCATGCAGTCGATGACGATTGACTGGAAGCCCGACCACGACCTGACGGCCAAGCACCCGCGCCGCCTGTCCGACGACGGCGACTTTGAGGGCGACATTGGCTCGTTCTTCCACCTCTTCACCGAGGCCGACGACCCGCTCGGCCTCGGTTCCGTCCTTGTCGACATTCTGTACGACCCGCTCACGTCATATGCCGACGAGGACGAAGACGACGAGGAGGACATTGACGACGAGGGTTCGATCGACCTCGAAGACGACGAGGACGAGGACGAGGCCGACGAGCCCCAGCGCAAGAAACAGAAGGTCTAGACGGTGTGTCGTTTATCCTAGCCTGCTAGATGAATATATGAACGTGAATGTCGGCGCCGGTAACCGACGGCGCACTCGCCGTTGAGGGATCGATTCAGGCACGGGTCCCCAGTTGCGAGTCGAATTGACATTCCATATAAATATCCACGCGGGGGCTAGTCACCACCACATCTCGACATCTCTTTCTCTCCCAAACCACGCAGCATGAGCTCCATCTCACCGTACCCGACGCTGGAGCCGTCGCAGATCCCGCTCGGGTCGTCGCTACCTGCGCACACGTCGCACGCCATCTCGGTCTCCCTCCCCCGCTGGGCTGACAATGTCGGATACGAGGAGGGCGACCCGCGTGTCGTGGACAAGATGGAGACGGGCTATCCCCGCTTCTTTGTCCACCGCTCTATCCAGAAGGTGAGCGGCCACTCTGAGTTTGCGCAGGGTTGGTTATTCCTGCCGCTCGCGTGATCATGCTCTAGAAGAGTAACTAGAGGGGGGCACACTCGCCTCGCTCCTGCGCGCACGTCGCTGACCATAGCTCGCGGCCCTGTGTCTGGCAAAGTTCGGACAGCCAGGGGAGGCATGTATGCTGTTCCCCACGCCCAAGATCGCTGGCGAGGCGCGCGACTTTCTCGCATCGCGCACGCCGCCCGTGTCATCGCGCACAGTCGAGTTTGTCATTTGTCCCGGCGCGAACGCGTTGCCTAGCGCAACAGACGCCGGGACGGGCATTGACTGCTTCGAGCTCCAGATCCTCCTCTTCCCCAAAACCGACTTTTCCTCCGCCAAGCAGTTCTGGCAACACACGGGAGACGGTGTCAGCTCGCGCCTTGCCGAGCGCGCACTCGCGTTTCTCGGCGAGACGCCCGCGGGACACGAGTCGGCGCATGCGTCACAGCACGCGCAGCCGCCTGTGCGCGGTGGGTACTCGCGTAACCGCCACTACGCGCGGGGCCCTGCGCAGGCGGCGGCTCAAACTGCCCCAGCTAAGCCTACACCGCAGGCGACACAGTCCGCTCGTTCCGAGGCGTCGGCACAACCGGCGGCCGCCGCACCCGACGAGGAGGTGGCCGACCTCGGCGCGTACCTCGAAGAACGGTACGGTCGCAACCTGCCGTTGTTTGACGCGCCGCTGGCGAAGCAGGCGTTGAAACGCCGCATCGCAGGCGGTGTCCTCCCCTCGGACGAGGAGTTTGGACACAGCAACGCCGATGTCGCGCGCGGTGTCACTCCAGACGACGTGTACCTGTTCCCTGGCGGCATGAGCGCCATCTGGCACGCACACCGAGTCGCGCGCCTGGCCCGTCGTGCCGCGGGCGCCGACGAGGGTCTGAGCGTGTGTTTCGGCTTTCCATACACGGACACGCTCAAGATTCTGCAAAAGTGGGGGACGGGGTGCGAGTTCCTCGGCCTGGGCGACCTGCAGGCCGTGTCGGACCTCGAGAAGATGCTCGAGGCCAACGCTGCTGCGGGGCGCGCGCCGTTCCTCTCCCTCTTTGCCGAGTTTCCCTCCAACCCCCTTCTGCGCTCGCCCGACCTCGCGGCCATCCGCCGCCTCGCGGACAAGTACGGCTTTGTCATCGTCGTCGACGAGACGATTGGCAACTTTATGAACGTAGACGTCATGCCATACGCCGACATGGTCGTGAGCTCGCTCACCAAGATTTTCTCGGGCGACAGTAACGTCATGGGCGGCTCGCTCATCCTCAACCCCAAGGGTCCGCAGTACGCTGCCCTCAAGGCTGCGCTTGACAAGGACTACGAGGACACGTACTACGCCGAGGACGCAGTGTACATGGAGCGCAACTCGCGCGACTACCGGGGCCGTATCAAGCGCGTAAATGACAACGCGTACGTGATCACCGAGTTTTTGCACCGGCGCTCCTTGGCCGCGCCTCTTCCGTCCGCAGGCGACGAGGACGCCGCCGCTGCACGTCCACAGGTGCCCGCGATCAAGCGTGTGTATTACCCACGGTACGAGACGCCCGAGCTGTACGCTGCGTGCCAGCGCCAACCGCCGCTGGGCAAGGGCGGGTTTGGCGGCCTGTTCTCGGTGACGTTTACGAGTACCGCCGCGGCGAGGGTGTTTTACGACACGCTGCTGTGCGCCAAGGGTCCTTCGCTCGGCACGTCGTTTACCCTCGCATCGCCGTACGCCATTCTCGCGCATTACACCGAGCTCGACTGGGCAGCGCAGTTTGGCGTCGAGGCCGACCTCGTGCGTGTCTCCGTTGGCCAGGAGGATCTCGCCAAGCTGCTCGAATGTTTCGAGACGAGCGTCGCCGCGGCGGAAGCGGCCGCCGTCGAGGAGGCAAACAAGGCGTCGCAGCAGGCCCCGGCTTCCGAAACGCAGTAAAAAGTATTGTAGAAAAGGGGCTCTGTAGCCCAGGTGTCCAACCACGGACGCTGTCCAACCAGCCAACCGGCCGTGTGCTCAACGCACACGTTGTAGCTGTCCAACCAGCGCGTAATTGTATCTACTAGAAATTGGGTTATGCACAGGTCGTTGTGCGGGGGCGTCGGACTCCGGTCTCATCATGTCACAAGCATTGCCCGGACTATCAAGTGCAGCCTGACGTGACCTAACGACTGCATACAATACTACCTTCGTAAACTTCCCTTGCTGGGGCATGCCCGCCGCCCACTCGCTTCGCTCGTGTGCTGCTCGTGTGCCGCTCACAGCCTCGCGCCCTTCATGTTTGCAAAATTCGCCGTGATCGGCTTGCGCGCCTCCTGGCCGTTCTCCGGGTGAATAGCCCTTCCGTCGACCCTAGTGACATCCTCCCAGCGCGCGGCGAGCGCGTCGGGAGAGGCGGGGCGGTCGTTGGGGAAGAAGGCGCCGCCCGTGCGTTCCCAGCGGTACTGCGCTGCCAGACCACCAAACGATTTGATGATGAGGCCCGTGTCGTGGCAGCGTTCCGAGGCCATGTACGCCGTGATGGGGGCAACGTAGTCTGCCTTGAACGTGTCGAGGAGGTCCTGCGTCCAGATCGTGGCAGTCATAGCCGTGCCTGCCGAGGGACACATGGCGTTGACGTAGATGTTGTTCTTGCGCCCCTCGATAGCGAGCGCGCGGGTGAAGCCGATGATTGCGGCCTTGGCCGTGCCGTAGTTACTCTGGCCGTGCGCACCAACGATGCCGTTGGGCGACGACGTGTTGACAATACGCCCAAAGTTTTGTTTGTGCATGTACGGCCACACTGCCTTTGCCATCTTCCACGAGCCGCGGACGTGGATGTTGAAGAGGGGGTCGAAGAGCTCGGGCGTCATGTTGACAAACGCCTTGTCGCGCAGAATTCCCGCATTATTGATGAGCGCGTGGACAGTACCAAACTTGTCAATGGCGACTTTGACCACACGCTCGGCGTCGTCCTCGACCGACCCGACCGCGGCGACCCCCACGCCGCCGAGACGGTTCACCTCGCCTGCGACCTTGTTCGCCGCGTCGGCGTTGACGTCGTTGACGACGACGTTGGCGCCGTATTTTGCAAAGTAGTGGGCGTAGGCTGCACCGAGGCCTGCTCCCGCGCCAGTAATAAGCACAGTGTATCCCTTGAACGAGGATGGTGGGGGTGGTCCCTGCTGGTTTGGCGCGAGCGTGGGCTGGAGCTTGACAATCTCCATCATCTGATCAATGTCGCCTGCGCCAGCGTACGTCGCACCCTTGGTAAAGTCCTTGACCTTGGGCCACATGAGGTCCACGGCCGAGGGCGTAAACGAGTCGTCCGTCTTCCAAACGTACCCCGCCGACTGCTGCCACCGAACTTCGCCATAGTACCCAGCGCCGACTTCGAACAGGCGGCCGCCGACGTCGGGTCCGTTCCGCGCTGTCAGCACGCCCACGAGCGGCGCAACGTGGTCCGGCGACAGGTGCGACAAGACCTCGGGCGTCATGACCGTCGCAGTCATGTTTGACGCCGCGAGCTAGCGTGAGCTCACGCCTGCCTAGCTTGTGATGACTTACTGGCGCAATCGTGTTCGCCTTGATGTTGTACTTTACGCCCTCCTTGTCGAGGACCTGGGCAAAAGTAATGAGGGCCATCTTGGCGCCCGAATAGTTTGTCTGGCCGCCGTTGCCGTAGATGCCCGCGGGCGAAGCCGTGTTGACGATCCTGCCAAACTTTTGCTGGCGGAACAGCGGCCATACGGCCTTGGTCATATAGTATGCGCCACGGATATGGATGTCGTACACGGCGTCAAACTCGGCCACAGTCATGTTACGGAACGACTTGTCGCGCAGGATACCCGCGTTGTTAATCAACACGTGTACCGTGCCGTACGCCTTGACTGCCGCGTCGACAATCTTCTGGCCATCGAGTACCGAGCCGACGGCCGCGATCGCCTCGCCACCAGCTATCCGCGTCAGCGAGCGTCTCCCTCCCTCTCCTGCGTTCATAACGCACCAGCCCGAATCTCCTTGACGACCTTGTCGGCCGCCTCCTGCGACACATCGTTGATCACGACCTTTCCACCAGCGCGCGCGTACATGAGCGCATACCTTGGGTCAGTGCTCGCCAGCCCTGCGTGACGTACGATCGGCCGAGCGCGCCGCCCGCGCCCGTGATGACCACGACGAGGCCCTTGAAGTCGAGTGGCATGGCGAGTGCTGGTTTTACAGAGAGTGTGAAGAATGGACAGTGTGCGGGACGTCCTTGATGCCCACGACACTGCGGTGTGCTATGTACTACCACTGTCTGGAATGTTGAGCTGCTTCCCCACATATTGTTGGCATGGCGCCGGTTATCCGGTCTCTTCTCGGCCATGTCCGGTCACTTGGTCTCACCGGTATTCGGCATCCTGCATGCCTCAGCCGGCGGTCGCCGCCTACCTGACTGCCCATCACGAGCTGCGCGAGGTATGTACTGTATGGTATGCAACGTAGGTGCCGCGACGAAGCGGCTTGACGTGACGACGATACCGTCCATACCTCACGCGTTGACCATAGGAATCTGACAGGGAGCAGTTGGCCTGCTCCGTGTGCACGATCAACCCCTATCTGACGGCGCCAAGTGCAGTGTCAGATCTAACCACACCACTCTGTTAACGTTGACCCTCGGACTCGCTGAGCCTGTGCGGAGTGATAATCAAGTGCAAAGTCACGCCCGAGGTGCGTTCATGACAAAACTACACTATCCATTTCTCATGGTCGAATGAGAATAAACCCCCAACTTAATAGTATTGCTCGCACTCGTCCAGATCGCTGCTAACACAGGCATTGGTGCCTTTGAACGCGTACACTTTTCTCGCAACAGCAGTGCCGCCCATCTCTTCCCAACACCATGCCAGGTTCCGGAAGACATCTATCGCATTCTCGGTGGTGACGCCACTCCCAAAATTGGTCCAGCCCATGCAGCAGCCGTCTATGCAGTAGCCGCTTAGGCCGTCTAGGTACTTTTCCGGGCGCTGTTCTAGGGTTTTCAGGACCTCGTGGCACCCAGACGGTTTGGGCTTGTGCTTGGACTGCCTTGCGCATACCTCCTCGTAGGTTATTTGCGCGTTAACACTCAAGGCGGCCGTTGCCAGGACGATGAGCACGGAGAACATTTTTCTGGATGACAGCAGCGTTCTCGGACTTGCTCGTACCGTCGCGGTTGACTAGTAAGGGGTAGGAGACAAGTCGAGCTTGAAAGGCATGGCCGTAAAGGGTCACAACCTCACTGCTTATATATGCTTCTGACGTTCACAGGTCTACGGTGCGCCAAGGGCTGCACTCCCACAGGTGCTGCCTCGGCGTCTGCGTCTTCGCCGAAGCGCGTCCGCGTGTGATCAACCGTCGATGCAGCCCTGGTGTGTCGCCATTGTGAGACCTCGCCTGTTGCCTAGGACCGACGACAATTTAAGGTAAAGCCCATGGGGTCTCCCGGGTCGGAGATGGCAACGCGTTGCCTCGCCGGCTAGTCCCCTTGTGCCAGGAACGTTTCACCGTCGCCGTCGCCGTCGCCGCCAAGCCACGCCGAGTATGTACTGTACTCCGAGCAGAGCGGGCCTACTGTACAAACATGAGGCATGCGCCCAAGTCCGTCGACGTGACGAGATACCGAGGTACGGCACCGAGCCTGGTCCGTACAGTATTCACCAAGCCAACTGTGCCTTGTGCTTCGGACATTACTTAGCCTGTCTCTTAATTCGTCGATTCTCCGCAGACCATTGAATCCCGACGGAAATGACGGTTTTAGGGGGGAAAGGGATTGGGGTCGCAGATGAAGACTATCTTGAGGTGCGACGTCAGTGGCGGGGTCAGTCGGGTTGAGATGCCGTTCGAGGCCGTGGGCTTTGTCATTCCCACTCGTGGTAACAGTCACGCAAAAGGCATTACAGAGTTGGAGGACAGGACCAGCCCGAGTTGCTTTGGGACTTGGTACAGATCTGCAATGGCCGAATGTACAGCAGGGACCACTGAATCCATGTGCCACCAGCAGTGCGGTTCTCACACAAGCACCACTCGCACAAACATGGTATAAGCGTGGCTCTGCCTTGGTCAAGAACCCGCCGAAGTTGCGCCATTAATTCTGGGACGCGCAGGACTGTGCACGGGTTGCCCCATAAGAAAAATAACGGAACAGGTCGACACTATCGCCTGTTGAACTGAATGGTAGATTTCGGTTACCAGTGTAGGTCCCGCAATTTGCGTGTTGCTTCCTTGTGTAAAAGCTGGCGATACCCGCCGGAATCGTTGTGATAACCATCGGAACCAAGTGGCCTGGCGATTACCGGCGGAAGCTTGCGGCTTCCGGAGGGCGTTAGTGGCTGGGAGTCGAGTAACGCAATATGAGAACGGTAAGGGACATCACGGAGGTCGTTGCCGCAGCGGCCGGTCAGCACTCCGGCAATGTACAATATAGCAATGCTCGAGTGGCACGAAAGTAATGGTTGACTCCGACGATGGCCCAGTTGTATCTCGCCGCCCCACGTTACACCTCGCGATGCACGAGTGGATGAAGTGGGGTGTGTGAGTTAGCGGTGGGTCCGCGGGAGGCCCCATCGACCACAGGCTACTGTTGCTGCTACCTTGTAACGAAATGGGCGACTCAGCACACGTTAAGAACAGATGGGCCCAACGGAGTGTTGCTCGCGGCACCCTCGTTGGCCCATCTGACCATCCTTGACGTTATCCGCCAACGATTCACGGCCCTCTCGGCTTCGTACAGCTCTCTTCTGTCGTTAGTAGTGATGTTTTGCCTGGCCATTTCTCGCCGTCCAAGCTAGACCCGCGCTACGGGCGCACACGTCAAGATCAGTGAGCATGAGCCGGCAGCAGTGAGTCGCAGTGTCGGAGCGCAGCATCTGGGCATCGGCGCAAGCTCGACGACGTTCGGCCCTGTCGGCCCAGTGAGCAAACGCCGTGGTTTGGGTGGTGTGGGGTCCCGCAAACACAACACATTGTCTCCCCCCACTTTAAGTCCGTCTCGGAAGGGATCCGGTCACATGTCTTGGCCAGAAACCAACGACGTAGCCAAAATCACATCACATCGCATCCGAGACGACTCCACAGTTTGCTCCGTTGGCCGTGTTCTCAACGACGACACAAACCCCCACGCTCAAATGTCGCTGCGGCTCCCGCTCCTACGCGTCGGCCTGCGTGCCGCCGCTGCGCCGCGGGCACTCGTTTCGTCGTCGGTCTCGGCGCCACCTCGGACATTGCTCGCCCGTTCCTATGGTGCGAGAATGCCGCCTGTGCCGCAAGCAAATGCGGACGGGGCTCGGGCAGCGTCTGGCACCTCGGCGGACGCCGACGCCGGCGCCGCCGACGACACCGCCGATGGCGAGCCAAAGAAGAAGCGTCGACCGCCGCCACCGCCGCGCGCACCCCTCGAGCCCACGACGTTTGACGGCAAGGCCTCGCCGCGCGATATCCACAACCGCCCAGCACTCCGCGGCATGCCCGCCGGCATGACGGCGTGGGAGATGGAGCGCGCAGCGTCGCGCCCCCGTTCCAACAGAGCCGGTCCACGTCCCCCGCCACGCCCTCGCCTCGAAGAACACCTCTTCAAGGACTCGGCCTCCCCGCGCGCCATATACAGCCGGCCCTCTGGGGACCTTCCCATGGTCAACGTAAGTGCCACCAGCGCCCGGCGCTCCCTTCCTCTTCCGAGCTTGCGCTGACCACACAGAGCCGATGGGGATTGTGTACGTCGCCTGCACCAGAAGCTATCTTGTACTGACTGCAGGGATCTCACTCGGCCTGGCTGGTGTCGGCGCCTGGGGCCTGTTCATCCTGTATGCGACGAACAATGGTAGGTGCTGCCCTCTGGGCTTGGCGTTGGGTCCGAGCGCCGCTGACTTTTTTTTCCAGAGCGCTACTCGTCGTCTGTCGTGCGCCAGGTCCATTTTCAGCTGCGCAACTCGCCCGAGGTCGCTGCGCTGCTCGGTGACCACGTACGCTTTGCTCGCAACTGGTGGGGTAAGTCGCCGACCGCCCAAGCGCGAGAACCGAACTGACGACCAGGCTTTGGCGAACCATGGATCGCGGGCAACATCAACCTGATGCAGGGCCGCATTGACGTCAAGTTCCGCATGCGTGGAGACAAGCAGGAGGGCACAGTGTACTTTACGTCGATCCGCCCGACGCAGGGCGCGCCCTGGCGCATTGGTGGGTAGCATGGTGCTTGTCTCTTGATTCTGACGACAAAAGTGCGCTACAAGGTCATTGGCGAATACGGCGAGGTCTTACGACTAGAGGACAAGGTCGTGCGTCCCGTTGTCGAGGACAAGGACGCGGAGGAGGCCATGAACGCCGTCCTCGACTCGTCCACCCCACCGGGACCAGCGACGGCCGCAGCGAACGCTGCACTGGCGGACGCGCCCAAGGCGCAGTCGGATGCCCCGGCGGGGCCCGAGCCCGAGCCAGCACCCACGCCCCGGCAGTCGGGCGTGCGGCTCGTCTAACCCACAGAACCACACTTCCTAGAACCCCTCACATCAACTGTAACCACTATCAATGCAACATGGGTCCTACTGCTTGTGCACTGACAGCTGACTGCCGAGAGCCAAAGCCTAATCGGGCTCGCTGATGGCACCAAGCAGCACGGTTACCGCCTAACCCGTCCCCGTCCGCAAGCAATCCAACAATCGTGAAGCGTCCCACTCGTCCGCGAACGAGTAGCTGCATTAAGTTCCACTATGAGATACAGACACTGCGGGCCAGACAGCACTTCGGAACAGATCGGCTAGCAGCCCAGGCCAACCAACCGTGGTCGAACTAGGATAGCACCACTATGGTTGGTGCTGGATAACGTGGTCTTTGCTTGGGGAGTCCTTTTCATCACCGCGGGCGCGCTGTTTGCGCTCGCGTCTCTTGCGTCCCCACGTTGGCCAGCGTTCGATTGCCTCGATCCATACCTGCCAGCGTTAGCACTTGCTGACGAGCTTCAACTCACGGCTGACCCCACCACAACCGTAGTGTATACGAGAAACGGTATGACAAGGGTAGTGGAAGTGTAGACGACGTCGTCGAGAGCACGCATTGTAACTGTGTGATCCTCGCTCTCTAACTTGTAAGCCCCATTAGGTGTGTCGAGTGCGCCGAGAAGTGCAAGCGCCACACCTGCGACAATCTGCATGCCGTGCACAATCCAATGCGCAGGGCGGCTAAAGTGGTATCTTGTCATGGAGCGGAGCGCGCACAGGATCAGTGTAACGCCCTGCGGCACAGTCAACGACATTGCACGTGCACCGTGTTTGATGGTTCTCGACCTGTACTCACCGCAGCAGGGTACAACCAGTAAATCCCTTGCTGGACGTAATCGGCGAGGAGATACATGATATCGTTTCCCCTATACGCGACGTCGTTCATGACATCTTTCTGGGTTCCCTTTCCAGACGCGAGAAAGTCGGTAGCGTTGTAATCAAACAGAGCTTCCATGCGCGTTATCACACTGTCTGGAGGCTCAACCCCGGTTTTCTGATGTCAACGACTGTGGCATGCCTCAAGCTCAGGCAGACAAACTCACCCCACAAACACCAATTATCATCATGTTCCATAACTGAAGCCCTTTCAAGAAGACTCCGCTGACTGCTTGCGGGTCGGTCAAGGCTGTGACGTTGCTTAGGAACAACTGATCCAGTTCCGCGGTGACGTCCATGCCATTGGACACCTTGGCAAGTGTTCGGGCAACGCCATCCAACCTGTGCTCGTCGACGGGCCTGCCAGTGAACGCATCCACAAATAACTGGAAAAAGTCCTCCGTAGATTTCAGAAAGCTATAACCAAAGGAGCCCATGTTGACGGCATTCTGGTGGTCAGCGGCACATCTCCACTGTACATATGGTAAGGAAATGACGCACAACCATGGAAAGGAGGAGTAACAGCATGACGAAATGGAGTGGGAAGTGGATGATTTCGTACAACCACGTCCTCCCAGCGTCAATGGGTACGTTTTGCCGAAAGTTTGCAAACAGGAAGAACCACAGGTCGTACATGACACCAATCACTGGCAGTGAGCGCCAGCGCGGCCGCGGCAGACGTACCGAGGAATACTTGCGCGTAGGTTACCGTGTCATCCTGACCAACGCCAGAAAGTGCATTCTGGAATACCGTCGTGACCTTTGAGAAGCCCTGTCCACTAAACGGGTCAGTCAGCTGCGTTTGCCAGAGGTATAACACTAGACGCACAGAATAATTAGCGTGAGTGAGCCGTACCGCTCCGCTACTTGGTGCCACCGCAAGGGAATCTGGATACCCCGCACGACTTGGTAGAATATGCTGAAAAAGTCGTTGAGCACTGACACGTAAAGTAACGTAATCTTGGCCGCCGCCAGGCCGTTTGAGCGCGCCGGAATGGCTGCAGACACAACCAGCAACACGGTCGAGGTGACGAGGAACCAAATAGCTGCGCGCGGTGATAGTGTGGGGCGACCAGCCTTGCGCGCTAGACGAACAACTATAGGGGGTCAGTGCCATGGCAAAGCGGTCAAACCTACTGATGCTATACTGTGCGATGAGCAAGGCATGGTGAATGGCGATTGCGATAGCCACCGTAAGAAACGAGTCGTTTGCGATTTCTGGTATCAGTTGCCCGCGGTAGACCTCGTGCGCACCATGGTCCGACTTTTCGAGATTGGAAGCGTTTGATGAGAGAGACTCTGGCAAGATGATGGCACTAAGGTCCCAGCCACCGCTCGCAGCACCAATATACACAAAGAGCATAAGGTGACAAGCCTTGAAAAAACGATGCAGCGCGTCATCCGCTTCGTAACGGATGTCATAGTGTAGTTGTGTTGTCCATATCGACATGATTACCGTGTAGTATCTTGGCGGCGTCAGAGAGGCCCTCCAGTGGGACAACATACCCAAAGTAACTCGGCATGCCATCCGCAGTTTGGAGCTCGTGGGAGCCGTTGAATGCACTTAGGACGGCACCGACCGCCAAGTCTGCAGTCAGCCTACAAGTTTACTTTACTGGCTCACCGTAGAAGAGCGAGAGCCACGGCGTGGCAAGTTCCTGGTCCTTGATCCAAATACCAAAGTCGTCCTCGACGGGCTTGGTAATGAGGGGAAGGCGGACATAGCTGTGCCGCTGACGCGGCAGGATAAACTGCTGCGGCGCGGTGACGGCGCTCGCAAACGAATCTGCGTCGGTTGAATGGCGACGTTCCATGCCGCTCGCATCAATTCCCTCACCGTCACCGCCACCGTGTCCGTCCTTGCCGAAGCTTGCGCCCGAGCCGTCACTGTGGTCGGTCGCGCGGGCCTCGCCGAGCTCAATCTCTTCGGCGGTGCGCCACCCCGTCTCCGCACGGTCCGGCATTTTCGGGCGCTGGGGGTTGTTGTTGGCGCTGCTGCGTCGCATACGCCGCGACGGGTCGCGGATTGAGGCGCGGTGGAGCGGACTGGGCACAGGCGCAGACTCGGACGCCCGTCGCCAGCCCCCCATCGTCGTCGTGACGGGCTCGACGATGCGTACCGAGCTCCGTTGCGACCCAGTCAAGCTGGTGCGACTCTGCGCCGCTTCCTCGTCGAGGGCCATGCCTCCGGAGCGCGCGAACGGGAAGGACAATGGTGGATACTGGTGACCAGAGCCACCGGGGTCGTTGGAACTGGTGTGAGAATCCCGTCGGGCGTTTCGAGCAATCAACTGCTCCTCGTCGCTCGCCGGCATGGGTGGTCGAGAGGGATGTTGAGAAGACGTGGACGACCTCGTTTCACCAGGCGACTTGGTATCATGGCCACCCCCCACCGGACAACTCGGTCGCTCCATGGTCGTGGATTTGTGTTCCGCCGGAATCGTCAACAGCTCGGTCCGTTGCCATGGCCAGCGATGGACAGGGCCAAGCTAATCGCACATAGTAGTCTACAGTTGTGATGTTGGAACAGGGGATTGAGCCGTGGCAAAGACCTTGTGCTCGCGTCCCACGGCATGGACGTCCGGAGTGGACGGGCTGTGTTTGTGTGGCCGATTACGATTACTCTGTACCGATCAGAACCGAGGGCCGGGGCAAGTGGGGCGAAATGAAGGAGCATTCGGCGGGCTAGGCCAGCACCCCGGTCGACGGAGTGCCTGGCCGTTATACGCACTCCGGAGAACTCGGCGACGTTTTCCTTGAACAAGCTCGACTCTACTACTACTGGCAGCTAACGTCGTGCTCGCGCCAGCCGAGGCTGTGTGTGACTGCCAAGTCCATGTTCTGGGAAACGAATGTCCCGTGATTCGGCAAACATACAATCAGTCTTATGCATCTTGTGGCGGAGACAGTCGAGTCTGCTGTGGTGAGACGCAGCCCCTCTGACAGTCTCTCTATGCAAAACGCTGCAGCACTGCATACTGCTCCTTGAGGCGGGGGCGGACTGTGCCTCCTCCTTTGTGCACTACAGCCTTTGTGCACTACAGCTCATTGACACATCCACCCCTTGCAGAAGCATATAACTTTCGACCAGTTATCATTCATTACACAGCCACATCACCCACCCGCATATCTACGCCATTCACAATCATTGGCGGTGCTGTCCACTTCGGTTTGGCCGTGGCGAGGGCGTGGCAAGAGTCTTGGCCAGAAACTGGGCGGTGCTGACAATGGGCCATCCTCATCGCCATTATGTTCGCCGACGTCACGACAATGAGTTTCCCAGCAGAGACTGCAGACTAAGCCGGGTTAAGCAACAAGCGGAAGCATCCTTCGCCCACTGTCCTGTCATGTGTGCAAGCTACAAGTCATCGTGCGTCTCGGTGAGGCTGCTGCTTTTGTGACTTGTGGACTCAAGGACGTGGCGGCGCCACCAGCACAGTCATCTGCTTCACACTGCGTCTCACCTAATCACTCTGACCACACCCTGAGTTTATCGCCCCTGTGATCACAGCTCGCCGCCATCGATACGGAGACCCTCAGACCAGCTTGTTCCACGTCGCATGCCGTGCTGCCCGTTAAGTCCATCAGTCGGGCGAATGGGTGCCGGCTTTGGCTTGCAAATGGAACTAGTCAGCTGTCAGCGCAACGGCAGCATAGTATGCTCGAGA
Source organism: Cutaneotrichosporon arboriforme (assembly GCA_002335565.1). Classification (NCBI taxonomy): domain Eukaryota; kingdom Fungi; phylum Basidiomycota; class Tremellomycetes; order Trichosporonales; family Trichosporonaceae; genus Cutaneotrichosporon; species Cutaneotrichosporon arboriforme. The sequence goes on along the minus strand of BEDW01000009.1, from coordinate 692,176 downwards.
TGAGACCCCGGGAAAAGAGGTTATGCAATGCCATCAAACATGAGTGTACTACAGCGCGTGGGCTACTCGGCCTTTGGGGGCGCGGCGCGGCCCTCCTTCTTCCACCGCCGCGAGATCTCCGAGTAGCATGTGGGGCACACGTTGTGCGCGAGCTTGAGCGTGCCGCACGCTTCGCAGTGGGTGAGGTCTGGTGTAAGCAAGTGCCACGAGCGGAGCGAGGGGTGTGAGGGTCGGAGACTTGCGGCACCAAGCGCATAGCCTTGTCCGCCTGTTTACAGAGGGGCAACAAGTAGCGCGTACAAATGCTACAGAGCGCCTGGCCTGAAACATGGCCGATGCGAAAGCGAGGAGTACGCCGGTGACAACGTGACAACGGTGGCCCTTTCGGTGCACACCAGACCTATCGCCCATCCGCAGGCACAGCGCACACCCCCAACACGTCCCTCCGACATCCCCGGCAAATATGACAACTCACTCGTCTTGTTCTTCAACCCCTTGTTGGCCGAGCGCATGCTCTTGCGGGAATGGGAGATTTTGCTTTTGGGCACGGCGAGGACAATGGGTGGCAGGAGCTCGAGGAGGGAACGCAGGCCTGCGAGCGCGCCGAGGGGTGCAGACAGCCATGGCAGAGCGGCAAGAGACGCTGCGTACGCGTCGGACGGGGACGAGGACCGGGAGGAAGATGGTGTCCGGGAGAGGGAGAAGAGGGAGGAGACCGAGGCGAGGAAGGGCGTCGAGGAGGAAGACGCCGACGCCGAGGCGGACGCAATCAAAGGTGCCGAGCGCGCGCGGAGGACTGCGGCCATTGTTGTCGTCGTCGTCGTCGGTGTTGACGAAGCGGAGTATAGGTTGGTGTTGGGAAGGTAGTCGAGTGAAACGCGCGAGCAGGTCGTGAGCGAGAAAAGCCGGAAACGATGGGTTACGTAAAGTCTGCACGCCTCCACCTCTCGGGTGGGCCACGTGGACCACGTGCTTTGACTAAATGTCACGTGATGCCCTGCGTCATTTGTTCCGGGAGACGGGTATGACAAAGCCGTGTGGGTGTTGTGAGGGAGGCAAGGGAGGGCTGATGTAATTAGACCATAGGTACGTGTCGGCACTTCCGACGCTCCATATGCTATGCGCTCTACACGCTCACCTTGTGGGCGGTGGATGAGGGACGCGGCTTTCGGTCATGCATCCCGCGTGGTGGGAGCCTGGAAGACAGCTCCGGGCACTGGCCGCACCCGGAGGACTCTTAGGTGGTGTGAGGTGTAGCATGAGTAACGGCCGCGGACAGCACACGACCATCCCATCACCGCCAAGATCGGTTAAAGAGGACGTATGCATGCAAACACGCACTACTAACCCAAGCAAAAGACCCACTCCCACACCACTGACATCTTTGGTTCTTGTTCTTCTCACTCCATCGCTGTTGTAACAGTATCACTCGCCATCGTTGTCGTTGTCGTTTCCGGCGTGGCCCATTTTTCAATTTCGAGTAAGGGCACCTCGGCTGTGCACCCATCCACCGACCGACCGACCCAGGTTCCTCGGCTTTCCCCGCCGTTCGGTCCTCTCCCCCACCGTCCAACCACAGTTACACACCGACAACCTCCTCGTCCTCTTCATCGCCAGTTGCTCTCCGCAAGCAGGTTACAGGTTCCAAACAATGGAAGCTGTCCTACCAGCTCATCCTCCCCACCACAACTCTCACGCCGTCGCTCCCCCAAACCACCGCGTAGCCCAGGCAGACCTCGATTTCCTCTCATTCCTCACGGACACCACCGTCACTCCAACCCACTCCGGAGGCTCGCGCAAAGCCGCCCTTACCCGTGACACTGCTCTCGACGCTCTCCTCCTCAACGCAGTCATCGCAGGCAGCGGCGACATTACACGCCACCACGTCGCCCACGGCCCCGCAATGAACACGGGCGCATACGCATCCTGCGACCAGAGCCGGCCTTCCACTCCGTCTCGGACAATCCACCCTCCTCCCCCATCTGTTGTTCTTCCTCCCAAGTCTGCCTCGGCACCACCAGCTGGAGGTTCTCGACAAGCACCACGGAGTGTGCGTCTTCAGGCAGAGGCCGCCCAGCGCGCACAACTCCAGCAGCACCGCAACGCCCAGGCTCAGGCTCGCCAGGAGGCCGGTGAAGATGTCAGACCAGTCCCCCCCACTGCCAACCGACAGCGGCGCATGTCGATGGACCCCTCGCCAATCTCGCAGGTCCTCCAGGCCGCCTCGCCCGCCCACACCAACTTTTACCATGGCCGCGGCATGGTCGCTCCCACAGGCAAGCCGCAAGGCGCTCCACAGGTCCGGTGCATGGCCCGCACTCGCGTGCCCACGCCCCACGGCGACGTCTTTCTGCACCTGTACCACAACTCGCACGACAACAAGGAACACCTTGCGATAGTCACAGACCCAATCCAGTTGAGCCCCGAGGCTCGCCGCGCGGCGCCAAAGGGCCGGCGCGAGATCCGCTCTCGGACCTTGGACGCTTGTTGGCGTGAGGGCGAGACGGACATGGAGCGCGTGGTTCGTGGCGCCTATGTCGGCCGGCTTCAGCCTGGCACCGAAGGACAGCCGTCAATTCCTCGCACACCGGCCGAGTATGCCGCCGAGGACGCAGGCGAGGCCGACGCCGACGCCGACGCCGAGGTCGACTGCCTCCCGCTTGTGCGTATCCACTCCGAGTGCTTCACGGGCGAGACGATAGGGTCGATGCGTTGCGACTGCGGCGAGCAGCTCGACGAGGCTATGCGACGCATCGCCGAACCCCAGCGACTCGGCGCAGGCGACTACCTCCCTACGCCGGAAGCGAGCCGCGCGCCCTCGCCAGGTTCGGCTGCGGCCGCGGCGGCTGCCAACGGCACCCCGTGCCCCGTTGTGCCCGGCCGTGGTGTCGTCATCTACATGCGCCAGGAGGGCCGCGGAATCGGTCTGCTCGAGAAGATCCGCGCGTACAACCTCCAAGACATGGGCCACGACACGGTCACGGCCAACCTCATGCTCGGCCATGGCGCCGACGAGCGTACCTACGGCGTCGCGGCCGAGATTCTACGTGACCTTGGTCTTGCAGGTGACGAGAGTCTCGGCCGTGGTGGCGTTCGTCTCCTCACCAACAACCCCGAAAAGGTCGAGGGCCTCTCGGCAGAGGGCATCCGTATCGCCGAGCGTGTCGGCATGGTGCCACGCGACTGGCAGTGCCGCCACAGCGGATCGCCAAAGCGCGCTGCCGCCGAGCTCGACGATGCCGAGCAGGAGTACGCCGACTGGCGTAATCGTCGCGCTGGCGTCGGCCTTCTTGGCTCGACCACGACGCGTGGTCCAGAGCTAGAGAAATATCTCCGCACAAAGATTGAGCGCATGGGGCATAGTGAGTCGACCCTCTTTGGTTTGCACGTTTTGGCTGTATGCTAACCCGCCACAGTGATTGACATTCCCGAGGAGAGTGGGCGGTCGTAGGAGAAGTAGTGCATTTTGGATCTTGTAACAGCTATGCAGTAGTACCGTAACCAGTCAAGAGACGAGGACGCGAGGACGCAATGTGGTTTGATGTGCTCGCCCTTTGTCGTGGCGGAACAATGGCCCCCCTGGGTGGAGTACTTAGATGACTCCACCCAAATCGGTGGACGCGTTTTTGCGACGCGCCCAATTGTCGACGACAAACAAGATATCATCACTCGTCGCCTTGGTGTTTGTTCATGACACTCGACCATCTCACATCCTATCACTTGTTTCTTTTGTAAGCATTGAGCCACATACATAAACACACCCCGCATATCACGCAACATCGGCGTCAACCCTCTCACTCGCTCCTCTGCCTCGCCACCGCCGATCATATCATGGCAGCTACCGATCAACGTCGTGTGGGTCTATGGTTTCTCCTTTCTCGTTGTACTGCTTCTCACGTGCTCACACACTTAGGCCATGCTTGACCAGTTGCGGCGTAAACGCGAGGCTGTCGCGTCCAAACGTTCCGACTCGCCAGGCCCCGCACACGACCCAGATGTACTTGTCCCGTCGTCGTCGTCGCCGGCGGGGCCTGCGTCTCGCGGCTCGACGCTGATCCCCTCTTCCAACCTCAACCGCCCGAGCGCACCTGCTTCGGGATCGCCGCAGGCCGTCATGAACACGATCAAGCGTCCATCAGCGGCCGACTATTCGCCCGACTCGCCCCAGCCCCTCTCGCGCTTGAAACGCCGCTACGACGACAGCCCAACCAAGGCGTCGGGCTCGGCCGCGCCCCTCCCGTCGTCGTCGTCTTCGTCTCGCACCAAGCTGCCTGCAGGCAAGCTGATTGGGCTGGCCAAGCAGTCACACGACGAGGACACTGGGAAGCAGATTGCCCGTCTGTCCACCCAGTTCAACACCCTGTCGCGCGACACCATCGCGCAGGCACTCAAGCGCCATGGTGGCGACATGGACGCGTCGCTCGTCGAGCTGAGAGAGGCCGCCAAGCACGGCTCCAAGCAGACCAACGGCAGCAGCAGTAGCAGCAGTGTTGTTTCGTCACTCCAGAACTACCGCTTCCAGCCTTCCACTCCGACGTCATCTACATCCTCGGTCCCGCCCAACCCGCAGTCGGCGTCGCCCAAGAAGCGCGGGCGCAAGAACGAGAAGAGCACGATCTATGCGCAGCGTGAAAAGACGCGGCGGCGCGACCCGGACGATGAGTCTGAGGCTGCCCTCAGCGACGGCGACGGGAGCGACGGCTGGAGCGGCAGCGAGAGCCGCAAGCGCCAAAAGTCGGCGGCCGACGATGAGATCGACGCCGAGGGTGAGGCGCTCAAGGCCTTCAACGAGGCCGAGGCCAGCGTCATCACAGGCACGATTGCGTGCTCGGAGGAGCAGGCGGCCAAGATTATCAAGCTGCGGCCGTACACCGACTCGGACGACGTCTACACCAAGCTCAACAAGGCTCGTGGCGTCAGCTACAAGCTGTTCGAGCAGTACGTCGAAATCATGCAGGGATACGTCCAGATCGACGTGTGCCTCAACAAGTGCGAGCAGATTGCGCAGGAGATTGCGTCGACGCTCGCGGTGTGGAAGGGCGCGGCGACGCAGAGCGACAGCATCACCGGCACGCCGCGCAGTGATGGCCTGAACGACGCCAAAATCGACGTCGCAAAAGTGTCCGAGCTGCTGCTCAAGGAGAAGGACGTGTTCAAGAAGAAGATTCTGTCGTCGTACATTCGCCAGCAGCCGGCGCTGCTGTCCGAGGGCACGGTCCTCAAAGACTACCAACTCCTTGGCGTCAACTGGCTCAACCTCCTGTACACGCGCCGCATTGGGTGTATCCTCGCGGACGAGATGGGACTCGGCAAGACCATCCAGGTCATCGCGTTCCTTGCCCACCTCAAGGAACAGGGTGTCAAGGGCCCGCACATGATCTTTGTGCCGGCGTCGACGCTTGAGAACTGGACGCGCGAGTTTGAGCGCTTCGCTCCGGGAATCGAGGTGCACACGTACTACGGCTCGCAGTCGGAACGTGCCGAGCTGCGCGACGACCTTAAGCGACTCTACCGCAGGGGCAAGCTCGAGGTCGTGCTGGCGTCGTACACGCAGGTCGCGTCGAGCGACGACCTTGCGTTCTTCCGCAGGAAGATCGACTTCCAGACGTGTATCTACGACGAGGGTCACGCGCTCAAGAGCTTCAACACTAAGCGGTACAAGGATCTGCTGAGCATTGTGCCCCAGTGGCGTCTGCTGCTTACAGGCACACCAGTCCAGAACAACCTGCAGGAGCTTGTGTCACTCCTCATGTTCATCCACACCGACATGTTCACCGACGCCGAGACTTACCTTCGTGCCATTTTCAAGGTCCAAGGTGCTGGCGCCACCAACCTTCTCTCGCAGAACCGTGTCTCGCGCGCACGCACAATGCTCACGCCGTTTGTCCTGCGGCGCCGCAAGGCTAACGTGAGGGAACATTCACGAGCTTTAGCTGACCACAGGTTCTCACCCTACCCCCCAAGACCGAGTCGATCGAACGCTGCCAGATGACGCCGGCACAGGCGCGGCTGTACCGCGAGACGATGAACCGTTCGCGCAAGGCTATCGAGGAGATGGGCGAAGACGCTGTCGAGGCAGCTGCGGCTGCCGACGACGAAGGGAAGCCACCGGCCAAGAGTAACGGCAAGAAGAAGGACGGCGCAGCCACCCCCAAGACGTCATCGGCCAACATTCTCATGGACTTGCGCAAGGCCGCCAACCACCCTTTACTCTTCCGCCGACTCTACACGTCGGCCAAGGTGCGCCAGATCGCCAAGGAGTGCCTCAACACGCCCAAGTGGTGCGACTCGGTCCTCGAGTATGTTATCGAGGACCTCGAGGTAAGTAAAAGAGATGCCTGTGGCGCCTGACAAACAGGTCATGTCCGACGCCGAAATCCACGCGTTCGTGTCCGAGGTCGACGAGCTGTCCAAGTTTGCGCTCGACCCTTCCGTGTTCCTCGAGTGCGGCAAGGTGCGCGCGCTCGAGGCGCACCTGGAGCGGTGCAAGGCCGATGGCAAGCGGATGCTGCTCTTCAGCCAGTTTACAATGATCCTCGACATTCTCGAGGTGGCGCTCAACCACCTCGGCATCAAGTTTATCCGCCTAGACGGCGGGACGCGCACCGACGAGCGTCAGAGCCTCGTGGACGAGTTCAACGACGACCCCGAGATCACTGTGTTCCTCCTGAGCACCAAGGCCGGCGGCGTGGGCATCAACCTGACGGCTGCGAGCGTCGTTGTCATTTTCGACCAGGACTTTAACCCGCACAACGACCGGCAGGCCGCGGACCGCGCGTACCGTATCGGCCAAGAGCGCGAAGTCGAGGTCATCAAGTTTGTGTCCAAGGGGTCGATTGACGAGGACATCTTGTCGATTGGCATGACCAAGCTCCAGCTCGACGACATGGTGGCTGCGGCTGACGAGGGCGCCGCGCCCGCCGCAGACGACGACAAGACGGCCAAGGAGGTCAAGAAGAGTCTTCTCACCACACTGCGGACCAAGTTTGAGGCCGAGAAGAAGGATGGCGACTCGGAAGATGACGACATTGTCGAAATCGACGATATGCCGACAAGTACTCAGGTCAAGAAGGCGCGTGGCGTCGAGCGCGACTAGGTTTGCGGCGAGACGTTGGCCCAACCCATTCGGACCGTGGCTGACGCCACTGTCTGTGCGCCCCGGCTACCCCACATGTTGATCAACAGCCAGATAGATAGACTGTACTGTACAGTAGATTACACCAACCATCACTGCACGCACTGCACAGCCCGTGCCATGTCCCTCCTACAATGCATATGCTATCTCAGACGCTTGAAGCGGTGCTATAGCTGTACACCGCTGCCGAGGTTGGAACGAAGATCAACCCGGGTGCGTCGCCGTGCCACCTTTTCGTCGAGGTCCGAGCTCGCTTGCGCTTGCTGCTATGGGACCACGACGGCGTTCGTGACCTCGGCCGGGGCATCTGTTCATTGCACTGCCTGGGGAGGTGGGGAGAGGGATCGCTGGAAAACTACTATACTGCAGGTAAATCTGAGCGTGTGTGGGACAGCCTGGGGCTAGAGGCACATGTACAGTAGCAGTCTGCATGCTGCAGAGACGTAGGTAGCCCGTCAACGTCAAGTTACACCCACTGCGCCCCCAGGCGACAAGGCTTGCCACGCCAGACCGCGCGGACCATGGTGAGTATGTACCTGGCTGGATGACATCTTGACCCAGTCTGGGGACCTGGGGCCCACAAACGCGCAGTCACTCCACACCCAATGTATGCTTTGGCTCGTCGGAGAACAGCATAGCAAGGCCAGCCCGTGCATGGAACGAGCTGTGGACGCCGGGTGCATGCAGCAGGACAGGATCCAAGAACATGGATCCTTCCGGCTTTTCCGGAGGTGGGTGAGCTCCTCGCAGCGTGTTCCAGGTTCACACTCGATTATGTTACGGCATGAAACGCTCCGAGGAGGGGGCGATACCGACATCCAGCCCCGACAGGTAAAGGCTTCGCCAGTTTCCTGTTAACCTCCCTGCACAGTAACGCGCCCCGTCGCGCCTCCAGAACCCTGCTGGTTGCTTGCTACTCACAATAGAAGTGACTGCACCGGACGAATGAAGCAGTAGTTGAGGTAGGGGAAACCTGAGGCTCGCTCTCAAGGCTTTACCTCATGAGACCTTGCACATAAGTTTTTGCTAGTCGTGGCCATGACCATACACTTCTTGCTGTGCTGTGCGCGAGCCTGATGATACTCTACTGCCCCAGTTGGCAGCGCGCAACGCACACCACCTGACTCAAATATGCCTCGTGCATAGGAATGTTAGAAATGTATTGTACATGATGCTTTTGTGCCCACTCCCCAGCCCGCGGGCGTCCACGAGACGCCAGCATTGTCCATAATCGAAGCACCGGGCCAGCCGGGCATTACGACGTCGAGGTCGACCCCTCTCCGCGAGGTTCATACACTGGAGCGTCGACGTCGTCTTCCTCTGACCCCGCCGAGGCCAACATCTCGCCCTCCTGCCGCCAAGCCGGGTCGTACCTAGGCGGAACGAGATGGGGTTCAGGACCATGTTGTGGGACGATACCCGCGTCGCTCTCCTGGACGATTGGGCCGTCGTCCATCCAGCTAGGCATGTGGGAAGCCTGCGATGCCGACGACGTGTGGGGGTAGTAGCTGCTAGGCGAGGCGCCACTCGACGACGAGCTATGCGTCAGCAGCTGTACGCTCCGTGTGACGTACCTTCCACGCGGGGGTGGCACCACGAGGTTGGAAAGCTTGCTGTCCTTGCCTTGGTGCCCCTGGGAGCGGTTGAGCGAGGCCGCGCGGAGGTTGTGTGCTGCGAGGTCAGCCTGGGTCGCGCGTTTGAGTACTCACGCCGCATCTTGGCCTCGACCAGTGACGCCGTGGTTGTAAACCCGTGGCTTCCAGACTCCGAGATGGGGTACGGCGTAACGGGCGTTGGTGATGGCGAGTCGCCGCTCTCGTCGTTCTCGTCAATCTCAAACTCTCCCGGGGCGCATTTCTCGATTTGGTTAAAGTCATGGGCCTCCAAGCCGTCGTCGGCGTTCCGACGCGACCTCCACCAGACGAGAAGAACGGTCAGCAAGGCAATGGCAGCGACGCCTCCGACCTGTGGAAGACGTAAGCAGGCTGTTGACGCTTCAACGACTTACGACCGCCCCGGCAATGACGCCAGCGCCAGCGCGACCTTTGCGACCAGACGGATGCCTGTCTCGGTCAGCATTGCTTGTGAATGTACAACTTACGCAAGTGTGTAGAATGTTGTGTCCTTGAGAATGAGGTACGACTTGTACGGATCCTCCTCGGATGGGTCTGCTGGAGGGGTGCCGGGAGGCGGACCAAGTGCGAGCGTGACGTTGTAATGCTGCGTTGGATCAAGGACAGCGACGTGAAGCACACTCTCGGTGATCTCGTGGGAGGAGAGCGCAGAGAACCAGTTGGTGTTGGTGCTACTGGCTGGCAATGGCGGGTTGTATGTGAGGAATCCCATGGTGCTTTCCGAGTCGCGAAGTCCCCTCATCACGAGGAATGACGTGTTGGCTGGAACCTGCATCGCGATTGATGTGTTGACTTTGGCCATAGCCCCATAACTTGTCGCCTCTGTTCGTCAATTCTCTGTTCACGTCTGTGGTGACATACCCAAAGGGCCCTGGTAAAAGGAGTTGAGCTCGGCGTCAATGGTTTGGTTGTAGTTTGTCCTGTTGGCAGGCTCGCCGGCGTATTGGGTGAAGTTCTCGACGCGTTTCGGCATGTCGTCGAGCGAGTTCCTGAAGACAACGTCAGAGCAAGCAACAGCTGGGACGTACACATCCGACTTGATACCCATCGTCGTCACAATGCTGCTGACTGTGACCGAGTTGTTTTGATATACGCTAATGACGGTGTGGTAGTCGTATGGGAGATCCGTTACCGCCAGGACAACATCGCCCTCTGGTACAAAGGCCTGGTCCAAAAAGGTCTCATCAACCGCGCGGTGAACCTGTGTCGCCGTCGTTTCTCCGTGGACCCAGACGTTGGTTCCAATCATATACCATGCCAATGTGGTGCCGCCCTTCTCCGCGTCTGCGGGGTCAACCATGCCGCCTGCCCGTGCAGTAGTAACACAGTCCTGACTCGGCGACGGGAACGTGCCGTTGTCCTTGCAGCTGTAGTCCCATATCGGGTTCTTGTCGGGCTTGGGGGGTCCTAATGACGGCGCATACGCCGCCTGGCCATCCATGGGGTAGAACGTCCAGTTGAAGAACAAGTTGGGCTCCATCGGGCCGGCCAATGCTGTGGGCAGCGACGATGCCGCCCACAATGCCAGGACGTGCGCGATCATGATAGTTGACAGTGACGTCCGCGTTCGAACAGACAACGAGTGAGCAACGTTGAAGACGATGTGAGCGACAACTAGTCGGTTCTCTTGCACACCCTGGGGAAGGAAAAGAAGCTGCAAAGCAGCTCGTGGGCATCTCCCAACCCATCCGCTACCCGTTCTGATGGGGTGGTCCATCCGACCGGCGTGTTCTTGGCCCAGATCATCACTGGAGTCTCTCCCTGTTGACACGCGCCTACGGACGGAACGGTGTGGAGTCAGCGGGAGTGCCCTTCGAGACCATGTCGACGCCGTAAATAACGGAGCGGCATGGCCACCCAACAACACGTCTGGGTCCCCCGCAGGTGCAGTGGTATGGATGTTCCATACTCCGGCGGGTCCGGCAGTGCACACTGAGAGTCCCTGGTGTATTGTGGTCGTTCCCCTTGCGAGTTTTGTTTCAACAGCCACCAGAGGTACTGTACAGTGTGCAGAATCATGCCAGCCAGGCAGGCATGTACGTATGTGCTCTTCCAAGTTAGTCGTGTTCAACTCTGTTGCAATTCGTCTCCTTGGGTTTCCTTGATTGGTGCCTTAAGCGGGTTGGACTTGACGGCATAACACTCCTGGATTGTCCAGAACGCGCGTGGATGTACGTTTCAAGTGGACAGCGTCGTATTGTGAACTGCCGTGATCCGTCAAAGGGTGGGTGCCTCTCGGGACGAGCCTACAGGGCCACATCCGCGGTGGGAACGGTGCGTACGCTCCGTACAAGTCGGTGTCGACTGCTGGCTGGTGGGAAAATGGTGACAACAACAGATGATTACTACTATGCACTTTCCGGCCGTATAAGCAATTGAATACGATCAGGCGCATTGGGGCATAGGTACTGTAGGCAATGCCTATGCATACATACATATAGGGAACCGTTAATCCCTAACCTCATACCTTTGTTGTATCTGCTGACTACCCGTGGGCGGAGGCCCCCACTCCGTTGCGCTGTGTCGGTAGACTTTGCGAGTGAAGAAGCGTGCTTCTTCTGCCATGCCGGGTTATACTTTGGTGGCACGAGCTGGGCATCCCCGTCCTGAGGTATCTCTCCCGCATCGTCCTCTTGCACGATCGGGCCGTCATTCGCCCACACAGGCGCGCGGGACGAGGAACTAGGTGCGTAGGAGCTGTCGCCGTATCCCTGCATATTCGAGCAGGAGTGAGGACAAGCCTACTGGTCGCGAGTACCCATTTTTCGCTCGGCGATCCCATAGCACCGCGCGTACATTGCGTGCAGAACCCCCAGCTCCTCCCTTAAGCCTGCAGCGCCACATTGCGCCCAGACGAGTTTGTTGTGAAACGGCGACCTTGTCGTTCAACACTGGCAGACGCATAGCCACGAAATGAAGTGGTCCTGCTGCCTCTACCTGAACACGCCAGGTATAGCTGCTCGCTGCACCAGGGGGGTGTTGCGACAGAGTTTCCACACTCTCATCCTGTCACTCGCGACGATCGTCGCACGCATGGAGGGCAACACACTCTCTGGTGGTACAACTGGGTAGTTCACTCAGCTTACTGGAAACCAAGAGTGCCTCCGAAGAATGCGGAGATTTGATCAAGCAAACCGAAACATAAAGCCTCCCCTTCACGCACCTACAAGCTGTCACAGCACTCGTGCATAGCCGCATGCTGGCATGATACCCCTCTATGCTCAAACGCCTCTAGCTGGTCATCGGAAGTAGACGCCATCCCTGCGGGCCTTGCTGTCGCGGACCACAGGCACGGGCACACTGTGAAAGCGCCGCAGCACCTCGGTTTCCCACTCCTTGAGCTCGCCTTCAGTACGCTTCTTGGCGATGGCTTCGGGCCCAAACTGCCGCCGCACCTCGTCGGGCGACATGCCAGCGCTGATCGCCTCCTCCTTATCGGCCGCCTCTCGCTTGCGCGTCTCGTCGCGCTCGGCGATCGCCCGCTCAAACACTTCCCAGGGGATACACCCCGTCGTGGGGCCAGGCGTGTGGGCGACACGTGAGGCTGCCGCCGCGTTTGGCGCAGCTGCAGCCGCCGCGTTGAGGGCGGCCGTCGCGTCGTCCTCGTTCATTGCTGCCTCTTCATCCTCGAGTGCGGCGGTTGATGGCCCCGCCTCGGCGTTCATCGCGGCTTCCTCGTCGTCCTCGACAGCCGCCGCCGCCAGCTCGGCGTCGCGCCGCGCCAGCTCCTCCTCGTCGCCGTGCAGCACAAACTCGCCCTGGCGCGTTCGCGTGAGCTTGACGACGTGGGCGCCGCACCCGAGCGCCAGGCCAATGTCGTGAACGATACTGCGCACGTACGTCCCCGACGACACGGTCATGCGGACAGTGAACGTCGCCGGCCGCAGACCAGTCGTCGCAGAGACCTCGGGAAAGTCTGGAGCGTCCAAGTCGACCTCGGGCTCGGCCGTGGCCGCTTCGCCGCCCGCGTCATGCACGAGCTTGTTGAGCTTGCTAAACACGTCCTTCTGCTCGGCGTCGAGGCGTTCCGTCGGCCACTTGTATGTGTGGCCCCCGTCCCCCTCGACCGCCTGTGCCGGCGTAAAGTCGACGAGGTCGATGCTGACCTCGCACTCGCGCACAGGAATCGGCCGTGGTAGCGGCTTGCTCTCACGCGCGTACTCGTACAGCGGCTTCCCGTCCATCTTGAGCGCAGAGAAGCTGGCGTCAGTTACAAAGAATGATACCGGCAACTTGCATCGGAGGCGTTTGCTTGATCTTGCCCCGGAACCGGTCGAGCACCTTTTCAATGTCCTCGCGTTTGACGCCGTCAAAGTTTCCTGTACTCAGGACGGGCGCCTCAGAGTCGTAAGACGTGGTCGCTGCGCCTAACAGGCCAATGGCCTCGTACTCCTGGGAGAGTCAGTGCGGCTCCAAGCAGTGTACGGCGGACGTCGCACGCAGCGCCGCTCGTGCGTCGCCAACTACTGTTCCGTGAAGAGCGTGGCCCCTTCTCACGCGGACAGCCTCCGTGCGAGGAACACTTCGGTCACGCACAGGGGTCAAAGCGCAACCCTCCGAATCGATGTTAGCCTTGCCCAGAGCAATCCGGCACACGGCTATGTGACACTACTCGCACGCCGGTGGGTTCGACTGAGCCAAACCCCCAACCTCACACTTTCAACCTACCTTTGAGCACATAAGGAATCGATTCAAATGCTTCGTCCCGCGGTTCACGCCAATAACTGCCATTAACACCTGTTGTGACGCCGGCGCCGTAGCGGGCACACGAAGCTCGCGACGTTCCGCGACGTTGACGCACCCAGCACGCCGTCAGCGAGGGGGTCGAGCGTCCCTCCCTGACCAATTTTGATTCCCATGTGTGTAGCATTCTTCTTGCGCTTGTTGCGCTCTTTCGGCCGCAGCTCGACGTTTGGGTCGCGGAACAGTCGCGATTCGACGATGAGCGGGGTCATCGAGTCGATGATGCGCATGCTAGGCGAGTGAGCATGCAAGATGCGAGGATCGACTCACGACGCCGGGCCCGACGGCTTGGCGACGGGGAACAGGCCGTTGAGAGGCAGCGGCGGCGTTGGCGGCGCTTTCGGCATGGCGACGTCTGATGGAGTGGGTGAGTGGGTGTGATCAGAACAGCAAAACAGCCAATGTTGCGAAGTTTGGGCTCTGATGGCCGGTGGAGGTGGAGGTGGAGAACATTTGCGAGAGGCAAAAAGCTTTCTCCGTCGGGGATTCGAACCCCGGTCGATCGCGTCCAATATTTGAAAAGCGACTATACTAACCCCTGTACTAACGGAGATGTTCATAAACAGACTGCATGGTCGTCCATTTGTCGCGGTGGTCTGCACGGGCCGAACGGCTGAAGCGTATCTTGATTGAGGCGTCGGCGGGGTGGTGCGGGTTCGCGGCACAAACGTCCCATGTGGCTCCGCTAGTGGTGGGGATGTAGTCCGGGTGTCGGGTTGGTAAAAGAGAGTATCCAGCGTGAGGTCGGGGGGCTGGTCAAGGGCATCCGCTTGCGAAGGATCGACGAGGTTGGCTAAGTTGAGAATGGCCTGGGCGGCGTCCTTGAAAGCGTTGTTGTTCGACGCTATATGGCGGACAGATTCCGCATCATAAAAACGGAGTTCCATAGCAGCCCAGAGGTCAAGCTTGGTCGTGGGGCCAGGGGCCATTTCATTCTCGGTGTTGGCTAGGAGATCGACCTTCGGGCGAGTTACGGTCCAAGCTGGCGCTGAGGGAGGGGTTGTCGCTTCAGTCATCGTCCGGTAGTGTAAAGGCAGGACGATCCTGGGTTGAGTAGGTAGTACCGCAGTATGTATGGTAAGAACCAACGCGGGAGGTGGGTTAACAGGTTGTGAGGCTTTGTACGGGGTATGCAGTTTTACAGTGATGACCATGGAAGGGCGAGTTAGTGGTGCGAGTCGGGATCGTGAGACGTGGGCTGTGGGCGGGGGGGACAGGGGGTGTTTAGGGCGAAGTTGCGTGTGTAATGATATCCAGTACCAGTGCGTCAGTGGGAGTATGGGAGTGCCCGAAGCTGCCGGTTGTGTGGGCGCGCCAAGCTGAGTCTAGGGGGCCTGCTCGAGCGTGTCAAAGTGAAGTCCCGGTGTAGGGTGAACTCCGTTTGGAGAACGGGTGAGTAGCATGGTAATAGGGGGATATTGGGGATGTATGTTGTTCCAACTCATGAGGGTGAGTGTGCACTGGGTGGACCGAACGAGATGGTAACGTAGTTTATATTTCATTTGCCGTTCCGAACAGGTAGTGTGGGAGTGGTGGCAGTGCGATGTGTTTCGCGTTGGCAGATGAGAAATAACATGTACAGTATTGTATTGTAAGAGTCACCTATTTCGTAGGGCCTGCTTGCGCAGTGGCCTAAGTCATAGGGGCAATGTGGAAGGTCATCTTCGTTGAGGGAACCAGCAGAAGCGTGGTAGCCCTGCTCGAAGAGGGGTGCATGAGATGGCAGGAGGGAGGTGGTCTTGCTGGCGGGCCAGCGGAGCCGCTCGCACCAGCCTTCCCATGAAGCCAGCATGACCTGGTTCCCAGGATCACGACGCACCGTAACAGGGGGAGGTAAAGGGGAGTGTAGGAAGCCACAGTCACCCGGGGCGTAGGAGCTGCAGGTGCAGTCGCCTTCGAGCCAGGAGCAGGGGTATAATTAGGGGAAGGAAGTACGAACGGGGCCAGTGAAGGGGTGATGCGGCCTCCCGACCGGTGAATGAGGACTACCTGGGAAAGGAGAGTGAGGGTCGCCGCAGCTGTAGCCACCCATCCGCCGAGTGTGAGCGTGAGCCCCATCATTTATGTATGTGGTAGCTCGGGCCACTGTATTCGGGTTACGTTGTATCGCACAATGTTGCGTCGTGTTGTGCTGTACTGTGCTGTGCTGTGCTTGGGTTCGATGATGATGATGATGATGATGATGATGATATATTCATAAACACAACTTTGACTATAAGTCTCAGGCGCTCCGTGGCGGAGTCCTCGTAGTGTATTGTTTGTTTGTTTTGTGAGCCTTGGGGATTGGCGCTCTTTTAGATGTGTAGGGTATTATATTGGGAGATCATGTGACAGTTTATATTGTAGAGCGCAAATATCTCATACGACGCTTCCTACCGCAGTTGTCAATGCTTGCCATGTCTGTGGTGTGGTGTTCTGCACTGAAGCTGCTCAAAGCTGAGCCCCAGCATCAGGCGCAGGCCATGTGTTTTCGTAGTTTGTGCGCTGGCACCTCTCTCCGGAAACCACATCACAAGGGTTGACACGTCCACGGGGCTCGTGCAGCTCGCCAAGACTCAGCAGAGTACATGCTTGCTATCAAAGACGAGCCCAGCCATGTCCTTGGCTGTGATATGGATACACGCTGTTAAAACGTTTGCCTTTTCTTCTCCTCGAAATCGCCACTGCGGTGGCAAGGCGCCGGTGTGTGCCCGCGGCTCGTGTCCAGCGGCGTCCGTTACCTCTCTTGCTAAGGCTCATTTCACGTCCTGCTCGTCGCCTGGTCCAACGACATTCCGCTTTCGTGGCATTCATACCGAAGTAAAAGTGGACTTTGAACCGTCACATTCCCCTGCTCCTTGCCTGATCCCAACACGTCGATGTTGGACGTTGTCATCGGCTGAGAGGGAGGTCTTGCACACTTAGCCAGGCTTGTTCACACGGCTGCTCAACACTCTTGGTAGTCTAGATCGCCCCTCGGAGCTCCGCCATACACCCTCGGCGTCTGCTCGTAAACTTTATTGTCACGGCGTCGGCGTCTGCGGCATGACGTCGAGGGCGGATCACCGCGGGGCCAGGCGGAGACGTATGAGTCGGAGATCGGTGATGGGTCCAGCACGTGTCCACCCGTGCCTGATGCCATGGTGCCTGTGTCCGGATTGCCGGAAGGTTCGGCTTCGGCCGCGGCCTGTTGCGAGGTACAAGGCCTGCGTCTGCCCCAAGCACGCCCTGTCGCCCCTGTTGGTGGCGTACGATAAGCAGCTTGACGCAGTTGCCTTTGCCACAAGGCCCCACACGTCGCCACCCCCTTCTCGAGCGTAAGTGCATGTCGAGTCGTCAACGCAATGGTCCAGTAGTAGATGTGTCTAAGCATGCATATTATATACAGATTAGGTCGCCGGGCGACATGCAAGATGTTGTGGACTGGCCTAGGAATGGGGGACGTAGTAGGAGTGTTGGTTGGTATGGGTGGATAGTGACGTTGACCAGCGGCTCGCTAGTGGCACCCTCGCTTAGGAGGGGTCGACTCGCTCGTCGTCGGGGAGAATTGTCGCCTTTCGAGGGAGAGGGTCACCGTTTAGTGAGCTGGGGCCTTCTCCTCGTCCTCGTGCTTGGGCTGGAGACCAGCGAGGCCGACAGGGGTCGACATTGGCGAGCGGGTGGTGGCGGCGAGGAGGGGAAGGAAGCAAGCGTAGATGAGGCCAAAGCCGAAGAGGACCCAGGACATGCCCATCATGCCGCGGATAACGCCCTGGCAGTCGGACTGCGAGTTGAGGCCCTTGCCCGGGTTGACTGGGGTGCCGACGCAGATGTCGTGGCGCTTGACGGTGAGGGCTACGACGGCACCAAAGTTCCAGCAGAGGAAGATGACCATGGCGATGAGCGTGTTGCCGATCGAGTAGACGCGGCGCTTGTTGAAGGCCCAGTAGAACACGGCCCAGACAACCTGTACCATGCCGCAACACAGGAGGGCGACGACGGCGCCAGAGTAGTTACCGACCGCAGAGCCGTAGATGTCCTTCTGCTTGGACACCTCGACAATGGCGAGGATGAACATGACCCATGAGAAGGTCGTCACGCAGAGCATGAGCGGCGTCTTGAGAGCAACAGCGCTGCGAAGTCAGTTATTGGGTTCTCTTTGCCTCAAGGTAAACACTCACAAGCCCATTGTGGATGATGTGTGGCGGGGTGGTGGTGGTAGTGGTGGAGAGGGAGATGGAGTAGAGGACGGAGTAGTAGCAGAGGGTAGTGCTTTAGAGGAGGCAGTAGCGAAGGAGAGGGGGGCGACTGGTTGATCAGAGCTGATGATGGTGTCTGCGTCGACCATGTCCGTGTGCGACTATATACCGTTCGCGTACAGCGACATCGGAGAGTCGGTGACAAAGATTTACATGCCTCGGGCGCGGGGGGCGCGCGCGGGCGGCAGTTAGTAGTAGTGACGGCTCTACACGTCCGCCCGCACGCCGGCCGAGTAGTACCCCCCAGTCAGCAGTGGTAAGTAGTCTAGGTCAACAACTCCCGACTCGACGTCCATGACGCACGAGTTCGGGGCTACGGCCTGAATAATCCATGTCTGGATGGTGTTGATGATGACATTGTACGTTGGGAGAGACGCAAAAAAAACCTTGTCCATCTCGTCTCCCCCTTATCGCCCCTTCTGTAGACCCTGAGTTCACCCAGGCACACACCACACACCACAAAATGCCCCCGCGGCCGGAGACGCGGCCGTCGAGCGCCGTCAAGCAGGCAGACGTCACCGGGCATGCAAGCCCCTACTCCGTCAGCCATGCATAACTCCGCTGCCAGCTACTCCTCCAGCTTACGCAAATGCATACATGGTTGGAACGTGCGGGCCTTACCTGTTGCCGTCCAGCGTGCCTCGCCCCTCGGCCTTTGCTTCACACACTCCGTCCGTGGGTGACGGCAGAGGGCACATGATAGAGGTCAGAAGATACAAGTCACAAACCCCCGTCTCCGGCGCCGGCGAGTGGCGACAGTGGGAGAGGGAAAAAAATAATCTAAGAAATGGTCTAGGAGGGGAGGAAGAGGATTCCGCCGCGGCCATGCGGCGGCGATTGATTACCAAGGGTTCTCGAGTGCGAGGCGCTCCTCGGCCTTGGCCTGCGATTCGGAAGACGAGGACGCACGCTCTCGAGCGTTCGCGCCCGCGGCGACCTGGGGGCGCCTCAAGCCATCGACGTCCGAGTCGCCCCCGCCCTCGTGGCCATTATTGGACGCGAAAGGGTTGGCGAACGGGTTGGCCATGAATTCGGGTGGGTGCGGGCGTGCAGGCGGGGCAGCACGCATACCCTTCTCGTTAAACGAGCCGGTAGCGGCCGAGGAGGACGTCGTCGGCTGCGTCGACGACGACGACCACGCATTGAAGCCGCCAAAGAGGGACGGTGACCTGCGCTGCGACGCGGGTGGAGGTGTCGTGCCTGAGTCTGGGCTGGCGCCTCCGGCCCTCGACGAAGAGGACCACGCAGGCCGGTCCCATGACGGCATGTCGATGCTCAGCGCCGACGCCTTGCCTGCCATGACTGCAATGTCGCCGTCGTCCTCGACTGGCAGTCCGCCCGCATAGATGCTGGCAGACTGGCTCCGTACGGGCGGAGACGGCGGCGGCCGGGCTCGCTCCGACGGCGTCGGCGACGGAGGAGCCAGTGGTGGGGCCGACTCTGTGCGCTCCGGTGCTTTGCTAGGGAGCGGTGGCGGCGACGATGACGCAGGCTTGGGATGGTCTGCCTGGCTGTGAAGGTTGTCCACATCCAGGTCCTTGCCTAGCACTTGCCCAATGGCCTCAAAGTCGAATCCGGCCGTCTTGGGAATGTGCTTGACAGCCTGTTCCTCGGCCTCGACGCTGTTGTTCAGTTCGCCAGGCTGTTCGGCACCTTCGGCCACTTCCTCTTCCCGAGGCGGAAGCTCGTCGTCGTCGTTGGCGCCCTCGGTGCTCTGTTTGCCCTTATCGCTTGGTGTCCCAGCCACATCGGCAGACGGTCGTGACGACCGGTTGGGGGTGCTGTGTCCCGAATTGTTACGCGACGCTTTGGTGTTCCTGCGAGGGAAGATGCCGAGGATCTTCTTCTTCCGCTTGGCCTCTTCCTCCTCCTCTTCGTCTTCATGTACAATGTACCGCTCCTGGACGTCTGGATCGGCGTTTGGGTCCTAGCCGTCAGCATTGTAGATCTCAGGGACCGAGGAACTCACGTCTGGCTCGTCAAAGTAGTCTGCCGTGGTAGGGAACCCAACTCGGGCTAGCAGCAGGGGCATCTGGGTGCGGTATGCCATGTGGCCGTTGATCAGGTCTGTAACGTCGACGTTCTCGAGCCCAGGGACCGTCTCGACAGGGCGCAGGCCGGCAACAGTCTGGAGACCACCAGTCGCCGCGCGCAGGAGATATCCGAGCATCCAGTCGTTTGTCGAGAAGCCGTTCACAAACCGGCCGCCCACAACGCTTCCCGCGTCGAGCCATGACTGGCGCGACGCGGTCAGGGTCGCGCCAAAGAGGTACACATCCTGGACGATGCCGTATGCCTGGCGACGCGAGAGCTCGAGCAACGCGTAAAAAATCACACGCGCCCCGAGCGAGAAGCCAATGAGGGACGTCGGGCGCACACCCACGTGCCGCTCGATCAGGACGTCAGCGAGCACGAGGCCCGCAGCGCGCGCGCGGTCCATCGCGTTTGACCACGGGTTGTCGATTAGGTATCCCAGTTTGGCAAGCACTTGGCGTTAGCACACGGCCATGCGACTTGACTCGTCACTCACAAACTGGCCACTGCAGAGCACTCATGAGCACACCGGCAATGGTGGCGGCGAGAATCTGCTGGCCGACAGACGACATGACTTCGGTCGAGATGATGCGGATGGCGTTACCCAGCTCGTTCATCATCTCGGGCTCCCACAGCACCGAAAAGACGTCGCCGACAACCTGGTCTAGCACCGAGAACGGCAGACGCACGTCGTCGGCCTTGCCGGCCATGAAACCACCGACTGTGATGTAGCAGCTGACGCGCTTGTTGTTGTGTAGCGGCTTGAGGATGAATGTTCTGACCTCGCGGGTACGTTTCGCCATGCCGCGCCCGGCAATGTTGGCGCCCGTGAGCACACCCGTCGTTGTGATCATGGCAATGCCGCCGACACCCGTAAGGAACGCCGAGGTTCCGCTTACCCCGACGACACCGAGAGCGGCACCGAGACCCGCGCCGATGACTGGCGCAAGCAGACCGGCTGACAGACCAATGACCAGTGCGCCGCCCGCCGCGGCAGCACCCATGAGCGCGTACCGCTTGGCCTTGCCGCGCTTGCGCCGCGAGTCGATGACCTCCTGGTGCTCCAGCTGGCTCACGCTCTCTTCAATCTCGAGCGCGTCCGTCACGCGGTTCTCGAAACGCACAACGTCCATCCACTCGAACCCGAGGGCGTTGGCAACCCGTTCGAGAAACGCGCGTGACCGCGAGTCGTACACCGAGTCGGCAATCAGCACGAGGAAGAGGTCGCAGAGCTGGCGTCAGAACTGGAGCGGCAGAGTCAAACTACATACCACTGTCCATCGGATGTCGAGTGTCACCGTCTCGTCTGCGGACGTGAGCGATGTAGAGACGCCCGGCAATGCCGGCATGGCCTGGAAGTCGTCTTCCAAAGGCACCTGCCCGGGTTGTGGTGTGGCGTGTGGTGTGGTGTCGTCACCCTTTTCAGTGGGCGAGCGCGACCGATCTCCAGATGCGCGCAGTTCGTCGGCAGACTCGCGTGTTTCGCTAGACCTGCGCGGCGGCCCATCGACAGATCCGCGGCTCTCAGACCTTGGTGGTTCGCGGATTTCTGGTGTGTGGGACGGGCGCAGCGCGCTGCCAAGATCGCCGTCGGCGTCGTCCGCTGGTGGAGAAAGCTCCTCCTGTGGCGAACGCAGCGCCGAACCAAGGTCGCCGTCATCATCGTCGTCGTCAAACAACGACGGCATCGGGCGCATCGCCGATGGTCCCGCGCTGGATTCAGACGATGGTTTACGATGTATGGGCTCGTCGTCGTCGACGAGCGAGGGCATGGGCCGCATGCTGGTGGTGGATGCTTGTGGCTCTGACTGGGGGGAAACGGGAGATGCGCGAGATGGGGAGGAAGGGGTGTGTGCTGGAGGCGACTTGATGGCCTCTTCGTACGCCGGCGCTGGGTCCTCGTCGTCGGCTTCGCCTATGGCCTCGAGCGCCTTTGCCTTCTCTGTCGCAGCGGCGCGCTCCATCTCCTCTTCGTGCTCCTCGGCGTCGACGAGCTTCTGCAGATCCGCCTGCCGTTTGGCTTCGGGGTCGTACTCGGGATTCTTGACCGTGTGCGTGGTCATGAGCGCCGGGACGAGATCGGCAAAGTCGACGCCGTGTTCTGCCAGCGACTCGATCATGGTCTGCTCTTCGCATGTCAGCGCACTGCACCACGGTCGACGCCGCACTCACCCTCCCGGCTCAGCTCCATGTGCTGGTACAAACGCGCCATGATCTTGATCATCCAAATGTTACCGCTCTCGACGACGGGGAGGTCGCGTGGCCGGCCCTTGCCCTTCCACATCTTGGCCTGACGCATCTTCTCCTTTGTGCCCTCCCAACCGCGGCCCATGTCGCGCACCATGCGCCGCGCAATGAGCTGACACAAGCCGACATAGGCAATACGCTGGCCCTCGGTCAAGAGTTCCTTGGTCGCCTGCATCTGGCTGAGGGGCGTCATGGCCTTGTCCTCGTCAAACAGGTACCGCGTGCGCATGTGCACCTCTTCGCTCTCGTTATCCTCGTCGAGCCGCAAACGCGTATAGTCGCTATCGTCAATGCCGGCCTTTTCACGCCACGAGTCGGTCGTGAGCGTGCCCGCGTCAAGCTCGAGGTGGACGCCGGTCGCGTTGGACACGCCATCGGTAGCGTCGTTGGTCGAGTCGAGGCGCGCTGGCGGACGAAAGTGATACTTCTTGTCGTCGATCGCGTCGAGGTCGCTCGTAAAGTTGTCCGAGCGCACAACGGGCATGTCTGCTCGTGAGCTCCACTGCAGCTAGGGGACAGAGCCGCGCGTGCGCGTGTCATGACGCCGCGTATGCAGCAGCGGATGTGACACGACGCCAAAAAAAGGGCCGGCCTCTTACCTTGCCAGCCGTCGTCTTCGTCGTCGTCGTGGTCGTCCGCCCAGCCGATGGGCCGCACCGGTGGAGGCGGCGCGACACCGTGGGCGCGCGGGGCGGAGGACATGCTAGTGTAGTGACAGCGCTTCGTTTGATGAGGCGCTGTGTGCTGTGGTTGGGAAGAGGTGTGGATGAGAGAGGAGACAGAGCGCCGGGGCGAACGCGCGCAGTCTGATGCCTGAATTGGGCGATGGGCGGCGAATCCACCACCAAACGTGGACATCGACCCGCCAGGCACGCTCGACCACCACACGACATCATCACTTGTCCCATGTCCCAGCCTCACTCGTTCCCATTGCCAGAGGCATCATGCATCGGCGCCAACCTATGTATCTGCGAGACCCCGGCTGGCGTGCAGGTCACACACCCACGCCGGCGACCCAGATCTCGATCTGGCCGTCGTCTTCGGCGCCCCGCACGCGGTCCACCAGCGCTGTGCCTATGTCCCTCTTCGCGAGCATGTCCCACAGCTCGCGCTCGGCCGCGTCACGCTGCTTGTACGCGAGCAGGAGGAGCGGGCGTTCCGTGTGTGCTGCTTGTAGTGGTGGTTTGAGGAGACGCTCAAGCGTGCCCACAAGCGCGGGAAAGGAGGCCGTGTTATACGTCACGTCTGCGGCGACGATGACGGGCGGCATGGCGCCCTCTCCCCCTTCGCCCACGACCCACGCAGGCAGCGGCGCGTCCCAGTCCAGCACGGCCGCAGCGACGTTTCCCACTCGGTTCAGCCGCACATTCTCCTCCATAATCTCCATGGCCGATTCTGCCGTCAGTGAGACGCTCTAGAGCTCCGCCCCGTCGCGCTACGCGTTCCAACCCACCTAGATCCGTCGCTGTGATGCTCGCCTCCGGGTCGAGCTGTCCCAGAGCAATGGACACGAGACCTGTACCGCTGCCGAGCTCGAGGCTGCGAGCGCCGCGCAGGCACGTGAGGACCCGTCGTGCGAGCTCGTGCGGGTGCGCGTTTTGTGCGCTCGTGCTCGTCCCGTCACGCGGCATCCAGCGCCACAGCCACGACGCGAGCGCCAACCCCGAGTCCCACACTTTCTGCACTCAGCTCTGTCTTGGCAAGGACGACACTCACCTTGTCCAGGTCAAACGAGGTCTGCTCGACTAGTCGCAGCGCCCCGCTGTCGCCTGGCAATGGCCATGTGCGCGTTATCCGTGTCTGCTTGGGCTCGTCCTTGCCCTGGCTCTTTCCACTACCCTTCCCCTTGCCCTTGAGTACTTTCTCATCTGCCTTGCTCCGTTTCGACGATTTCGAGCTTTCACCCCCAACGCCGCGTACCGGTCCACTGCTCGGCACATCGCCGCGTTTCAGCTCGATGCCCTCGCTCCACACGCCCATGACGGGTACGTCGTCGCCTGAGAGCGCAAGCAGAGGCGCCTCGAGCTCACTCGGAGGCGACAACAGGCCTAGCCGCCACTGGTCGCCAGGCCGCGCCGACTTGGGTAATGGCACAGTGAGGGAGCGGTATGTTGATGCTGGGGGCTCAAAGACGGTGAGCTCTACGGGCTTGGTGGTCGTTGGCGACGGTGACAGCCGTTGCCAGACGTAGGAGATGGGCGTTGGTTCCTGTCGCAGTCTGCGTCAGTAGTCAGTGGGCACGGGGTGTGTGGAAAGGGGAGTTTGGAAGCGCGGGGCAAGCACAAGTCGGGAGTGTCAGCCAATGTCCCTCCCCACCACCGTCATGCTCACTCGGTACGCAGGTCATTTGCGACCTGCGGCGTGACCACGACGCCGTCGGCAGGGATAGCGAGCGCGATGGGCGGAGGCCGCAGGAACGACAGATACCAGTACATGCCGGGGTGTGCCGTTGTTGTGGTGGTGGTTGCGAAAATGTCAACAAGGAAAATTACCGGCGGCAGTTTGTTGACATCATCCACTCGGGCAAGGGCATGGGCATGGCGCTCGGGCTCGACTACGCGAGCGACAGCGACGGTCACAACGACGGTGACAGCGACAACGAGCGCCGCGACAGTGATGGGGAACCGAGCGCTAAGCGGTGAGCTTACATTGTTTGCTTTGCGCTAACAGCAGTGCGAGGCTAGCTGGCTCCAAGACACCACCCCGCCGCCTACCGTCCCTTCCAGCGTCTTTCGCCTCGGCGTCAGCCGCACACGACAACCCCGCACTGCATCAGGGCAAACGCCGTGCGCGCCCCTTTGTCGATGGGGACTACTATGCGCACGTGTACGTCGAGCTCGACGTGCCTCCGGCGTTAGGACGCGCCATCGACGCGATGGTAGCTGACGCGGGGGAGGCAACGGCACCAGCAGCCGTGCACTCTCTCTTGCGCGACCCGGCGGCGGCGGCGGTTACGGGCGGCGACGATGCGGGCCCTAGCAGGTCGTGGCGACCACTGCACGTCTCCCTCTCGCACCCGCTCCCCCTCCGACGCGACATGGTCCGTGGCTTCCCCTCTGCCGTCCGCGGCGCACTGCGAGCTCACGGCGGGTTTAAGCTCAGCCTCGCCGGCGCGCCGGTGGTATACTACAATGCGCCGCGGGGCGTGTCTCCCGCCGACGCGATGCGCCAGGCCGGCCGCGGTGCGCCGTCCCCTGGCGCCCGCGCGTTCCTCGGCATCCGTGTCGGCGCTGGTGCCGCCGACCTCGCGGCGCTCAACGCCTGCCTCGAGCCCGTACTCCAGCGGCATCACCTCCCGCTGTACCATTCCCAGCCCGAGTTTCACACCAGCGTCGCGTGGGCGTTGTGTCCAGAGCAGCTAGAGCGGGATCAACGAGAAGATAAGGCAGCGACCCCGTTCCCTCCCTCACTGGTCGACCGTCTCGCGTCCCACACAGGTGCCCTACTTGCTGCCCAGCCGCGCGGAGGCTGGCACGTCTCTTCGCTCTGTGTCAAAATCGCCAAGAATGTCGTGCGTATCGAGCTGTAGCGGTCATTTCGCACTGCACTCGAAGCTGCGATTATACTTGGTCTCCCTGTACTCTTAGACCCAATGTAGTGCGGATGTACGGATATATGTGCTATCACTTTTGTAAAATGACGTGTCAGGGTGGCGAATTGTCCTGGGCGGACCAGATTTCGAGGCAAAGTGGAGGTATGTGCATATTTGTCGCAACAGCAACAACCACTCTCTTCATTCTTCGGCAACCGACCATGGCCAAACGCAGGAGAAAGAACAGGACGCACCTGAAGGGTGCGCAGGCGGGCGAGGAGGCCGAGAAGGCACCCAAGTCGTTCGTCATCAAGGCAAGTTTGAACGTGCGGGGAACAAGGAGCTGACGGCCTAGTCGGGCAATGTGACAAAATCAGTAGAGGCGTTGGTGCGCGACATGCGCCAGATCATGGAGCCGAACACGGCTACGAGGCTGCGCGAGCGGCCTGGCGCTCGCCTCCGCGACTACCTCACCATTGCGCCGACGCTCGGCGTCACGCACCTCATGGCGTTTACGCTCACCGACGCGGCCAACGTTCACCTGCGTGTTGCGCGCCTCCCGCAGGGCCCAACGCTGACCTTCCGCGTCCTGCGGTATAGCCTCATGCGGTGAGTTCAAGCCACACCGCGACCTGATCTGATGCCAGCGACATTGTCAACTCGCAGGGTATCATGCGCAATGTCGCCAAAAGCCCCGGCGGCGAGTATCGCAACCCGCCGCTACTCGTGCTGAACGGGTTTCAGCAGCCGGCAGACGGGCGCGAGATGCCGCAGCTACGGCTGATGAGCACCATGTTCCAGGGCCTGTTTCCCCCTATCCAGGTTGAGAAGAGCGCGCTGCCGACGTTCCGGCGCGTGCTGCTCGTCTCGTACAATCACGGAACGGGGCTCGTGTCGGTACGGCACTTTATGATTTCGGTGCGGCCGCAGGGCGTGTCGCGGCGGGTGCGCAAGCTGCTCAGCACGGGAAGCAGCAAGGGGCGGAGCGCGGCGCCCAACCTCGCCAACGCCGACGACATTGCCGACTACCTCCTGCGCCGGCGGGGTTCGTCGCCGTCCAACACCTCCGAGACGGGTACGAGCGGGTACGACAGCATGAGCGAGAGCGAGGCGAGCGAGGCCGAGAGCGACAGTAACGCCGTCGAACTGCCGGAAGACTACGTCGGGCGCGGTAACAAGAAGGGCGAGCGCAAGGCCGTGCGCCTCCTCGAGACGGGACCCCGCCTCGAGCTCCAGCTCGTCAAGATCGTCGAGGGTTTGGTAGGGAGTAAGCGTGGCGAGGGCCAGACCGTCTTCCACGAGTTTGTGGCCAAGAGCAAGTCTGAGAGTGCCGCGCAGCAGCGTACCCACGACGAGCGCCGGCGCCTGCGTGATGCCCGTCGCGCCGAGCAGGCCGCCAACGTCGCGCGCAAAAAGGCAGAAAAGGCAAAAGCCAAGGGCGAGGCGGCCGAGGGCGACGATGAGGAAGAGGAGGAGGATGACAGCGACGTCGACGTCGACGGCCTGAGTGATGTCGATCCCGAAGAGGCGCTCGAACGCCGCCGTGCCCAGCTTGCTGGAGAGGCGGACGACAATGACGATGACGGGTTCGACTACGAAGACCGTGTGGGCGCCACCGAGGACGTTGACGACGCGGACGACTGGGACGAGGACGCCGCCGTGGGCGAGGTGCCTGAAGACGACTCGGAAGAGAGCTCGGACGACGAGGATGTGCCCCAGCCCGCGCCCAAGCGCCGGATAAAGCACTAGATATACGATGCATGATGAGAGTAGAAAAGAGATGCCCCAGAGACGAATGCCGGTGCCACACACACTAGACCTTGAGGAATGGCAGGCCCGACGCGACTTTTTTGCGATACTGGACGTACGCGTCGCCGAAGAAGCGCACGAGGTGTACCTCCTCGTCTGCCGGTTAGTTGCAATGCTGCAGAAATGACCCAACTCACCGACGATGCGCGCGCCAAAAAAGCGGCTGAGCACAATCACAAAGCCCACGGGGCTCACGACGTTGCACAGCAGCAACTGGGTCGCGACCGCCCAGTAAAAGAACCCGACGTAGCTCGGGTGCCGTACCCACGCGTACACGCCCGTCGTTACGAGGGTGTGGTCCTCGAGCTTCTCGTACTTGACCAGATGCGAGAAGCTGCGGCCGGCGTGGACCATGGCGAGGGAGCGGAACGCTTGCCCAGCGATAATAACGCAGACGCCTGTCGTCAACTGGCGAAGCCTTGCGCAGACTCACTGAGGACCATGACCCGCTTGCCTGTGAACTTTGTGTCAAACTTGCTCGGCCACAGGTATGACGATAGGAAGTACTCTGCGAGCCCGATCGCGTGCGCGGCATGGTACTGCCTCCCGTTGTTCAGGAGGAACGCTGGCGCCCGTCAGCTACGTAGGGCAGTTGGGCTTACCGTCGACGGAGAGCTTGTCGTAGTTCCACCCGGCGGTTGTCCAGAACTCGAGGAGATGGAACGTCGCGACGGAGGCGAGGTAAATGCCGAGCTGGGGTCGTGCCCAGCTCGCGTCCGCGAGGCCCGTCGCGCGCCACAGAGGCGCAGCGGCAGCAAAGAGGGTCGCGCCGACAATGGCGCCGAGCGCGGCGTTGATCATCGCTGCGACGAGCGGCGTGTTGGGAATGTTCCCCTTGGGAAGGTAGTGGTCGCTGCGGGGCATGGCGAGGACGGGTGAGCGCGGCGAGCGGGGTGACGCGGGCGAGAGGAGCCGCGCCGCATCGTCGTCGCCGACAGCGTCGCCGTCATTGTTGGTTTTCGAGGCGCTTCCGTTCCCGTCGCGCAGGTGCATTCGCGCGCGGAACGACGCGACCTGCTCACCGGACAGCGGTCCCGAGATGGATATCGGCTTGGCCCCGTCGCTTGACATGTCGTGAATGGCGAGAAAGCAGGACAAAGGACGTGGCCTGGCGCGTTGTTCTCGGCGCGAGCGAGGAACAAAGGCCACGAAGTGGTGAGTGTCGTTGTGGGGTCCCGCAAAGTCGGCAATGAGCGGCCACGTGCACCACGTGTTGTAATTCTTGCGGGCCTAACTAGTAACTCTTCCCGCCTTGTTTGCGCGCCTAGATTTTGACACACAATCGGGTGGCTCAAAGCATCCTGTTGTGCACTTTGAGCATACAACAGCAGTCCGACGCCGCGCACAACACCACTCAACACGCCGTGCATCCGCTTCGCAGCGACGAGCTACACACCCACCGCGGCCGGCACGCACGTACCCCACCCCGCGCGCGAAGAAAGTGCGCGCGACGACGCACTACATCGGGCGCAATGGACGCTGCCGTCGAGGTGGGTATTCCCGCGCGATGCCAATGGCCGAGGGCCCAGAGCGAGTGGGCCGGCGCAGCCGCCGATCTCCCCACATTGCATGCGAAGCACGCTAACGTCCCGCAGAAGTGGCAGTTGAGCGGCGCCGTGCACGATGTTCTCGAGACGAAAGTGCGGCTTGCTAAGTACGTCTTACCTCATGTGTGTGGGCCTAACCTCAGCGACTTCAAGGAACAGCATGGCGTCGCGCTGCGCGGGCTGTACCGGATGTTGAAGCGCAAGCGCGGCCCAGGCGACGACTATCCCGATGTGGAGATTGACGTCGACGAGCTTGAGCCTGGCGCGGACGACGCCTTTGACTCGTGGAAGGCAGAGTACGCGCTCGAGGCGGGACCGAGCCGCATCGCCGCCCTCGAGCTCCCACAACCCCCTCCCCCATCCCCACCTCGAGGCGTCATTGACTTTCCCGACGAGCCGCCAGTCCATCCAGCAGCTGCGCCTGCGCAGGCCGCCGACGCACCACCACAGCCTGCCGTGCCCGAACTGCGACGATCGAGCAGACCGAGCTCGCGCGCCGCGAGCCGACACGGCACGCCTGCGGCGGCAGCGAGTCCCCGCGCTGCTGCGAGTGGAGCGCGGTCACGGCCTGGCTCGCCACGCCCACCACCCGCCACCGTGGCCATGAGCGACATCCTCCCGCGCCGCGGCGAGAGCCAGATCGGCGCGTTTGGCAGCGAAGTCCAGGTTCCTCCATGGGAACCAGTAGACAACTACAACCCGGCAGAGGAGCCCGTCCCATCCGTGGCGAGCAAGGTTCTCATGCCCCTCGAGACGGACTACGCCGCCAAGGTGCCCAGGATTCCTCCCGTGCCGCACTCGTCACGTCACCGACGCACTAGCAAGGGCGAGGGCGGACGACCAGACACGTTCAAGCTCTCGCTCATGTTCGGTCTCAACCCCCTCAGCGGGGGCATTGCGCGAAGCCCCAAGGTCGTGCTCACGTCCGACTGGCGCGTGGCACAGGCCGAGATGCGGCATATGCGCGCGATGGAGCGCATCGAGGCGAAAAAGGCCGCGGGGCGATGGAGTCTCCGGCAGCCAAAGAAACAGCGGGGCCCACCGGTACCCAAGTCACACTGGGACTTTCTCCTCGACGAGATGGTAATGTTTGGAGAGGTAGGAAAGGGGGCTGACGGCAGGAATGGATGCAGGTGGACTTTGGCGAGGAACGGCGGTGGAAGCGGGTTGTGGCGCGCGAGTTTGCGTTCCAGGTGGTCGAGTGGCACCTCGCGTCAGCGGACGACCGGGCCACGCTCATGGTCGGCGGGCGCGGGTGGGGTGCGAGTAAAGACGTTCCTGTGCCTGGACGACCTGAGGCGCCCGACAACAGCGCCGAGGACGACGTCGAGCTGCTCGTCGGCGAGGACGCGAGTAAGGACGAGGCTGCCGACGCCGAGATGGCCGAGGCTGCCGCGGAAGAAGGCGCGACGCTCAGCGGTGACGCTACCGGTGCGCAGGTCCTCGAGGACATGTTGAAACCCGACGAGCCCGAAAAGCCTAGCGACAGGTCGGAAAGGATTAAGATGGACGTGGACGAGGACGCGGATGGCGAGGCGGACGCGGACGGCGAAGCCGATGCCGACGGCGAGGCCGACGCCGACGGAGAGGCGGATGCCGACGGCGAGGCAGATGCCGATGGAGAAGCGGACGCCGACGGCGAGGACGACGGTGTTGGGCTTGCCGAGATTGACAAGGCCAAGGCGTCCGAACCGCCCAAGCGCGACGACAAGAAGGACCCTAGCCCAGAGGCGACGGTCCTCCCGAACGGCCTGGTGCTCTCCAAGCGGTTCAAGGACGTCGAGGAGCTGGCCAGGACACGGCAACCTCTACTGTACATGTCTGCCGAAGCGCCGACTGCCGACCTCTCATCGCTTCCCCTGCCAAAGAAGGAACGCAAGGGCGACGTGTCGCCGCCGTCCGACGAGGCACCACCGTCGCTGCAGGAACTGTTCCCCGACCTTGCCATGTACAGCGGCCC
Source organism: Cutaneotrichosporon arboriforme (assembly GCA_002335565.1). NCBI lineage: Eukaryota > Fungi > Basidiomycota > Tremellomycetes > Trichosporonales > Trichosporonaceae > Cutaneotrichosporon > Cutaneotrichosporon arboriforme. The sequence continues at coordinate 661,318 of BEDW01000009.1, read as the reverse complement.
CACGCCACCAGACGACTCCAAGGTGCACAAGCGTCAGGAGGAGGGCGGGTCGCGCATCGCGCACACGTCGCGTATCCTCGACATCCGCCCCGTCTTCATCTCGCACCTCCAGCCGGCCAAGTCGCACTTTGACGACGACGGCGACTGGGACCTGCACGAGGGGCCGTGGTACGAGGACGCGAGGGGAAGCACGGACATTGCGCCCGACGTCATCGGGTACGTGTCCACGTTCTTCAACGGGCGCCACATCCGTGCTCTCAACCACCTGCCCTACAACCCCCAGCCCAAGCCCGAGGGCAACAGAACCGATCCGATATGGTCGCCCGACGAGGACGCGATACTGCGACGTCTTGTGCAGACGTACCCGTTCAACTGGCAGCTCATATCGGACGCGTTCAACTCGGAACGCGTCACCATCCCCTCCGACAGGCGGTCTGCATACGACTGCTATGAGCGCTGGAACACAACTGTTGGTCCGGGCAAGAACAAGAGTAACGCGGATACGCCGGCGGCTGCGGGGACACCGACGCCAGGACCGTCCAAGGCCTCTGGTACGCCCGTAGGTACGCCGGCGCCGAACGGCGGAGCGAGCACGCCCATGGAACCACCACCCCCGCCGGGACTGTCCAAGCGCGAGGCGCGTGCGGCCAAGCAGCAACGATACGAGGGCAGCACCAAGAAGGCGGTGCGGCACCAGGCACTGTACGATGCCATGCGGCGGTTGTCCCGACGGCGCGACACCAAGGCCAAGGAGAACTGTGAGTCACCTCGATGTGGGTGTGTTGTGTCTGACTGTCAGTGCGAGACCAGGAGCCGCGCGAGATCACTGTGCACGAGTCGCACTCGAGCATCGCCAACCCCAACGGCCAGCCGCCGACGCCGTTCGAGCTCGTGGAGGCAAAGTTCCAGCGCGACCTGCGTATGCAGGAGGCGCAGCAGCAGCGGCGTCTCATCCAGGAACAACAGCGACAACAGCAGGCCGCAGCGATGCGGCAGCAGCAGCTCATGGCGGCAAACGCTGCCGCGGGGGGACAGGCTCGTCCGCCTGCTGTGCGCCCGAACGCGCAACAACAGGGCAACATTGCTCCGTCGCAGCAGCAGATCCTCAACGCCGTGGCGGCGGCAACGGCGGTCAACGGGCGCCAAGGGCAGCAGCAGGGCCAGCAACAGGGACAGCAGCAGGGACAACAGCAGGGACAGCAGCAGCAGGGCCAGCAGGCCCAGCAGGGGCAACAGGCGCAGCAGCAGCTCGCGAACGGCGGCCAGCCATCGACACCGACGGGCGGTGCGACGGTGAACGGCGTGCGGCCGCAGATGACACCACAGCAGCTCCAGCTCCTTCAAGCCCAGCAGCAACAGCGGGCAGCGCAACAGGCGCACGCGCAGGCTCAGGCTCAAGCCCAAGCACAGGCGCAGGCCCAGCACGCTGGCCAGGTGCGCGCGCAGGCGGCCAACATGGGTACGCCGCACTCGCAGCCGGGGACACTTGCGAGCCCGTACGCGAGTGCGGGCGAGGTGCCGAACGGCGACACACAGACGAGTCCCACGCAGCACCCCGCCGTCCAGTCGAGTCCGCAGCAACAGGCGGCACAGGCGCAAGCTCAAGCGCAAGCGCAGGCCGCGGCTCAGGCTCAGGCTCAGGCGCAGGCGCAGGCGGCAGCACAAGCCCAAGCCCAGGCCCAGCAACAGGCGCAACAGCATGCTCAGCAGCAGGCCCAGCAGCAAGCCCAGCAGGCAGCCCAGGCGCAAGCTCAGGCGGCACAAGCAGCCCAGGCGCAGGCACAAGCGCAAGCCCAGGCAGCGGCGATGGGTCGCGTCAACAGTATACCCATGGCAGCGCAGTTCCGTCCACCTCAGCAACAAGCCGGGCAGCAGGGCGGAGGCGGAGGCGGCGGGGGAGGACTCGGGAACATGACGCCAGCGCAGCAACAGCAGATACAGACGATAATACAGTCGTTACAGGCGAACGGGCAGGCGGTGACGACCGAGAACGTGCGCGCCGTGCAGCTCCATCTACTCCGGCAGCAACAACAGGCGCAGGCGGTGGCCGCCGCACAGGCGCAGGCGGCAGCGCAGGCGCAAGCGCAAGCACAGGCGGCAGCGCAAGCCCAAGCCCAAGCCCAGGCGCAGGCGCAGCTCCAGGGCCAGCAGTTGGGCCAGTACGGCCAGCTAGGGCAGCAGGGGATGACGCCGCAGCAGCTGGCGCAGCAACTCACGGCGCAGGGCATGGCCGCCGGAATGGGCATGGGGATGCAGGCTGGCCTGGCGGGCCTGCAGGGCCAGATGGCGCAGCTCCAAAGCGGCAACGGCGGTGCCGCCGCCGGCGCCGGAGTCGGACAGCAGCTCGCCCAGCTCCAGACGCAACAGCTCAACCAGCTCCAGGGCGTACAGGTGCCCGGCACGCCACAGATGGGTACCCCGCAACAGCTCGGGACGCCGCAAATGGGCATGCAGAGCCTCCAGACGCCCCAGTTTGTGCGTTCCCCCAGCGTCCACTCGCAGGGCGTGCGCTCGTCGCCCAAGCCACCCTCGCAGTCGTAATCGGCCACTGGGGGGGGGAGGTAGTATCCTGTCTTTTCTTGATGTTGTAGCTCGTCCATGCACTTTTGGCCATTGTGCGAGGTTGTGGTGGCGTTAGGACCTGGTCGTGAGCATGAGCCGACCATGTCAGTCATGTCACCCTACGGGGTAATACTATCTCTGCATAATGTTATAACACGACACGGTCTAGCGAGGTTGAACTACTGCGCGCTGCTGACTGGTTTTTGATGCTTTGTGGAAATCTATTGAAAAGGGGGTATGTCCGAGAGTCCCGAGATGAATGCGGGGGGGGGACGGAAGCTTAGGCGTACTCCTCGACCGAGCCGCACTCGCAGATGAGGTTGAGGTCACCTGCTGCGTCGTCGAGGCGGCCGACGGGGGTCCAGAACTTGGACTTCTTGAGGTTGGCGACGGGGTATGCGGCCTTTTCGCGCGAGTAGGGGCGGTCCCACTCGTCGGCGGTGATGGTGGCGAGCGAGTGGGGCGCGTTCTTGAACACGTTGTTGTCCTTTGGCTGCTTGCCCTCGATGACCTCGTCGGCCTCCTTGCGGATCGAGATGAGGGCGTCGCAGAGACGGTCAATCTCGTGCTTGGGCTCCGACTCGGTGGGTTCGACGAGGAAACACGTGCCGATGGGCCACTGCGCGGTCGGGGGGTGGAACGAGTAGTCCTGCAGACGCTTGGAAAAGTCGGGGACGCGCAGGCCGGCCTTGTCCTCAAACTCGGCAAGGTCGATCAGGCACTCGTGCGCGCAGTGGCCGTTCTTGTTGGTGAAGCGGATGTTGTAGTACGGGCGCAGGCGCTCAGCAATGTAGTTTGCGTTGAGCAGCGCCATCTTGGACGACTCGGTCAGGCCCTCGCCGCCAAGCATCTTGATGTACGCCCACGAGATGAGGTTGATCGACGCGGAACCAAACGGCGCCGCGCTCACGGCGTGGATCGCCTGGTCGCCGCCAGTCGGCACAATGCAGTGGCCGGGGAGGAAGGGCGCAAGGTGCTTCTTGACCGAGATGGGGCCGACACCCGGCCCACCGCCGCCGTGCGGGATCGAGAACGTCTTGTGCAGGTTGGTGTGCGAGACGTCACCGCCGACACGGCCAAGCGAGGTGAGACCCAGCAGGGCGTTGGCGTTGGCGCCGTCGACATACACCTGGCCACCGTTGTCGTGCACCAGCTTGGTCGCCTCCTCGATACCCTCGTCAAAGGTACCAAAGGTGGAAGGGTAGGTGACCATAAAGGCGGCGAGGTTGTCCTTGTGCTTCTCGGCCTTCTCCTTGAGATCGGCAAGGTCGAGCGAGCCGTCACCGAGCGCCTTGATAGGCACAACCTTCCAGCCCATCATGGCAGCGGACGCCGGGTTGGTGCCGTGAGCTGACAGGGGGATGAGGCACACGTCACGGTGGCCCTCGCCGCGCGACTGGTGGTACGCCTGGATGACCTTGAGGCCGGCAAACTCGCCCGAGGCGCCCGAGTTGGGCTGGACCGACGTGGCGTCGTAGCCCGTCACGAGCGACAGGTCCTTCTCGAGCTCGCGGAGCATGGTCGCGTAGCCCTCGGCCTGGTCGACGGGCGCGAACGGGTGCACGCCGCCAAACTCCTTCCACGACAGCGGGCCCATCGAGCTCGTCGAGTTGAGCTTCATGGTGCACGAGCCGAGCGGGATCATGCCGTGAACGAGCGAGTAGTCCTTCTGCTGCAGGTGCATCATGTAGCGGAGCATGTCGGTTTCCGAGTGGTGGCTGTTGAAGACAGACTGGGGCAGGAACGGGGTCGTGCGCGCGAAGCTGCCAGCAATGGGCTGCGACGCGACCGTGTCAGCCGAAAACTCGAGCTTCTGCGACAGCTCGTCGAGCGTGTCGGGACGGATCTCCTTGAGACCCTTGACGCGGTAAAAGACGTTGACAATGTCGGTGAGGTCGAGCGGGCCGACCGACTCGTCGAGCGTCACACCAACGTGCTTGTCGTCGATGCGGCGGAAGTTGATGCCCTGGGCGACCGACGTCTGGTGGACGTTGTCGGCGGTGACGCCGGCAGACGACACGTCAATGGTGAGCGTGTCAAAGTAGTTCTTGTTGGTAACGGTGAAGCCGAGGCCCTTGAGCGCCTCGGCGAGGACGCGCGTAAGCTGGTGCACCTTGCCGGCAATCTTGCGCAGACCCTCGGGGCCGTGGTAGACAGCGTACATGGCGGCCATGTTGGCGAGGAGCGCCTGAGCAGTGCACACGTTTGACGTGGCCTTCTCGCGACGAATGTGTTGCTCACGCGTCTGGAGGGCGAGGCGGTACGCGGGCGCACCGGCAGAGTCCTTGGACAGACCGACGATGCGGCCGGGAATCTTGCGCTTGAGGTCGTCGGTGACGGCAAAGAAGGCCGCGTGGGGGCCACCGTAGCCGACAGGCACACCGAAGCGCTGGGTGTTGCCGAGGACAATGTCGGCACCCCACTCTCCGGGGGGCTTGAGCATGGTGAGAGCGAGCAGGTCGGACGCGACGACGACCTTGGCACCGTGGCTCTTGACGTCGGCAGCGACGTTGGTCCAGTCGATCACCTCACCGTTGACGTCGGGGTAGGGAAGGATGGCGCCGATGAGCTTGTCACCGAGCGCGTCGACCTCGGCCTTGAGGCCCTCGTTCGACTCGGCGACCTTGAGCTCGATGCCGAATCCGGGGGCACGCGTGCGCAGGACGTCGATGGTCTGGGGAGCAATGGTGGGCGAGATAAGGAAGACGTTCTTGCCCTTGGAGAACTTGCCTTTGGGGATGGACGCGGCGCACATGGCCATAGCCTCAGCGGCGGCCGTCGCCTCGTCGAGGAGCGACGCGTTGGCAATCGGCAAGCCAGTGAGCTGGATCGTCACGGTCTGGTAGTTGATAAGCGACTCGAGGCGGCCCTGGCTCTGCTCCGGCGAGTACGGGGTGTAGGCAGTGTACCAGCCTGGGTTCTCGAACACGTTGCGCTGGACGACGGGGGGCACGACGGCGTTGTGGTAGCCCATGCCAATGTACGACTTCATAGGCTTGTTCATGGACGCAATCTCCTCGGCGCGGCGCAGGAGCTCGAGCTCGGAAAAGGGGACAATGTCGTTGTTGGAAAACTCGCTGATGCGGACCGTGTCGGGGACAGTCGCGGCGATAAACTCGTCCATGGTCTTGTAGCCGAGGGTCTCGAGCATCGACTGGCGGTCGGCGTCGGTAGGGCCGACGTGGCGCGGCAGGAACGTGTCGAGCGGGGTGAAAACGGACGTCTGGGCCGGGCGGAACGACTTGGACGGTGGCAAAGGGTGCGGCTGGGTCGCCGTCGTCGAGTGGTTGGCCGGCGCCGAGAAGTGTGGCTGGCGCACAAGGGCCGAGGTGACGAGGGTGCGGGCGACCTGGGCGCGCTGGACGCGCACTGGCGCAGCGACGAGGCGGGGGGCGCGGCGCGAGATGTTTGCAAGCATCGCGACGGGCACTTTGGGGATGAGGATGGAAGGGAGAGTGGGAGAATGCAAGAAGAGGAGGGACGAGAGCGGGCCAAGATGTCCTTGCGAGAAGGAGCGCGTGTGAGGTGAGACGGCGTGTGGAGAAATGTTGCCCCACACTGTTGGACTCTGTGGTTGCCCCGATTGGACCGACGAGACCACAAACGACGGCGACGACGACGACTCTCTGTTGGGACAAGAGAGAGGTGAGTAGTGAGTAGAGGTGAAGAAGAGAAAGAAAAAAGAGAGGATGATAGATGCATGCATGCATGTGCACTGTCTTTCTTGTGTCGATGGCCTCGATGGTGGGCCCGCCCCCTTGTCGCCTTTGTAGCCAGGGCCCACGGTGGAATCCTTGGAAATTACAGTGGGCATTGTTTCCAAGGAATGAGCCACTGTTGGAAACTTTGGACATCAACCCACCTCGCCATTGGATCCTCTTGCTCGACTTCTTGGATATTGACAAGTCCTCGCCACAGCACGCTATTCCGTACTCTGCCGTGTCTTGGAAACTCGTCCCTCAGAGCTACAAACACATGCATGAATATGTAGACGGCCCAGTAGTAGGAGTCGTTATCAACCGAGTAAACCCTGTTCCGTTCGGTCCGTTTGCCTTCCGGCCAAGCTTGATACCCGGCCAAAAGACACGGACTAGCCGTTCAACGCCGTCCACCACCGCCGACGCCGCCGCCGCCGTCGCGACGAGGTGGTGCGCGGCTACGACTTGATGAGCTTGTCAATGATGCTTGGGTCCGGCGTAATCCCATGCTTGGCGAGATACTCGTCGCTCCAGAATTTCGACTGGTGCCGCGCGCCTGAATCGCACAGGATCGTCACAATGTGGCTGCCCTTGGGCATGGTCTTGGCCAAACGCACACATGCAACGAGGTTGCACGCGCTGGACGAGCCGAGGAACAGGCCGTCGTGCGCGACGAGGTAGCGCGACATGGCCACGGCCTCGGCGTCGGTTATCCTGCGTGTTAGGAGGTGTGTGCACCAAGAAGTAGAGGCCAGGTTCGGGCAAGGGCACTCACGCGCCCCTGCCATCGACCTTGCGCGACTCACCTGTACGCGTCGTCGATGAGCGTCTCGCCGGCCTGGAAGTTGCGCGTGACGCGGTTGATCCCGATACCCTCGACGATGGTGTCGACCTGGTGACGGCGCTTGGTGCCCTCTGCCTCCTGCGGCGCAAACATGACACCGTACTTGACGCGGTTAAAGAGACCGCTCCCCTCGGGATCGGCGAGAACGACGCGGACTTTGGAGTTTGCGTTTCTGAGAGCGCGCGCCGTGCCGCTAATGGTACCGCCCGTACCCGCGCCCGACACGAAGGCGTCGACGTGCCCGCCCGTCTGGCGCACAATCTCTGGGCCCGTGCCTTCGTAGTGCGCGTAAAAGTTGGACTCGTTCTCAAACTGGTCCGCGAAGAAGCCGCGCGGCTTGCTGTCTAGCGCTGCGCGGTGGGACGGGGTGTGTACGTCCACGTCGGCTTGCGACGCCGTTGTCGACACCAGCATGGCGTTTGAGCCCTCAAGATCCACATTGCCAAACTCGTGTGCGCGCCGCCGTGCGAGGTTCTGTCGTCAGCCACGGTTTCCACGGTATGGGGGACGTACGACAAATTGGTTCTCGTCGACAATGGACGCGGGACGCACGCGCTCAACCGTTGCACCGAGGCGTTCAAGGACAAGCACCTTGTCTATCGCCACGTCATCGGGCATGATAATGTGCGACTCGTATCCTCTGTCCGTCAGTTGTGGCCCATTCCGAGGTGCTGGAGTTACGCACTTTGCCTTGCCAACCATCGCCAGTGAGATGCCCGTACTCCCAACTGTGCCTTCAAACAGCACGCTACCGGTGTGAGGCTTGAGAAGCCCCTTTGCCTCGGCGTCCTCAATCATGCGCAGCGCCACGCGGTCCTTGACGCTGCCGCCGGGGTTGAGGAACTCGGCCTTACCGAGGATCTCGACGCCGAGGGCGTCACTGAGGGAGTTTATGCGCACAAGCGGTGTGTTGCCAATGAGCCCTACGACGCCGTCCACCACCTCCTCGCTGCGCACTTCGATAGGCCGCTTAGGTAGCGCCTGTACGGCCTTCTTGCGCTGGTAGCTCTGCCAGAAGCGCGCGGCGCTCGTTGACGAGAGCGCGAGGCCAAGTCCCACGGCGACGCCAATGATCAGGCCGCGGCTCCGCTGCGAGATCCGCGAAATCAGCCGCTCCCACCGCGCCTCGAGCGAGGCCAGCGCGGCCGTGCCCCATTCCATGTCGCCGCGGTGCTGTGGTCGAGGTCAGAGAGTTTATGGTTTGTTTGGTTGGAGTGGCGATTGCGGAGTGCAGGAGTGTGCATGACAGATTTGGTCGCGCGAGATTCGCGCGAGAGCCACGCCCCAAACAGCTAACAGCGCCAGGCACAACAGTGCTATTGCAACATCCGTACATCCGCCGTCGAGCGGCGGTGTCCGCAATCGTCACTCGCTTGCGATCTATGTATCGTGCATGCTCTCGATGGCGTCGAGTGCATCGTACAGGTGACACACGGGCCCGCAGCCAGATCCATAGCCCCAGCGCCCAGCTGTATCAGAGATCCGGTGGTAACAGAGGCCTAGGCCGATGGGAAATACAAGTTGGTTGTGCCGATGTCTCGTGTACGCGAACGCGTTGAAGGCTGTCTGTCTGTGAATGTCGCAGATGGTGACAACCCGCTTTGGCAGCTGGAATCACAGTATGCCGTTTGCACTGTGTCACCGTTGGTACTGCCGCGCTACGTAGATCTCCCGCCGGCGAGGAGCAAGATATGGAATGTGTCCCGGACCAGCCGCTCAACTGCGCATGGCTCTAGATGCACAGAACATACCTTGCACCTGCGTCGACAGAGATCCCGTGTGGCACGCAACTGGGACGTCTAGCGGCATGGCATATGGCATGGATTGCTCGGACTGCATGGATGGATTGCTCGGATTGACGGTAGCCGGGCGGTCCCTTGGCGCGTGGGAGGCGCCGACCGTCGACAGCCGGCACAGAGCCCAGGTCTGGCTGTCACTTGGAGGCGAGTAGTAGAGAGAGCCGTGTCTGTGTGTGTGCGTGCGCTGGCGACGACGTGCACCTGTTCGGGCAGATCCCCGGCTTCCCGTACATGCATTAACTTGAACTCTGGCCTCAAGCCACCTGAACCTCGCGGCCATTCTGTCTCGCTCACCCTTCCGCACAGCCCCGCAACAAGACCTGAATATAATAGAGTATTCACCGAGGAAATTCCGTACCAGTCCTTGGGCGGCGAGCGCGGTCCAGTAAAAATGGGGGCGTTTGATGATTCCAAAAGGATGAACATCTGCTGATAGGGTTACCAGGAAGAATATACTGTGGCGTCCACGCGTCTGAAATGAGGCTGGCAGGTTGGTCTCCATGCCTCCATGGGGGAGGGCCTCGCTCGGGCCGAGCAAGTGTTACTCGAGGCGTACACTTGTGTGTACGCACACGCCTGACGCACTCCGCATGGTTACGCTCCTGACAGACGTCGCCACAGATCTCTCGCGGCAGGCTCGCCGTGCCATTGCGTCACGAGCGCGCCGTCCTATTGGACAGCGCTGCGACCAGCATGCGCCCAGGAGAGACACACGGACGCTCTGGCGCTCTTGGCTAGATCACCCCGTGGCCCAGGCAGCCGAGGCCTGTCTGTGCGCGCTGTGCGTCGCCCATCCCTCAGGTGTGTGGCGGCTGTGGGTTTAGAAGTGCAGTGTTTCGTGGGCTGGGGCATTGCGTACTCAACGGCTGTTTCTTGCGAAGTGCGCTTGCGCAGTCCGCGATTCCAGCGAGATCTTGGCGATCAGCTGAACACTGCGGGGCGAGGTAGTGCGTCAGTCGAGAGGAGTCGCTACCCTCTGCGAAACGAGTCGTGCCGACAACCGGCAGGGGCCTGCCAGGGGAGGGGGTGGAGCACGATGCAAGCGGGCGTAGCGGGGATGCTGTGGCGGGTAACTTTCGTCTCGGCACAGAGATCTTGCCAAGCTTTCGCAGCTACATACACGCCCCGCCCGCACGCCCCGCCCCGTACCCACCCAGACGAGGTTATTGACGCTGACATTGTCAGTCCCCGCCAGCAGATGCCGTAACGCTGCCTCTAGCTCGCTCATACATCCATTGTTCGATCTCCATTTCCCCCCCATCCGACCCATTCGACCATTCCCTATATCCCCCCCACGTGCGTCATCGGCGTCCGCGTAGGTACGCGTAGGTGCATACGCAGCGGCTCGCCGGCGTGTCTACGGAGGATGTTTGCATGGAGGGGATAACACGAGCCGAAAATAGGAGGCAGAGGCATGCACGAGTTGAATACCAGCTCGAAGTCTCGGAAAAGCGCAGCGATTTGTCTTACACAGCGGCGACTTTAGCACGGTTCATTACGTAGCCTCGGCGGCCGAGAGCCACAGTCTATGAATCATGCGATTGTGTGCTAAGCTCTGTTCGGCGTCGAGCGCGGTGGGGCGGCGGCGGCGGGGGCGGCGTCTATGCCGGTGTGGGCCCTATATCCTAGTAACCAGATCTCGATTTCCGAGGGACGGTGTGCGCCGTTCCTGAACCTCGCGGCGTGTCCACGACAACAGATGAGCGGCGTTGCATCCGTGGCGTTGACTAGCAGTGCGGAGGCTTCGGGCGGATACATCAAGGACACTTAGATCTCGAATTCAGCAACGCGACCGAATCAATCTCTTTTAATCTTGGAAAAGGTCGTGTCGCATTGTTGATTTAGCAGACTCAAGGTTTGGCCGTGCAGGGTAGCCACGGGTAGGTGATGCGATAGAGGCACTGTCTCTACTACTATCAAATGACAACGAGGTGGTGACGGTGTTTGGTCGCTTGGATCAACATCACACGAGAATCATGCTTGGCGGGGCGGACCCCGGAACGTCGGCGGGCAAATAGACGTGCTTATCCGACTCGCACACCCGTTGAGCGTGCGACTATCAACAGTAGGAGTAATGACGCCGGAGAGTGGGGGAGAGAGGGGCCTACTACTTGCAATGACGACTTGCGCGACACGGCAAGCAATAATAATGCATACACGATACACGATGATCACGCAGTCACGCAGGAGGGAGCGTGATATGGAACCAACCCGGTCGCGTCTGGGTGTTTTGTTATCTCTGCCTGACAAGGAAACAGGCTTGTGGTGTGTTCTACAGACGTCCCGCGCGTGTAGACGTATGCCCCAGGGCCAAAGGGCGAACGAGGAATAAGCATCTATTGTGGTTGTTTGCAGTTAGCGAGTGAGCAGGAGGGAGAGGAGTACAAGGAGAGAGCGGGTCAGCGTAATTTCCGGAGATCAGTAAGTGTCAGGGGGGTGAGGGGGAGGGGGAGGAGGCGGTACGCACTTGTGTCTGTGCTCTTTGCGTTCTGTTCTTGTGGCGTGGCGCGGCGGAGCGAGCGGGCGAGCGGGCCGGAGACGTCGAGACGGAGCGAGGAGAGCGAGGAGAGGAGCGAGGAGCAGAGGAGAGTAGATCTGTACTCTGTAGTTAGATCTAGGGAACCACATTGCCATTTGTCCTCTCTCTCTCTCCGCGTGCCTCTCTCCCCTCCTCCTCGGCCACCTCCCTCCTCCGCTGCCGCCGACGTTGCCGACGGCTGCCCCGCCTCTGTCGACCGCTCTCTAGCCGTCACTGCCTCTGCCTCTGTCTCTGCCTCTGCCTCTTGCTCTAACGACACCCACACACCACGCACACAGACACAGACACACTTTGCTATCTCTCTCTCCCTCAATCTATCCTATCAGTTGTTGCTCACTTGCTCCTGCTCACCACTTGTTGCAAGCACCACACGCACACACCCGTCGACCACTGTTCCGCGCTTACCTCACACGACGAACCTGCGACGACCAAAGCGACGACGACGACGACGACCACAAGACTACTAGGCATTGTCCTCGCGGCCTCACACACAACGACACGCACACAGTCCACACCGCCGCGACAGCCTCTGTCTAAATCAACCACCACTTGTCCCTTGTCTGCTTGCCACCTCATCCACCCATCGACTTGTCCGCGGCAGACAGACACGTCTCGCCGCGCCCCCGGACAATGGCATACACGCCACCACCAACAAATCCCCCTCAGCCCCCCTCTCGCAAGCACTCTCTCCACTACATCCTGTCGCCCGCCGAGCTTGCGCGTGACGCGCCCGACGTCCCAAACGTCACCTCGCCCACTCCCTACAACGTCGCCCTGCCGGCCGAGAGCTCGCCCCACACACGACACTCTCACCTGCGCACCCGCACAGGCTCCCCTTCAGATACCACACCCACACCCCACGCCCCTAACCATGTCGCGAACCGCAGCACCAGCAGCCACGGCGCGAGCCACAAGGCCGAGTCGCCGAGGAGTAACGGCGCTGCCCCCACCACCAACACCACCCCAACACAACCCTCACCCACCACTGTCGCTCGCAAACCGTCGTCGTCGTCTTCGTCGTCGTCCAGACGAGGGCGCCTAACGGCGTTACCACCCAAAGTGTTGGCGCAGATTGCGCTCGACATGGTGATCGACGACGACGGCGTCGCTGGTGGCCCGTACCTCCTCCTGCCATTGCTGTATACCTGCCGCGCGACGTACGCGGCGCTCAACTTTGACGCCAACCCTGTGCTGTACAATAGACTGTTCCGTGCGACGTTTGACCTCGGCGCGCTCGTGCGCCGCACACAGTGGATGTTTGACCAAAAGACAGACGTCCCAGGGACGAGCAAGAAGACCGAGCTGTTTGCAAACCCCCGCTCGTGGGCGATAGAGTACCGCGACCGCTGGCGCCTGCGCTACCACATGCGCGCGAGCGTAAAGTACAACTCGATCAATGTCCCCGGCGTCACCTCGGTCGCCGACCTAGACACGGACATATGGGCGCTTTGGTTCCTCTGGACAGAAAACGGTAGGCGACCTCGATGGCACGAGGCAGAAGCTCACGCTACAGACGTCAAGAACCTCAAGTTCCTTACTGAAGAGTGCTTCTTCCACCAGTGGATTCTCGTCATGTACAAGGACGCCATGCTTGTGGACACGCTCAAGCTAGGCTACCCCAAGGACACGCCACAAAAGGCACTCGCACACTGGCTTGCAATGTACTCTGGCTCAGACCTGTTTGCGGAACGCTCCCCCGGCGAGGTGGACGAGAAGATCTTCATGCTGCGCCCCTACGTCTTTGCATGCTTCAAGTATGAGATGACGTACGCCGACTGGCATCACAAGCGCCTGCCGCTGTGCAAGCCTGGTTGCAAGGACCACCCACCAATCGCGGCGTACACTGCGCCGTACAGTAGGTTCGGTCATCTGCATCGGCGCGCGCCCCCACACATTGTGCTCGGATCGTACCTGTGTTTTCTGCGTCTGCTCGAGCGTCAGCCATGTCGCATCGGCATGAAGGCTGAGGGCAACACGACGTTCCTCGACGACCAACACCCGGGACACGGCCTGTACTCTGTGACACACATCATGCCGTCGCCGTACCACGACCCCGAGTGGCAGCGCAACACGGTGTGCCAGGACCCGCACTCGTCACCTGGCCTGCCGCCGCTGACATTCCACGGCCGCCTCGAGGGCTACTGGCGCGGCAACCTGCTGTTCTTCGACTTTGACGCTTACCGCGCCATGCTCGGGGGCAACACGCCCGCCGTGTACACGAGCACGTTTGCGCGCCACGCCGTCGAGATGGACGTGCACGAGACGGTTATCCGCGTGCGTGAGGACGACGTCGGTGGCCGCGGTTCGCGCCTACACGCCGGCTACCCAGAACACGAGACCGAGGAGGAGCAAGAGCGCATCCGTGCAGGCTACGGCCACGAGGTGCTGACGGGTGACCAGTTGCGCGAACCGGACCCTCCCGGATATACAAAGGAGATCTTGCTCTCAGGCACCGTGAGCTTACTACGACATTTGGCTAGTACGACGTTGGCTAACGGCAAACAGATGGTCAGCAGCTGGGGCGCGAGCCGGATGCGAGGTCGGGTCCGCGCCTGGGACGGTTTGGTGACTCTGTCCATCGGCGATGCGGTGAGTAGCCGAGCCTTGCTGTGCAACAGATCTGGCGTGATCTGGTGTGTCATGCTCTCAAATTTATGCTGGAGTGCCGGATAGTGTGCCTGCAGCGCGCTTATCGCTACTACCAACCGCTGCCCCTTGAGTTCATGCTGACATTGCAGCACCCACATCCGATGGGAATGTGGATTTGGCGGGGGTACATCCACACTGGTGGCCATTTCCTCGGTCGCTGGCGCGACACGTTTACACCCGAGTCGCAGAACGGGTACGAGGGTCCTCTGGGTCTTATACGTGCCGGGGACATTTTCTACCCGCCGCACTGGCCACGGACGCTGGCCGCGTCGCCGGGGATGGACAAGCTTGACATGTCGCCCGGCGGGAGCGCGCCCGGTCCCGCGCCTTTTGGCGTCGACCACCGACCGGACCACCGCACGTCGCCACGCGACCGCATCACGACCACGGGCGGCGTCCCCTCGCCCGTATCGCGCTCGTCCTCGGACGACGACCCGATGGATGCCAGTGCCGCCAGCAGGAAACGCCCCGCGACAGCCGACGACTATGACGACGCGCGCAAGCGCCGCCCGTCGTCGGCTACGTCGCGCAAAGGCTCGATGGACGTGCGCATGCCGTCCAGGGGAAACTCGACAAACTCGGCGTCCGGGGACGTGCGTATGCGCAGCGCGTCGACGGATATCCGCTTGCCGTCGCGGGCGAGTTCCGGCGACTACAGCGGGAGGGGAATGAGCCGGGATTAGGCGTTGCGCCTGCACAGAAGTAGCGAAGTAGCAGTGTAGACGAAATTGTATCATGTATATGCTGTACAATGTCGTGTGTGGCCGTTGGGGCCTGGTCGGTAGCGGCTCATCCGCGTGAGCGCCGTGGGCGCGCCCGGGTCGTCCAGCACGGCGCGTGAGTACTCAGGCTCCGCTGCGTGTGCTGCACGGCACGGCACGGCCGGCAAGAGAGCGATATAGCAATACAGCGATATCGCGATAGGTGAAGCGTCGCACGTGGTTGCACTTGCGCCATCACCACAACTCACCGGGCCTCCACGGCCTCCACATTAAACACCACATTGGAAGTTCAAAAGTTGCTCACGACCGACCGGCAAACAACAGCATCATGGAGATTGAGGGATACGGCCACATCGAGCCGCTGAGCGCGCAGGCAGAGGCGCTCGTCCAGAGCGAGGATCCGGAACATGTGAGTCGGCCCGCCCACGAGCGCGCCGTGGGCGCAGCGAGCGGGGGCGTGCGCGAGGCGTGCGCGTGAGTTGCAGCTAGTGTTGCGCTGCGGGCGGGGCGAGGCAATCGCGACGCCGCACCGCGCCGCACCGCGCCGCACCGCACCGCGCCGCGCCGCGCAGCGAGCTAGCACGCGGACCACTTCTCGAGGTCATGCCTGCGGCCTACGCACCTCTCCCCACCCGCCATATCTATCGTTTCCAAGTTGACGCTCTCTTCCACCACCACCACCGTACAACACGTCCAATGTCGTCTGCGGTCACCCGTGTGCCTCCTCGCCTGTGACGGATCAACTCGGCCACACACACCTACGCTACGTACACGGCTGCGTCCTCGCACTCGCCTCGCTTCGCTCGCGCCCGCGCAGCCCGCAAACCTCATCCCCGAGCTCTGCCGCGAGTTCTACAAGCTCGGCTGGGTGACGGGCACGGGCGGCGGCATCTCGATGCGCCGGGGGTAGGTGTGGACGTCGGGGGTTGGGCTGATGCGCAGCGAAGTGGTGTACCTCGCGCCCTCGGGCGTGCAGAAGGAACGGATCCGCCCCGAGCACATGTTCGTCCTCCCCTTCGCGCAGAGCTCGGTGCCTAAACCCGGCAGCCGGCGTGACTTTGTGCGCGTGCCGAGTAAAAAGGTGGGTACGAGCACGCCCCAGCGCAGCGATGGTGCGATGGCGTGCAGGCTAGGCGATGGTGGGTGAGAGGGAGCGAGAGCGAGGGTCTCGAGTGTGGCGACGGGGAGACCGCACACGGCGAGAATATCCAACAGCGAGACAACACACCCCTAGTGACGACCCGCCGTGACTTGATCTACCGCTCGAGCTTGCTGGCTAACGTCAGGGTCTGTCCGAGTCGCAGTGCACGCCGCTGTTCTGGAACGCGTTTACTGCGCGCGACGCGCAGAGCTGTATCCACACGCACTCGCAGCATGCCGGTAAGTCCCGCGAGCTGCAGCGCAGGCGTTAGCTTGCCCACTTGCGACGCCAACGGCGGGGCGGTTGCGCCGGCACTGGATGTCTAGCGTATGACGCTGCGGGCGGGGCACGCTCTCGTTGCTAGAGACGTGCGGCGTCGCCCTGTGACACAGCAAAACGCTCGCGCAGCCAGATGCCGAGCCTACTGCCGCCTTGCTTCGCCCACCCTGCCGACCCGCTCGCGCTGACAACAGTAATGCTCACTCTCCTACTCGGCAAGTCTGCGCAGTCGTTCCGCATCTCGCACCAGGAAATGATCAAGGGCGTGCGCCTCGGCGGCGTGGGCAAGACACTCGCATACTTCAACACGCTCGAGGTGCCAATTATCGAGAACACGGCGCGCGAAGAGGACCTCACCGACTCGATGGCCGCAGCCATGGAGGCGTACCCCGATGCCGCGGCCGTGCTTGTCCGCCGCCACGGCGTTTATGTCTGGGGTAAGTCGGGCGCGCAGAGAGCCGGCGCAGTCGATGCCAGTGGCGAAAGTCAAGGGAGCATTGCGTTGTGGCGACCCACATGTGATTGATTTGTGCTGACGGCAGGGCCCACCTGGGAATCGGCCAAGACACAGGCCGAGTGCCTCGACTACCTCTTCGAGATCGCCGTCAAGATGTTGCAGGCGGGACTCCCACTCGAGGGCGACAACTAGAAGCATGATGCATACAATATACATACAGTCGTTACCAGTCGTCGTCGGCGGGGACGGCCTTCCATCCCTCGGGATCGCTCTCCCAGTCGTCGTCGCCTGCGTCGTCGTTGGCGAGCACGAACCCATCGTCGTCGTCGTCGTCGTCGCCCGTCTCGCCACACGCCCATACGTCCTGGCCGCGCTGCATCGCACGGAGCGCCACGGCCGCCGCGCTCGTCGGGTCGAGGAGGGCGCGCACGCGGAGGTCAGCCAGGCGCTCGCCAGAGCGCGCGACGGGCGAGCGGAGGGAGAGGAGGGAGAGGAGCGCGCGGGGATCGTCGTCGGCGCCGGCGGAAGCGGCGATAGCCGCGTCACCAGCCACGCTGGGCGCGTCGCTTCCCCCGTCCACATCCTCCCATTCGCCGTCGCCGTCCTCCTCTCTTTGTTCCCCCTCGGCCGACTCCTCGTCGTCGCTCGCGAGCACATCCGCCGCGACCGCGACGGCCGCGCGCCGCGTGCCCGTAATACGCAGGGTACGCGGTGTCGCCTCGGGATCCCACTCGTCTTCCGAGAGAGTGACGACGTGGTCGCGCCGGGGCGTCCGCTGCGGCCGTGGCGGGGCCGCCGGCGGCGGTGTTGACGGCGCGTCAGCGGCGCCGTCGCCCCGGTAGGCACTGGCGTACATGGCCTCATCAGGCACCCCCGCGTCCGACGCTGCGCCAGACGCTGCGTCCGACACAGGCGCAGTACTCGACGAGCGGGGCCGTTTCGGCGCGCGCTCAGTCTCCCCGCGTCCCTTCCGTTTCCCATTCGGCCGTGCCGAGACGGCAGCCGTGACTGCAGGCTTGGTCGAGCCTGCCGCGAGCGCGTCGGCCGCCTTGCGGAACATAGGGAAGAGGTCGCGACCGCGACTCGTCCCAGCGGCGGCCTTGGGCGCCTCGTCGACGAGGGCAAATACGCCAGCTTTCAGCGGCGTCTCCTCGAATTCCTCGTCGTCGTCACCGTCGTCGTCGTCGCCGTGGTCGTCCAGGGCCGACGGCGCCGCCCCATCAAACACACCAGCTGCTGGCGCCGCCGCGGGCACACCACCTAATCCCCTCCGTCGGGGCTTGAGCTTGGTCACGGGCGACTCGACGCTTTCGCCCGCGAGGCGGCGCCGCGCGCGGGTACGTGGTGTGTTGCGCGGGGGCGTCGGCGTCGGAGGTACGGCGCCCGCGCCGGCGCGCGCGCCCGCGCCCGCGGCGAGACGTTCCCGGTTCTTCCGGAGTGAATTTGCCTCGAGGACGTCTTTGAGTTTCCGCGGGGACGTGGCGAAGATGAACGGCGAGTCGTGGTGGTCGTTGCCCCGCGCGCCAGCGGTAGACCGTTTGAACGGCGACACGGGGGCGAGACTCGAGCCCTTTTTTGGCGTCACGCTGAACGGGTTCGGCAGCGGGTCGACCGCCGGGCCGTACCGTATCCGCTTATTCTGCGGCGTCACGGGTGCGTTGGGCGCGGGCACGGGCGCGGGGCGTTTACTACTACTCGGCCCGGCTGCGCCAGCGGCACGGCCAGGTGATGGCGGCGAGGCGCGGCGAGCGGGACCGCGTCGTCGCGGCGTCGGTGTCGTCGGCTCTGCGCCAGCGCCGTTCACACTCCCGCCGCTGCCCTCCTTCGCCTTGGTCAGGCGGCGGTACAGCGCATACTGCTCCGCTGCTGTCAGCTCGGGCCATTCATTGTTGGGGACTCACCAATGTCCCCTGGGTCTGCCCGGATATCGTCTTTTGTCGGCGCGCGCCCCGCTTCCCGCCGGAACGCGCGTTCCCACTCTTTTACAGCGGCCTTGGCACGCGCGAGCTCGGCCATGGCGCGGTCGTCGTCCGGTGCGGTCGTGGTGGTCCGTGTGCACGGTGGTCAATGTCGAGGTGGTCTGACGCGACGCACATTAACACATTGTTTGGACGCGCCGCACCAAGTACTGGCCGTGTACCATGCTGTGGTGCCTGGCGTCCACGTGGATTTGATCCCGCGTTGGTCCGTTGAGGTCTCGGGTCAAAGAGATTTCAAAGTCCATCGAGAGACGCCGAAGTCGACTCTGACACTCCTCGGACACTCCTCCGACGCTCCTCCGACGCTCCTCCGACGCTCCTTCTACGCTCCTCCGCCATCTCCCCGCCGACAGCAGTATCAGCAGCGACAAAGGCCACGACAGCACCCTAAGCCCTCCCTCCTTCGCCTTCAACCCTTTCCCCTTCCAGCCACCTCTCTGTCGCGATGAGCGCCCTTCGCCCGCGCGCTCTCCTACGTGCCGCCTCCGCCGCGTCGCGGAGACCCGCGCCGTCGCTCGCGTCAATGCGGGGGCTGTACACTCTCCCGGCGCAGATGAAGGAGAAGCCCGCGGCGCGCTCGAGCGAGCCAATCAAGATGCCGGCCGAGGCGCCACAGTTTCCCGCGCCG
The DNA here is from genome assembly GCA_002335565.1 of Cutaneotrichosporon arboriforme. Classification (NCBI taxonomy): domain Eukaryota; kingdom Fungi; phylum Basidiomycota; class Tremellomycetes; order Trichosporonales; family Trichosporonaceae; genus Cutaneotrichosporon; species Cutaneotrichosporon arboriforme. The sequence continues at coordinate 642,021 of BEDW01000009.1, read as the reverse complement.
ACGGACCCCTTCGCGGCCGCCGAGCAGCCCGCACCGAAACGGGCACAGCACGAGTACTCGGACACGACCAAGAACCTCGTGCGCGGCGTCGCCAAGCTCATGGGCTACAACTCGCGCGCGTCGACGGCTATCCGTGAGACGGGCCGCATGATGCACGGCATCGTCGGGGCGGTAGAGAAGGAGCGCGCGTTTTGGTACGACAGTGAGTTTGAGGTGGTGCGAAGTGGTGGTGTCGCGAGGCACGAGGAGGGAGCGGACGAGACAGCTACTATGCGCTCCCTCTGCTGTCGCTTTCCCTGCCCTGCCCTCCGTCTCCTTTGGCTCGCACCGCGCCGACAAAGTCGGCGCTCGCTCGCTCGCCGCGACCGCTAACCCCAGCCTGCGCCCTCCCACCCACCTACCAGACCTTTTTCCAGCTGCACCTACTATACGTCCTGATTCTGGCGGTACGCCTGCGGGCACTGCGGGCGTCGCGGCCCGACGCGTCGCCCGTTCCCGAACCGCTTGAGCCCGGCACGCCCTCTGGCCCTGCGGACCACGACCACCCGGCCGGGACCGGCTTCGCGCTCGGCAAGCCCGCGCACGAGACGTACCCTACCGAGCTGCTGAGCCACTTTTTCGAGCTTGCCGAGAGCCAGATGCGGATTGTGCTGGGGCGCGGCGAGCGCGAGCGCGTTATCCGCAAGTACATGGAGGAGATGGGCGAGCAGTGGAAAGGCGCCGGCACGGGTTTAGATTACGTCCTCGGTCTCGGGCTCAGTACCGACCCCGCCGAGGCGCGTAACGCCGACGCAGAGCTCGCGTCGTGGGCCTGGCGCAACCTCTTCGCGTCGCGCGGTATCGCCCCCGGCCCAGGCGACGAGCTCGCGTTCGTAGACAACCTCGACAAGGTCGTGCGGTTTGTGCGCCGCGAGCTGGCAAGGCTGGATGGTATTAGCGACGCCGACGTGCTCGATGGGAATATCGGAGAGTGGGGACGCGTGGATCAGTAGTACACGCACGAGCGCAACGCACGAGCGCACAGCGCGAGTGCGGGCGGTCGCACCAACCGCAGACGTCTAGCTTCTTTGCGCAGCGCTCACAGTGCGACCGCACCACATCTCTACCCTTCCTCACCACCGCCGCTTCCCGCTCGCTAGACATCCATTGTATTCTAAGTGCACAGCATGCATAGCACCCTGCTTCTATACCCTACGCGTCGTCGAGGAGGGCGTCAACAAAATCGGCAAACGTGTCGAACGTTGCGTCGGGGTGGGCCGTGTCCTCGGCGCCGGGGCGGTACTTGCCAGTACGCACTGCGTGAGCGACTACTGAAGCGGCAGCTTACCTAGTATCCGCGCGAGGCCGAGCTCGTGCGCGCCGGCCCCGAGGTCGTTGACGACGTCGTCGCCGACAATGCCCACCTCACAGTTTTGGCCGACGAACCCGCCTTCGTCGCGGAGCCGCGCGAGCGCGAGCTCGAAAAACGCCCGCGTGGGCTTACCCACCACCTCGGCGGTGACGCCCGCGGCGTCCTCGAGGGCGCGGACGTACGACCCAATTCCGAGCGACAGGCCCGCGGGGAAACTTGCCGTGTCCCCCGATTGGAAGTATGCCGCGCGGTGCGGAGCGATCAGCACCGGTGTGACGGCGGGAGGAGGTGTCCTGCTGGCGCTGGCCGGAACACTGTCGCCGCCGTCACCGCCGCCCCCGCCGCCCCCGCCATTGGCGCCCGTGTCAGCGTCGTCGGGGTCCCGGAGCGGCTCGCCCTTGAGAATCCTAAAGGCAGTGTTGAGCCGCTCGTACCCGAACGCGGGGGGGTACAGGCCTAGCACGACAGCGTCGCACTGTACGGGCGGGGGGGTGGGGACGCCGGCGAACTCCTCCTGCGCCTCGGGCGAGAGCAGGAGGTATGGGCTAAACTCAGCATGGAGGTACTCAGGGTAGGGGACGCACGAGAGCTGGCGGCGCTGGACGAGGGCACGACACGCGCCGAGGCTCGTCATGAGCTCGTTTGCGCGGGCGTGCAGGCCCATCGACGCGAGTTTGGCCAGGAGACGCACTTCGGATTCCTTGGTGTTGTTCGAGCTGGTGTCAGCGACGAGCGCCGCGTCGGCGCCGCGGCGCACGCTCACCAGAACACGAAAGGGACCCGCGCCTGGCGTAACCTTTCCACGGCGGCCGCTGCGCGCGGCGTTGGCGACGAGCCGACGTGCAGTGTCCCGTTCAAATCAATAAGCAGCGCCTTGAGCTTTGGACTGGTGTTAGCGGACCCGCAAGTGGTTGCTTACGCCTTGGGCATGGTGGTGTTGTTAATGTGGATTCAAGGGAGAGTGGTGCGGGTGGGTCGGCAGAGATAAGGATTGCGGCTTAGTGGGGGTGTAGCGCAGTGCCGTACTGTACTGTAGTGTAGCCTCCTACTTCCCGATCTTCGCATGTATGCACATGTTACATACACGCCGTTGCTTGTGAGGATGATGAGAGGGTGCTGTTTGTACATGTGCTGGTGCATGTATGCTGCCCGCATGTAGACTGACGACAGATGAGGCATTGGAACGGTCTTGCCAACATGCACGACGCAGACAAGCTCAACGTACAGCCGCCCTCTGCCAGCTCTCACACAGACAACACTAGACGTCTGCCGCCGGCTATGCCGGGACGAGAGAGTACTCGTCTGCGGCGCCCAACCACCTGCCGCCGATGCCCACTCCACCGCGGTTCACATGCCGTCGCCGACGTCACTCCAGCTGACCCAACCGCCACCCCACCGCCACCCAACCGCCTTCCTCGGTCCAGAAGCAATGCCAGTGTCTATGCATGGGATGTTAGAGCATGCCGAGGAACTTCTTCAGGTCGGGCTCGGTACGGAAGCCGACTGACGTTAGCTCTCTAAAACTCTGGTTGAAGCTACGCACTGAACTTGTTCTTGACCTTGCCGTCCTTGAACGCCACGACGGTGGGGAGCGCAGTGACCTGCTATTAGTATCAAGCACGCACGGCGCAAGCGCCGGGGCTTACCTTGAACTCGGCGGCCAGCTCGGGGTACTTGTCGACATCGACCGTCATGAGGTCGTAGCTCGACTCGGGACCGGTGAGGCCCTTGAGGAGCGGCTGGAGCACGCGGCACGGCTGGCACCAGCTGGCAAGTTAGCAGATACACCCCTTTTCTAGCTCACTCGGCGTAGAAGTCGACGAGGACAGGCTTGGACGATCCGGCCTCGATGGCGCGAGCGTTGAACGCCTAAGGTTAGCTTGTTCGAGATGTTGTGGCTCACCGCCGGGTCGACGTTGAGGAAGTGGTCGCGGCGCACAGCGGACGTGCTCAGGCCACGGACGAGGCGCGCGGAGCGCACAGACGAGCGGAGGAGGGACATGGCGACGAGAGAGAGAGAGGGAGGGATGCTGAGATGTGTTGGGAGTGATCTCTTGGCTTTGTCATGAACGATCGTCGGAGTTGTTCGAAATCTCCGCTCAGCAACTTCGACATGCTGGGTGGCCAAAATCTTTTGGAGCGAGGTTTGCAACGTTACACACACCGGCACGATGCCTAAAGCAAGTGAGTACGAACGCTCCGCCAGCCTGTGCTAACGGCAGGTAAGAAGGAGAATAGGAAAAACAAGGGCAAGGTGTATGCCCTGCCGGCGGCGATGAAGCGGAAGGACGGGGGCGTGCCCAAGTTGCAGGCGCTCAAGAGCAAGCAGCAGACGGGGCGGTTTGCGCGGTCACGGGTGAGTTGAGGCGAGTGAGAGAGGTGGGGTACTTACGACTAGCCCGAGGAAGCCTCTGGACCACGTTCGATGCAGGCTTTGGCCAGCACGAGCACGCACGCAGGCGACAGCTTTGTCGAAGCGGCGGTCAGCGCGGACGGGACGCCGATCGACGCGTCGCTGACGGTCCGCGACTCGTCCGCCAAGGCGTTTATGCGCGAGCTGCGCAAGGTCGTGGAGCGCTCGGACGTGATTATCCAGGTGCTTGACGCGCGCGATCCCGAGGGCACGCGCAGCCGCTGGGTTGAGGAAGAGGTGCGCAAGCGCGACGCGCAGGGCAAGAAACTGCTCGCTGTGGTGAACAAGATCGACCTTGTGCCCCGCGCCAACCTCGAGGCATGGCTCAAACACCTCCGCCACTCGTTTCCTACCATGCCGTTCAAGAGCTCGACGCAGGCACAGCGCCAGCACCTGAGCCAGAACGCGGTGCCGCTCGCTGCGCCCGCCGCGGTCGCGGGCCAGAAACGGACGTTCCAGGAACTGCCCGTGACCTCGTCGAGTCTGGGCGCGCCCGCCCTGCTAGGCCTGCTGAAGCAGTACGCGCTGACGTCGCCGCACTCGGCGCTGACTGTCGGCGTGGTGGGATACCCTAACGTCGGCAAGTCGTCGCTGATCAACTCGCTCAAGCGGTCGCGCGCGTGTGGCGTCGCCGCCATGCCGGGCAAGACGCGTGTGGTGCAGGAAGTCGTGCTCGACAAGGGCGTCAAGATTCTCGACTGCCCCGGTGTCGTGCTCGAGGACGTGCGCGAGCTCGTGGCCGCGGGCGACGGCGACGAGGTTGCGGCGCGCAGGCGCCAGGCAGAAGTCATGCTGCGTAACTGCGTCAAGGCCGAGCTCGTCGAGGACCCCGTCGCACCCATTGACGTGATTCTTGAGCGCGCAGAGCCAGAGTTTCTCATGCGGCTGTACAACCTCCCCGCGTGGTCCGACACTCGCGACTTTCTCGTAAAGCTCGCCCTCACGCGTGGCCGTCTTGGACGGGGCGGTATCCCCGACCTTGAGGGCGCAGCCGTCCAGGTCCTGCGCGACTGGAACTCGGGCAAGATTCCATATTACACGCGTCCGCCGGCCGTGCACGCTTCCAGCAAGCCGCAGGCACCGGCCGTGGTTGACACGGACGCACCGATGGACGCGAATCAGCAGGTCGGCGACGCCCAGATCCTCAATACCCTCAGCGAGGCGTTTACCATTGACGGGCTGTTTGACAACCTTGGCGACGAGGCCGAGTGGGACGAGGGCGACGGGGGTTTCGTCGCGGACGAGTGGGTGTGGAGCGGGGTTGGAGCTGACGACAGTGTGATCGAGGAGGACGTTGCTGTGCCAGACGCGCCTGCCGCGCCGGCTGCGCCCGCGCAGAACCCGTGGACCGTACCTCCTCTGTCCCCGTCGTCGTCGGTGTCGACGCGCGGCCGCTCAGAGTCACTCACGCCACCACGCACCTTTCCTACCGCCCCGGCGGCCAGCACCGCCGGCGCAGGCGCGTACATGCCGGCACCGTCGCGCGCAGCCGCCGACCCCTCGCGCCTCTTCACGGCCGAGGAGCGTGCGATGGGCCTTGTCCCCGCGCTCGACCGGAAACGCGCCAAGAAGGACGCGAAGAAGGCGAAGAAGCGCCGCGCAGCAGCGGACCAGACCGAGGGCGAACTCATGTACTGCCTCATGGGCATGGACGTGGACGAGGACGACGGGGGTGACGAGGGTCTGGGCGCGGACGAGGATATGCTCGACGCCGAGCCCGTCCCCGAGCCGCCCAAGAGCGCCAAGCAGCGCCGTGCGGATAAGCGCGCGGTCAAGGCGCCAGCTGCTGCGCCGGCGCCGCCGCAGCCCCCAACCGAGGAACAGAAGGAAAAGGACTTTGCGAGCTTCCTCGCCGCTATGGGCGAGGACGACGACGAGGAGCTGTAGAGACATGTACATGTAGACTAGAGCCGGCGCAGGAGTGATGGGGGGTGTGCACCAGGGCTGGTTTTGGGGGCGGGGTGTGATGCGTAGTGGTATATACTCTAGGTTACGCTCCCAAAAATCAGCCTCGTTAGTACAGTGGCAGTATGACGCTCTTCCATTCCAACTTGCGAATAAGCGTTGACCAGGGTTCGAATCCCTGACGTGGCATCAATGTGTTCTCTTTTTGCGTCTTCTGCTGTCGTTGTCGTCGATGGTGTGTGTGCATCGCGAGACTTGGTTGGGGCTTTTGTACGGTGCATAGACGAGCCTTTCGGGTGTGCTGGGTGCTCGGAGTGTACGTACCGCATTGTGTTCATTAGGCGCACGATGCGTGGCATGGCCGCCACGCCGCCTCGAGTTCATCTACTTCGTCGTGTCTCGTCCGCACTCCTGCAGGGGCCTTAGCAGACCGGTGATAGCGGCGAGGTGGTGAGCAGCTGGTTTCTGTTAAGAGATAGTCAGTATAGCTTAGCAGGAGGGTGGCGGGGACTGTCCTTGGGCGTACGCCGGCTGGCGGTGATGTGAGTGCTGTGCAACGCACCTCTGGCAGTCTGCGGGAGTTTGTCCTCGTCGCGCTTCCTCGCAGGCTGCATGCTACGAGAGCATCTCGGGCACTACGCGGAGTCCACTGCAATACGCGGCGTCAGGGCACTGACAATTTTCCGGTGTTGTCAGTGGGAAGAAGAGTGGGACGAGGATATGTTCGTTGAGAACTGGCTGTTGAAAACTGCCGGGAGTGTGCGTGGAAAAAGGGACCTGCAGTCCAGCTTGAACACATCTGTGACGACACTGGGAACACTCCCGCGCCCTAGGCAAGGCATTGCCTGCGAAGCATCTACTGTACGCCACCTCCCTCTACGGCCTCCGCGGCAGGTCTAGTACGTCGACTGGCACGTCTAGCGGCCGTGGCACCAGGAGTTCGGCCCGGCTCAGACGACACATCACGATGACGGGGACGCGTCGACGCGCCCGGGACACGCGTGGCTCATCGGCCACTCACGCACACTACACCGTGCGGTGTGCCGCTGTAAGCACGGGGTCGCGTGGACGTGCGAGGCTGTGACAGGCTGGCGGCGCTCGAAAGGGAATCAGTGATTTCTGGACAGACTTAAGCTGAAGACTCTGCCGCGGGGACCCCAGCCACAGCAGGTCCATCCCAGCTCGGAGTGCTGCAGCGTCAAATAGCACGCTACAGCGATACACGGGACCGTGCCTCACCTGCATCTCTGGGCGGCCCGCTGTTGAGGCGAGAAAGCGAGCCAGACTCGCAGAACTACTCACTGAGGGCAGCCACATCAGTGTGCAGTAGCACATGTCAAGTGTGGAAAGGGGCCAAATCACCTGCGCCCACGGCCCTACAAGCCGACAGTACATCTGCAACGGGAACAGTACGCGACGGGGTGGGTGTTTAAAGACAACGCCGCCAAGACAACGCCACGACGTGTAACAAGTCAGCGACGACACTCACAGAGCAGGTCGACTGGCAAGAGCCCGACACAGCCCCCGCTCAAAGCCGGTACGTCTAACACTTGACCCGCCTAGATGCGTAAACGAAGACGACTGGCAACCCGACCTCGACACATTGTTGATTACTTGGGTGTGGCGCCACAGAGACCCCCACCCCAAGCCAGGCACATTCAGGACCTCTACCCACCGGCGGAATCGAAAAATGCGCGCGCGTCCCTCGACGTTGCGCCCTGTTAGCTCAGTGGTAGAGCGTGTCACTAGTACCTTTACGAGGGTCATGACAAGGTCAGTCGTTCAAGTCGGCTACGGGGCATTCTTCTTTTGCCTTTTTTTTTGCGACCGACAGCCAACGGCGTCGGAGTTTCCCGCGACCATCCTCCGGCAAGTGTCGATTCCGTCGCTAGCGGCTTTAGCCGATACGCGAGCTCCCCCGCTTCCCCGACGGTCGGTCCGTCCGCAGCTAGCTGCGAGTGGTACGTCACAGCGGTGCATGGCGAGCGCGACGAGTAGTCTCCGCGCACACCGGCACAGGTGTCCGCTGGAAATGTGGTGCGGTACGCACCCGCAGGACCGTGGCCGCAACGCACAAGCGCGCGCTGTGCGACGAGCGACGCAGAGCACGGAGCGCGGAACATTCCGTCAGTGTCCATTCCGTCCCTGTGTGCGTGTCGCGACCACAGACCGCCCAGCCATGGCCAGCCACAATGACGAACGAGCGAGGCGAGTGAGGTAGTCATGACGCACAAAGGTACAGTCCAGGTCGCGCCCACGCCTACGCACGAGCGCACAGCCCCCGCTCGGCGCGACGACAACTACACTGCGCGAAGGCACCGCCCTCGCTCCCTCACTGTCGCACGCGGTCGCACGCTGTCGCTCGCGCTCGAGGCGGACGCTTGCGCGTCGCGCTGCTGCTATAATTGTCATTCCGGCGGGCGCCAGCGGGCGCCATGGGTTCGGATACCGCCGGCGCCGGGCATTTCCGGTGAGCAACGACGGCCCTAGATACGAGTTGTACTGTATTGGAAGCGCAACATGTGCTCAAGTCTGGACATTGAGTTGGAGCGTGGAGTGTCTGTGGCATGCGGCAAGAGGGGCTAAGGCACCAGGGCCAAGCAAACAGCCCTGACATCACCACCTCGGTCTTTCGGTCGGATCCGAAGTGATGATATGAGTTTAACAAAAGTTCGAGTAGAGGATCCAGAGGAGTAGTAGGTCTGTCGTAGTGTGTGGCTGTCGTCGAGGCCGTGTGGACTGGTTCCCACAGACGTGGAGAGCCTAATGCAAACAGCACCCGTCGCGACGACGACGACGACGACGCAACAGTGCCCTCGCCGTTGTGGCGCTCACTCTGTGGTCAGCTGGCCATCGCAACCCCCCCACTCTACATCTGTGTTGTTTTGTCTTGCGCCGTGTGAAACACTACAGAGGAATAGATCTGCGACGACTGCGACACAAGATGCACAGATGCACACTCACACGCACACGTCGTCAAAGCATACATCTCTCTTGGCTTACCTGTCCAACGCACCTGGGATCAGCGGGACACCGCTCGTGGCGGCCCCGGGCACAAACATGACCACAGTGTGCTCGTGGTCGTCCCGAACGGTCTCTCTCTGGTTGCGGCGTGTCTCTTTTTTGCTTGTCCCCTCCTCCATGCTCCAGACAAGCATGGCACGTTAGACGCAAGCCCGTCCAAAGCTCGATGTATGGTGTGGAAGCAGACGATTCATTCATTAACGAAACACAACGTTTGTTCCCTCTCCTCTTCACACGTCAAGCGCCAGCGCCAGTGCGTTCAATTGCCAGTCACGGTCACTTCTCCCCTTGCCAAGCCTTTGTTTCAATTTTGGAGAATGCCAGTCAAACGTCGCGAGACCCTCTGCGAGCTCCTCGAACGCCTCACAGTCTGTCGGAGCGAACGGTGGTGTGCGGCATTCGTCGACTGCCTCGTCCTCGTCGTCGGGTGACAGTGCAGGTGGCACGCAGTCGCCGTCGCACACGAGGCCGAGGTCGTCGCACTGACAATGACCGGTTCTGCTGTCTTGGTCGCTGTCGCTCTCGACGTCCGAAAAGACACACGACGACCGCCTGGACAATCCAGGGCGCACAGTAGGGGAGGCTGCGTTGGTATTGTTCGCCTCCACATCGCGCCTGGGTATGACTTGGAGTTTGAGTTTGTCGCAAGTATCTCTCGACTCGAGTTTTGGCATGAGGTCCGCGGGTGGCAGGGCGTAGACGCTGAGGGCGGCCAGGGCGTATGCAAAATCGTCTACAGACGGCGGTGGTGTGACCACCTGTTCTGATTCGGGCGAAATTGGTGGCGAGGCGCTGCGATCGGGTTCCTCGGAAGCGATGAGGGACGCGTGCCCTGGGACACCACCAACCTCCGATGAGAATGCCGATTCGACGTCGAGGTGTGCCACCGCCCCGACTTGCTGCTGCTGAGGCTCAACATGCATTGGCTCGGCTGCAACGACGACCTCGAGGTCCTCGGCAAAGTCGACTTGGTCGTGGACGCGGTTGTGGTTGTCGGTGACCTCAAGCCAGTCCTCGACCATGATGTCGTCGTCGTCGTCGTACTCGGACACAGCGATGACGGTGACGTCGGTAACGTCGTCGAGGTGCATGGCGGCTGGAGTGGCAGAAAAAGTGTACGACTCAATCTGGTCGATCTCATAGTCGTCGTAGACGGGACGGCCGACGGTAGACTCGGCCCAAGTCTGGGGCTCATCGTAGTCGTCGGCGACGTCGGCGAGGACGTTGTCGAGCCAGCGCTCCTCGGCGATCACCTCGTCGAGGTCATCGTCGTTCTCGTCCTCGTCCTCCTCGGTGAGTGTGCCGAGGTCGCTGGGCGGGGCGCTCCAGGTGGTGAGCTCGGAGTGAGCGCGGGGAGAGTCGAGGGAAGCCCAGGCGTTGCGGACAGCCTCGCGGACAAGGACACCGCGACGGAGGCCGTCGGCGGGGTCACGGGCACCGACGGGAGCGTCGAGTGCGTGGAGCTTTGCGCGTGAGAGCGCGAGCAGACGCTGGCCCAGGGGCGTGAGCGTCGGGGTCTTGGCAGATGCAAAGTGCATCTTGTTGGTGGTCGTCTTGGGTGACGACGACTTGGAGTTGGAGTTGTTGTAGTAGTAGGTCGAGTACGATTCAAAAGTAGCGGCGTCGGTTGTCGTTGAGACGTTTAGTCGCCGAGTTGCTGAGAGCGTCCTGGTGGTGGACGCTGGGATGGCGGGGAGAGCGAGCAGTTCTGCAGGACAGATGGGGGAGGATTGTTCAAGAGTAACTGCTGCCGAGGGAGGTGCATCGTAGGCTTGTGGGGAGTAAGACTTGCCGAGGGCGAGTGGTGACAGTGTTACAACGTTGTCGGGTGGGTGTGTGACGACGTTTGTTGGGGTGGGCGACGTGTGTGAAGCTGCGCCGCGGTGTGGGTGTGGGTGTGGGTGTGGCTGTGAGTAGTAGCTGCGGGAGTGGTTGTTGTTGTTGTTGCTGTTGTCGCTGTTGTCACTGGTGTTGGCTACGTCGTCGGAGTAGTAGTCGATGAGAACAGAAAGAGGAGAGAGAGAGGAGGCGCCAAGAAACGACGAGGTAGATATAAGAGAGTGGTGGTCAGCTCGAAGGAAGGTCGAAGGAAGACGGACGGCGACACGGTTCGGTGACATCCGACAAAGAGCACAGTCCCAAGGAAGGTTGACTGGACGGACGCTGTCTGTCGACTCAGCCGGAATAGATTTCAGGGTTCATGCCGCAGAGTTCTGGCACAGGCATCGGGGCCTTTGCGCCCTCTTGTCACACAATCTAGACCCTGAGGTTACGCCCCCTTCTTACAAAGCAGTCTGTGTACTCTGCGGTGCCTCGGTTCCGGGAGGGGCGCAGGGGGAGAGGGGCGTAGGGGGCGCAAGAAGGGCGCAGGGGCGCAAGTGTAGGGCGCATGCCTCCTTTCACACCGGCCAAGAGAGTGGCCCCGCCATGCCCGCCAGTGTGTCTCCACCTTCCCCGCTTCCTTCCCTCCTCTGGCTTGGCGACCAACACCACCGACCTTCCCTCTGCACCTTCCCTCCACCTTCCTCCCGTGTTGGTGCGTAAGCTTGGACGTCATCTCAGTCAGCGCATCAGGTCATCTCGTCGTCGTCTCGACTTCCATACCGCAGCATGTGACCAACACCACCGCTCTCACTCTCACTCTCTCGCTACCTATCGGGTCCTGCTCCGTCAACTACTCCACACATCTACATGCCAGGCTGACTACAATACGCAAAAGATAGAGCACACCATTTGTTGCGACAGACATGACGGGAGACAATGGGAACGGCGTATGACAGCCCACCCCCACTCAGGCGGAACGGCCAAGCGGCCGAGTGTAGACCGCAACCACCACTCTTTTTTTTTCGGGCGGATTCACTGGTATACCTGTTGAAGTCGAAGTACAGTGGTAGTAACGGCTGGGCCGACCTTCGGATGATTGTGGCTTGGTGTTACTCGGCGCCCAGCCAACCAGAACGGCTCGCCCGACACTTGGCCACAGCAACGGTCAGTTGCCCGCATCGGTGTAAGTCCGCTCGCGTACGTCGGGTCGGGCTCGTTGTCGTCGCAAGTTTGTTTCACTGCCGCAGCGGCGCGACACGTACTGACTGCTGCGGGCTTGTCCGGCCGGGCCGGGTGCGGTGCTGGCCGGTATATGCCGCGGGCAACGAGCCAATTCAACGGTACGTGAGCCGAGAGACACACCCTGCGTCGTCGGGCGACAAGATGTGCAGGTTGAGTAGTTGTGCAGGTGACGCCCACTGGCCAGGCCTGGAACAGCGACTGTGTCTCTCTTGGCAGAATCACGGACATGGCCGATGCTGCAGTCCACAACCTACTCGGTCTATTATCGTCCCGGGCGGTGCGGCCGCAACCGACGTCTAGTGCGCGCCTTTTGCCGTGGCGATGCGTGGCCCCTGGCTGGCCGCCGCGCCCCTCGAGCCTCGTAGCATATGCATCCAATTGTGCGCATGTGCTGCATGCTGCATGCTAGAACGACTGCTAGCGTGCGTGTCGATCTCCACGTTGGCGGCCTGTCGATCCACGCCGATGCCATGACGCGTACGCGTCGTGTGGTCCCCGGAGACGGCTAGTCGCGCTGCGGTGCACTGCTACGTGCATGTTTCCGATCTTGCAACAGGTGTAACAGGAACGAGCACGCCCGGGGTGTGCGGAGGCGTGGTGCGGGTATCGCGGGCGGGTATCTCGGCGCGTGGGGGAGGCGAGGCGCCTGTCGCCGAGACTGGGCCGCGCACTATGCCCGGCACGCAGTTCACCACCAACGGCATACACAGTCCGCTGCCACATTTGCACCGTCCACCCCGTCTCGCCCGCCGCGTCCTGTGTAGTTGTGCAAAGCGAGTACCCTCCCAGTCGGCCTAAACCCACAATCTTCACCCGGTTGCCCACACTACGCTGCGCCTAATCTCGGCCTGGTTCTGGCGGATGTAGAGCGGCCACGGTAGTGGATGTTGCGCGGAGAGTCCGAGGGAACTTGAGCGGAGGGGGATGTAACCGTGCCTGTGTCGTTTTTACTTCTTGGCGGGGCAGATCAAACCCGGCCAGGAAACTCGATACGCGATCCAGGCGACGACAGCGACGACAGCGACGCGATACGCCGACGCTTCATGGCAGCGCGTGCCGCCTCGTTTTTGTGGCTTGCTTGACAACTCACGGACCGTGTGACGGCCGCGGCGGACAAACGGCACCGAGCGAGGCGGACCGCGTCAGCTGACTGGCACGGTCCGCCGCACGGATCGACGCGGCGACAAGCAAACTCGTGGCGTCTGCAGCGCGGCGTTGCGGCTTGCGCCATGCAGGTGTACAGGGCACGGGCGGGGCGCGCCGTGGCGTCTGGCTACTGGCGGTGACTAGCGACGACACCGACAACAGACGACAAGCGGCGGCGCGGGTGAGCTCACCCATGTTACGGTGCCTTGCCCCCCTTAAATCCCTACCCGGCAAGAAACTTTTGTCGCCCTGTTAGCTCAGTGGTAGAGCGTGTCACTAGTACCTTTATGAGGGTTATGACAAGGTCAGTCGTTCAAGTCGGCTACGGGGCATTCGTCTTTTGCTTTTTGGAAGCGTGCAGGTTGTTGTTTGTTGCAACAGTGCATTGTGGCACTGCCTCGCGCAGTGGTGGGGTGCTTCTGTGAACACAATGTGCGGATCAGTGGGTGTGCGATGGTTATGCATACGGATGTCTCGGGCGCAAGGGGGAAATGTGTTGTGTAGTTGTGTGGCACTTTCTCGTGGTCTCATGCGCACGTCCACATGGAAGCACCCAGCCTCTTTTCTACAGGTGCCATTCCCATGCAATTCCGTTGTAGCTGCCGTGAAGTAGGCTCGTGTGTCAACATTTAGTCCTACTGCAGACACGAGGCTCATCGCATACATCGTCCCTGCTATAACTTTCGCAACAGTGGCAGGACTCTGTGCTCGGGGAGGGGCAGTCGCTTCTCTCCTCTGCGATGGCAACACCCTACTGCCTTCTTTTCCTCTCCCCCTCTCGAATGACATCAGCTCGCGCACCGGTGGTTGTCATCCGGTCATCCACGGGTACGGTTGTTAGCCGTGTTCACGGCCTGTTCAGATAATGCGACGGTCAGTTGCTGGTCATTGTAGCCTGCGCGTGGGCGCCCTGATTCGATGTCAACAAAGCCCTCGGGTATTGGTCGTGTGCGTGTTCTTACACAGATTCCTTCGGGGCTTCGAGACGTCCTTGAGCGAACCAAAACGCTTAATGTACAAGCACGCGGGTACCGGCGGTGCCTTGCTTCGCCCGAGGTAAATCAGTCAGCGCCTCGAGTGGCAGATCACAAGTTGGGATGCGAGCCATTATTGAAAACATCACACGCACGCACGACAATGTCAAAGGGTCAACAGAGACTCTCTTAGGCACAAATGAACTTCGGGTAGAGCTGGTGAGTCCTCCTTGGACAGACGGCACGCCTCGGATTTACAACGCCATAAGCCACCACGTCGTCTCCCACTCGACATGTCGCAAAAGCAGAAGGATGCAAGCGTACTCAACTCTCAAGACATCCAATGCTTTATGCCATACCCGCTTCCCAACCCCGCCGCCGCCTCCAACCTGGCCCTAAACGGTCACAGCGACGCCAGCAACAACAGCCCAAATAACGTCTCGCCTCTGCTTGTCACAAGGTCACGTGACGCCCGGACTGCTTGTTTGGGAGTAGACAGCGCGCGAACAGGCCAGCTACGCATGCACGACGGAATACTTGCTGCGGCATGACAAGCCGTGTACCGGGTTGGGAGGAGCCGGCAGGTTGTCTGGGTGTGGCGACATGTCGCCGACAGACACCGACAAGCTACAAGACGTCATCAACAATTCGCCACCTGAAACCTGCTACCACCCACTCACTTCACAACACCAGATGTCAGGCGAGTTCCCACACCACCTGACGCAGCACAGTTTCGAGGTGGACAAGCAGCTCGTGCGTCGAGGCCAAGTTCGCAACTGACGGCAGGACGCGCAGACGCGTATCGATGCGCTGAGGACGCTGAGTCACCTCCCCGCGCGGGCGGAGAGGATACTCCGGGATGCTGCGGCTGCGCGCGAGCGAGCAAAGGGAGCGCAGCGTGCGCCAGCGGCCGGGGAAGCTGGGGAGGAGGGTAAGGGGGCGGAGGATTCGGTTAATGGCGACGCGGGCCAGGCTGCACTATCCGACGTCGCCGCGCCCGCTGACGCGGAGGGGGCGGCGGCGCCGTCTTTCTCGGGCCTCCCGGCCGACCTCGGGCGCGAGGACGCGCTCGTCCTAGCCGCCGCGCGCTGGTTCAAGCACGAGTACTTCCGCTGGGTTGATCCAATACACTGCGCTGCGTGCGGTACGCCCACAGCCGGCGGCGTAGGCGTGGAACCTACGCCGACGGAGCGCGCAGGCGGCGCGGGCAGGGTAGAGCTGCACGCCTGCCCCGCCTGCGGCGCGGGTACGCGTTTTCCCCGCCTCAACCGCGTCTCGGCACTCATGCAGACCCGGACCGGTCGTTGCGGTGGGCACTAGTATCCCTGGGCGAGGTTAGCTGACAACAGGCGAGTTTGCGCAGGTGTTCTACATCTTCCTCCTCGCCCTCGGCCTCGACGCGCGCTACGTCTGGAACTCGTAAGTCCGTCCCGGGAGCCGGGGGAGAGAACAGTGCTGATGGAAGCGAGGACCACGTGTGGACCGAGTACTGGTCGCCTGCGCTCGGGCACTGGGTACATGTCGATTCGTGGTGCGTCGAAGGGGAGCGAGCCGTGGTGCTGCCCCTTGCCCCTGTCCCTGCTGACAACAGCGAGGCGGAAGTCAACAAGCCCCTGCTGTACGACCGCGGCTGGGGCAAGGCGCAGGCATACTGCCTCGCGTTTGGTCCCGGCGGCGCTGAGGACGTCACCCGCGCATACGTCGATGACTGGGATGCGTGCTACGCTCGGAGGTTGGCCAAGGTCGACGACGGGTCGGGATGGGACGAGGATGTGCTGGCTGCGGTGAGTCGCCAAACGCACACGCCGCGCAGCGGCGATCCGCTCGTGCACCCACGTTCCTGACGCCAGATGCTAGCGGTGCACACGGAACAGTGCCGGTCACACATGGACGAGCTCGACGCAGTACGATGGCTGAGCATGGACGAGGCGCAGGCGCGCTGGATGGACGACGAGGCGGGACGCTGGGCAGAGGCTGAGGGGCAGGGGTTGCGTGGGAGGCAGAGTGGCACCGAGGAGTGGAAGAAGGGGCGGGGAGAGGAGGGCCAGGGCGAGGACGAGGACGAGGACGGGGGACGAAGCTTCGAGGCTGAAGTCGGGGGTGAGGCTAAGGAGAAGGCCGGTGGAGCCGACATCGCCGCCAAGGCTACCGACGGCCCAGAGGCCGGGGCCGCAGCCGACGACGCGGCGGCCACCGCCCCGCCTGTCGCCTCGGCGTCGATTGCGCCCCCCGTCACGCTCGACACGGACGACACGGAGGCACCTGCCGACGTTGTTGCCGGCACGACCAAAGGCGGCACTGGGACACAGGACGGCGACTAGCCCGGCGTCGCCACATCGTACACCGCACACACGGCATCGCGGCCTCACGACCACGGTCCGCACCGCAGCCCGCTCGTCAGCGCTGCGCATGCCACGCCCACACGCACGACCCAGCCCACCACACCCATGCACCCCTGTCAGTACACCGTGAACTGCGGTGCATGAGCTGTAGTATATGCAACGGTTGTGTCTACAATGAGCTAGCGCAGAGGCGAGGTGACGCTGATGCAACGGCAGAGCGCAACTCGGCGCCGCGCTGCGCGCGGCACCTCTCGGCGCGGCTACTTCCTGTGGAAGGGTATCCGGAAGCCCGAGAGCAACGCACGCGCATGCTCCTGGGCGTCACGTCCGCGCGCGTTGGTCTTGAAGTGGATGTGGAAGCCGTGGAGGCGGGGGTAGGCGTCGATGTTGGCCTCGATCTGGGGGAAGAGGCCCATGGCCGCGGGCGGGAGGCCGACGGACACGACGCCAGCGAGAGCGGACGGTGACGTCTTGCTCGCCTGCATTGGCGGAAGGACAAAGCCCGGGAACTCGCGGATACGCGGGAGGACAAAGTCGACGAGGCTCTGGACAAACTCGTACATTGCGTCGCCGCGAATCTCGACCTTGGCCGAGACGGGCATGCCTGCGCGGAGTTTGAATGCGGCCGCACCCGTACGCGACTTGACGACCTCGACGCCCGTCGCGCCCGAACGCCCACCGCCCGCGGCCGTCTGTCCCGAAATCGCCCGCAGCGCCATGATCGCACTCAGCAACGCGCTCTTGGTCCCAATCGCCTCCTTGACCATCGTGTGCACCGTGATGCTCTCGAGGTGCACCACGTCCTCGGGCGACAGCGGCTTGCTGATCGGCCGAACGGGTCGGTTACCCCGCGGCGGCGCCTGCGGCCTGTTGGCCTCGTACCCAGTCACGGCGAGCGGGGTCGCCTGTTCCGCGGCGGCCTCGGCGGCGGCCGCGGCCGCAGTCTGCGACGCGCGGTGGTTGTACGTCATGTACAGCAGGTCGGCCGCAAGCGTGTTCGCGTAGTGGTCGCCGTAGCGCGACGCGTGCGTCGCACCGAGGTGGATATCGGGCAGCGTCCAGGCCGTGTCCACCTCAGTTTCGGTCTCGACAGGGGCGGTCGTCTTGGCCTTTTTCGTCTTGGTCGACGCTGCGCGCGCAAGCGCTGCGCGGGGAATCAAAGATGGCGCAGCGCGCACCGCGCGCGAGGCGAGAGACGCCGGGCCAGCAGCGGGACGGAGCGACATGGCTGTGTAGTTGGCAGAGTAATCTATCGGTGTACGAGCAAAACGCCTGCTCGCTCGCCCGACATGGTCTCCTCGGCGAAAGCGACCACCGACTTTTTGTCACTGCCAGCGCGCCACGCGAGAATACTATTCACGCCCCCCACTTTAGGGCCATCGCGGCGTCATGCCGGCGGGCCCTTGTGTGCTACGCCGAGACATCAACACCAACACACGCTCTACACACGCCGAGAGCGGAGAGGAGCAGCACGCACGATGCCCTCGCCGCCGCTCTCCATTGTCCAGTCGCTGTCGCCGCGCGTCGCCGTGCTGTCCTCGGACGACGTCGCCGACTCGTGCGCCGCGAACGGGTGTCATGGCCTCGACGAGCTCCTTCGGCCTTGGGAAGGGGGCACTGAGCGAGGCAAGTTCAGTCGCACCTTTGCTAGCTAACGCAGCAGTGCAAATCATGTCGTCTCAGCTGACGCCGACGGTGCACCCGACGTTTCCCCTCCGCTTCGTGTCGTATGCGTCTGTCTACGCCAATCCCGCGACGGCCTCGCCCAGTCCCGACATGGTCGTAGACCTCATCTCGACCTGCGTGGGGCGGCATGCGCCGGGTATGTCTCTGGCCTTGGAGCATGCGCTGACATGTAGAGGAAGAGCAGCACTATCCCGTGACGCGCGCACTGCTACTGGCCTCTCGCGGCCTTACGCCGCACGAGACGTTCAACCACCCAGTCGGCGTTCTCCTCGCCATCTCGACGTCGACGCCCGATCCCCTAGACACCCTCAAGCGCCTGCACGGGCAGGCGGTGGGGACGGGTGCGCAAGCTGCGCCGTGGATGGACGGCGTGCAAGTTCTCAAGTTTTACGTCGTTGTGCACGACGTTTCCAAAAAGGGCGAGAACCTCGACGAGTAGGTCAACACAATGAGACTTGGTGCTGACGGGGCAGGGCGAAAGAGCTGCTCGCGGCAGTGAAGAAGGCTTATGGCCCGCACTCGACGCTGCTTGTAATCAACAGCGCGCAGGGCGAGCAGGCGCCGCTCGATACGCCAGACGTCACTGCGCTCGCGACACCAGACCCCCCCGACATGTCAACCATCACTGACCCCGCGGCCCTGTCGCAGTTGTACGCGTCAACCATGGCCAACCTCGCCCTGTCACCTGTAGCAGCGGCAGCGGCACATGACCCGCGCGCGGACGGTGCAGCCGCGGAACGTAGCGCGAAACGCTACGCGGCCAAACTTACCGGAGACGACGTGCAACGACTCGTCGCGCTCGTGCGTGAGCTCGTCGTCCAGAGCCTCGTGCCGTGGATGGAGGCACGCGTCCGCGAGTGGAACGAGGCGTACCAGTCCAACCGGCGCGGCATCACCGGCCGCCTCTTTGGCGCGGGTCGCAAGCTCTTCGGCAGCCGCCCCAGCTCCCCCAGCCCTGCCGCAAACTCGCACCAGGGGTACAACGTCGCCAAGGGATAGTAAGTGCAGAGGATGCCCAGTGCTGACTTTAGCTACCCAGTCAACTCGATCGAGGCGCTTTCCCGCTGCCTCGCCGACTTTGCATTCATGCTCCGCGACTACCGATACGCCGCGGGCGTGTACGATTCTCTACGGCGCGACTACACGCACGACCGCGCTTGGCGGTACGCGTCCGCCGCGACCGAGATGTTTGGCCTCACGCAGCTGCTGTCCCAGACGTTCTTTCTGCCCAACACGCCGCCGTCGGTGCGCCACGGGTTTACGACGCTGCAGCACACCGAGATCTCGTCGTGGCTCGCCGAGGCGGTCGTGGCGTACCAGGCCCGCGGCGGGGCCGCGCACGTCCAGCTCGACGCGCTGCGTATCACCGTTCTCTACTACGAGGCGTGGAAAGCCATCAACGAGTGGAGAGGTGTCGGCGCTGCACTCGTGCGTGCCGCCGGCGAGGCGGACGAGGTGCCGTGCGCTGTCGTTATCGAGGAGGCTGCCGCCGCCGACGTCCGTGGCGGAAAGAGTAAGCGTGGTCGACGGCGCCAGGCATTCCACCTCGTCATGGCCGCAAGGCGGTACGAGAAGACGGGTTTGGTGAGTCTCTTTGAAAATTCTTAGGTTGACAATAGAAAACATTCTCTCGCCGCTGCCTTGAGCGCGCTGCTGGGATGCTGAGACACGCCCCGTGGGGTGCCGTGCGCGACCGCGTCGAGTACTCGCTTGGGCGGCAGGCATACACACTTGGGGAGAGCGACGTCGCCGTCGAGCACTTTTTGCGGCTGCTCGAGCGCGACGACACGGCGACGCCAGGGACGCAGGGCATGGTGCTCGAGGACCTATCGCTCGCGTACGACCAGCTGGCGCAGCACCCGGACCAGCTCGCTGCCGTGCAAGACAAGCTGCAACTTCCGACGCCCGTGTTTGACGTCAAGAAGACGCGCGTGGTTCTCGCGGCCGAGGGCAGCAGTGGGAGCGGCTCGCGGGACGCGTGGGCCGCGCTCGACGCCCGCACCCTCGCGCACTGGGACCGCAAGGGCAAAAAACCCATGAGCGTCCTGCCTGACACGAAACGCATTGTCGCTGCCATCGGCGAGGAGTTTACCGTCGAGCTTGTCGCTTCCAACCCCCTGAACGCGCCCGTTGTTCTCCAAGACGTGACGCTTGGTGTCGACGGCGAGCAAGTCGACGTCCAGACCGTTCCCGAGGTGGCCCTCGAGCCGTACGAGACGCGCCAGGTGGCCATCACCGTCACGCCGCGCGCCGGCGGCACGATCACCATCAAGACAGCGCGCTTTGCTTTCCACCGCTTCTTACCATGCGTGCAGAGCCTAGAGCGCCGCGGGCGCCGGCTTCACGCTACACGACAACAGCGCCTGACGCCGACATACGCCGAAGACCACACGCTCACCGTCCACGTCGAGGGCGACGCGCCGCGCGTCGTCGCCAACCTCGTCGGCGTCCCCGATTCGGTGTACGCCGGCGAGATTGTTGACGCTGAGCTGTGGCTGCGTAACGTCGGCACGCTCCCGGTCGAGGACGTGCAGCTCACAACGAGCAGGTACGGTGTCGTGTCTCTCCCTCCCGAGGGTATCTCTGATACCGTGCCCAACGCGATTCTGCCCAACCACCCGTTCACGGTGCACGCGGGCACGATTGCGCCTGGCGCGCAAGCGTCCGTGCCGATCCGGTTTTCCGCACAGGCAGCGGGCCGTCTCGAGTTTCTCGCCCTCGCCGTGTTCTCTACACCCAATGGCGTCACTGGTGCCGCGCGCCTCTCGCACACGACCGACGTCCGCCGCGTTCTGTCCGTCACGGCTGACGTGCGGCCGGCCAAGGACGGATACTTTGTCGCGGTGGACGTGGCGTCGCATGCCGATGTGCCGCTCGAGCTTGCGCCTGCGGCGCCCATAAGCCAGTACTGGAGCGCCGACGTGCTCGGCGTGCGCGAGCCCATTACGCTGTACCCTAACCAGGCGGTCCGCTCTGTCCTGGCGGTGAAGGCAGGTGAAGCGGCTGGGCTGGATCTCGCCCAGTCAGGCCTCGTCGCCAACCTTGGGCGCCTGGTTCGCGGCGCCGAGCCCGCCGACCTCGCGCCCATCTCGCCCGCGGCCGTGACGTTTGCGCAACCCCCGGCGGACGGATACGTCCATTCCCGCCGCGCTCACCGTCTCGCGTTCGCCGCGGCCAACTTTGCCGCCCTGCCTACGGACATTGTGCCCAAGGTGCTTCCCATGTTCGACCCGCTCGACCTCGACGTCGCGTTCACGTGGACCGCAGCTGGAGGCGACCGGCATGGCTTTGCCGCCGCACACGGGGTACGTCCCGCGCCGGCATTCAGTCTTGTCGAGGGACTCCGTGACGCGATCGAGGCAGGGGGCGGGGGCGCGGCCGCCAAACGAACAATGTTTGAGGAAACGGGCCGGATTCGGCGCGCGCTAGCCGACTCGGTGCTCGAGGGAGTCTACGCCGACGAGGGCGACCCGATGTTTGTGCGCGCGGTGGTCCCGTCCGCGCGGGGACAGGGCACGCCGACGGTATCGCATGCGTTTGGCGCGGACGGGTCACAGCCTCTCGTCCTCCCCGTGACGATAACGCTGCAGAACCGGTCTCCGCACGTTGCGGCGCGCTGGATCCTGCGTCTCCCCGCACCGCGACACCCCGCCGCGCCCGCGGCGCCCCTCTACGCCGGCCAGCTCGTGCACCGCGGCACGCTGGACCCTGGCGCCGCAGCGCACATCGCCACCACTGTCTACGTGCCGGAGCCGGGCCTGGTGCAGCTTGGTGGATGGGAAGTGGAGCGCGAGACGGGTGACACGGACGCCAGTGCCGGCGGCGACATGTCCGCAGACACCCCGGCCCCGCAGTGGGCGCCGCGCGCGAGCTGGGCGGCGATTGGCGCCGGGCCCCTCGTCGAGGTCGTCGCGGCATAACACCTACACTCGATTATTACTGTATAATTATGCATCTGATAGAGACGGCCGCAGAGGAGACCACGGGAGACGACGGGTATGGAATGTAATGTAGATTGTCCCAATAGTAGGAGTTGCAGGTATCGTTCTGTTGGGGCCCGGTGGCGTGTCTCGCGACTCGCTCGAGTTGTCGCACACATGCCCGTCCATGCCGTTTAATCTTCTTGATCACGCTGATCACCTGATCGATCACCCATTCTCGCATGCGCATGCACTCCTGTGCTTCACGTACTCAGGTACTACTGCGTCATGCGCGGCTACGTGCACAGTAGTGCACACATACTCTTGTTGTGCTTGATCAAGGGGATCACATGTCACGTGACGTTGTGATCTGAAGGAGCAAAACGAGTGATCCAGCCGAGTGGTGTGTATGGAATCCAGGCACGGCCCAAACACGGCACCCACCGTTCCGTGGTCATATAAACGTCGTCGTCGTCACTCGTTTCCATTCTCTCCTCTATCCACACGTCTCTCTCTCTCTCTCTCTCCACCCCCCCTCCCCAACTCACAACTCTTATCAACAATGTCTGGTCGCGGCAAGGGTGGCAAGGGTCTCGGCAAGGGCGGCGCTAAGCGTCACCGCAAGGTCCTTCGTGACAACATCCAGTAAGTACCCGGGTCGGGTCGTTGTTGGTGAAGCTCGGCTGACAACCAAAGGGGTATCACCAAGCCCGCTATCCGCCGTCTCGCGCGTCGTGGTGGTGTCAAGCGTATCTCGGGCCTCATCTACGAGGAGACCCGTGGTGTGCTCAAGATCTTCGTAAGTTTTAATCGACGTCGCAGCCGGCCGCAGGCTGGCTACAGACTCGGAGTTGGCGCAGCCCACTGACACGCACACAGCTTGAGAACGTCATCCGCGACTCGGTCACGTACACTGAGCACGCCAAGCGCAAGACTGTCACGTCGCTCGACGTCGTCTACGCCCTCAAGCGCCAGGGCCGCACCCTCTACGGTTTCGGCGCCTAAGCCAAAGCCCCTCGGGTTTCTTCAGAGGTTGGACAAGAGTCGGCAGCAGTTTCGTTTTTGATCACTCTTTGTATAGCGCGGTCTTGGGCCGATGCAACGTCCGTGCTGGTTCGCCCCTGCACGCAGGGCGGACTCTTCGCTATGCATCATGCATTCTCATTATAGTAAACCGGTCGTGTAGGTGGATGGTTGTGTTGGAGGTGGGGTGCGAGTCGAGCCGAGAGGTTGGTGATGGCGTTGGTGGCGCTGGCGTGCGCTCGTTGCCACCCGGTACGAGTGGGGGAGGGGGGGATGATGGATGCGGTGCCGTTGCCGTCTGATGGCCCCCGTCGTTGGTCGGCGTTGGGTGGGAAAAAGCGCTTGCCGCCGCGGCGGCTGACTCACGCCCGCTTACGCCGTGCGGGCTCCCCCCTCTTCCGCCCTCGCTCTGGGACAGCCCCAAAATTGCGCGCGAGGGCGGACATTCCGTGCAGAGCGGCGGCCACCGCGGGTGTACAAGTATGGCGGTGGAGGTCAGTATTGCGGTGGAGGTCGGCCAGTCCCCGTCTCCGCCGCCAGAGGCACCGGCTGAGTGCGCTAGAAGCGTATGCATGGAGTGACTAC
Organism: Cutaneotrichosporon arboriforme; assembly: GCA_002335565.1. Classification (NCBI taxonomy): domain Eukaryota; kingdom Fungi; phylum Basidiomycota; class Tremellomycetes; order Trichosporonales; family Trichosporonaceae; genus Cutaneotrichosporon; species Cutaneotrichosporon arboriforme. The sequence continues at coordinate 618,586 of BEDW01000009.1, read as the reverse complement.
GGAGTATGCAGTAGTGTAGGTCGGGTAATGTACATGTGTCTCTGGTGGCTATGTGTCTCTGGTGTCGGTGGCGGCGCGCACCTACTCGTCGTCGTCGTTGTCGGCCTCGGGATCCTCTGGGCGCGGGAAGAAGTCGGCATCGGGGCCCGCCACGGCGGCGAAGACACGCGCGCCCTCGGCCGCCTCGTGGTCTAGCCCGTCCACGAGCGCGTGCGCGCCAGTGTACGGGTGCAGGAGGACGACGCCGGGAGGAGCGCCAGGCGGCGGTGTGGGCTCGCCGGACGCCTCCCGGTTTTGGCCGCCCGTCGACCCCTCCGACGTACCAGTTTCGCCACCCGCGCTCACGGCACTGGTATCCGGCCCCGCTCCCGCCTGCCCGGCCCTGCCTGGCGCTGACTGAGCGTCGGTCGACGACGGCGTATGCCTTTGCGCCGAGCCACCAGCCACCACCGTTTTCGGATCCGAATTCTTCCCCCCCTCGTTTAATTCCTCGCTGTGCTGGAGGTACGTCGCGACAAACTGCACGCCGTGTGGCGCCAGACGTTCGAGGTAGGGCGCGAGGAGGGCGTACGGGTCCGTGTCTGCGTTGACGGAGGCGGACGGCGACGAGGAGAGGTAGACTACCCACTGGCCGCGGGGACACGAGCCCGTGCCCTCGCCCATGACGACGGCGCGGACGAGCGGCGTCGAGTGCGTTGGTGGGAACGCGACGACGGCCGTGTCGTCGTCCTCGACGTCGTCGGCGTCGGTGTCGCTTGCGCGCTCGCGCACGAGCAGGCCCGGCTGGGTCGTCACGATCGCCACGAGGTGGGCGGTCGTCACGGTCTGGGTAGAGGCAGAGGTGTGGTGGGGGAGGAAACCGGGGGCGGTGACCAGGTGCGTCGCGCGAACGGGCGTAGGGTGTGCTTTCACGCTCACCAGCACGCCGTCCGCGTCCGTCGTGATTGACAATGGCGCGCCGTCGGAACCGAGAACGTACGTCCCGCCAAAGACAGCACATGCACTGGCGTCAGCCAAACAAGGCAGCGTGCGCCGACGAGTTTGCCAGCGGCTTTCGCCGCTGGCACCGCTGGCTACTCACCGGCAATACCCCTGCGCAACCTCGCCGGCACCGCCATACTGCCCGATGAGAAACGCGCTGGGTCCATATCGCCCAATGGAGCGGAGGTATCCGCGCGCGCGGCGGAGCGCGGGGAGCGCGGGCTCGTCCGCGTCGGCGTAGGCGACAGCGTACGTCAGCGCCTCGGCGAGCCGCGTCGGCAGCCCGAACGCGCTCTGCAAAAAGGCGAGCAGCGGCTCGTCCTCGCGTCCTGCGTGTCAGTTCCTGGAGCAAGGGTTCGCACCCACCCTTCATCAACGGGTCGTCCTCAAACTCGCCGCCGGCGAACAACAACGCCTTCATCAGCTTGCGCTTGTCCGGCAGCGACATGGTCTTGTCCTTGAACACGTCCTCCTTGCTCCCTGGCACACGACTAAACCCCTCCTCGGCGTCTGCAATATGCACACCGTCGAGCAGCTTGAATGCGACATACTTTGCCACGTCGGACGCGATGAGCGTGTGCACCAGCCCGCCACGGCTCGCCATGAGCGCGGGGAAGAGGCTCAGTGCGTACCGCCGCTTGTCGTCGGCGAGGGCGGCAGGCAATGTCGCCGGTGTGCATGTTGCGCGGGTGTACCGTCGACGCTGGGACTGGGCGTACGGCGTTGTCCCCGTCTGGTCGTCACCACCACCACTTCGAGCGGCGGCCCAGGCGACGAGCTCGTCGAGGGTCAAGCTCGCCTGTTCGCCGCCATAGTACTCGTTCGGGTCGAGGTGGAGTACGCGCTTACCGGCCTTTGCGAGGGCGCTGTGAAGATGTCGAGTAGGTAGGTGTAGATGTGGTCGAGTCAGGCGGGCGAGACGGGCGAGATAAGCACGTGAGTGTGGTGGGTGGTAAGCGGCTGGGTTGGGGAGGATGCGTGTCACGCGCGACTCACGCTGCGGCAATGCTCTCTGCCAGGCCTGTACCGAGCACGACGACGTCGTACGTGTCCGAGTCGAGGTGCTGGGCCTGCATTGCGTGCTGCGGCAGGGTTGTGGTGGGCTGCAGCAGCAACGTGGTGGTGTCGTGCTTTGATCTCGAGGTGTCGAGTAGATTGCGACGGAGAGTGGGGTGGTCACCTCACTGTACGACTCGGTCGGTGCCGGCTGGGTGGGTGGATGAGTGGACTAACCAGTCCCCCCACTTTACTGGCTGAGTCGAATCTGGGGTGGGCTGCTCGGACAGTGGTGATGGCGTGGAGGTGTTGCCTCGACTCGACATCGTCTTCTTGTATATAACCCTCATCCCAACTCCCTCACCGCCAAACCCCGCCCTCCGACCTCTTCAAGTGTGCACGCCATGGCGACGTCTCTCGCAGTTCCGATCGCGTACATTACGGTGCTCGTCACCTCGCTCGCAATCTTTTCACGCATCTACCGCCGCAGGCGGGCTGGTAAGTCGCGTCCGCCACCACCGTGGGGTACTCCCCCACTTGGGCCATCAGTCAGCCTCAGAGTAGCTCGAACTAACTTGAAGCCGAGAAGACGTCGTTCGAGCCATGGTTCCCTGCGCACCCGGCGCGTGACATCTACATCACGCTGCTGTCGGCGGACCCGCCCGTGCCCGACAGCATGTTGAAGAGCGCGCTTTTGGTCCGCGCGACTGCCGACGTGAAGCGCATCTGGCGTATCAAGGACGACAAGCAGACGCTTGCTGGCCTGCACCAGCGTGGCCTCATTGGCGACGACACGATGGCGCGCTTTGCCGCTGCGGAGAAGGAGCTCGAGGCGGAAATTGTAGACGTTGTCAGCGAGGCAAACACGTTCCGCAACGGATGGGGCACAATGATCTTTGCCACGGCCAGCGAGATGGCACGTGCCGAGAACACGCGCGACACGGTCCTCAGCATTGGCAAGGCACGCGCCCAGGAAGGTGAGTAGTCGAGTCTACACGCTCGCAGCGTTGGCTGACAAAGTAGAGCGGAAACTTCACCTGCGCGCAAAGCTCCTCGGCCTCCCCCTGCAGGAGATGGAGCTGCCTGTTGGCGGCGGTGCGCCCGCTGCGCCTTCTGTCGGCGGCGCTGGCGGCCCCTCGCCCGCCGGCGCACCTGGTGTTGGCGCGCCTCCGCCCGAGCTCGCCGCCGCGCTCCAGGCCGCCGCGCAGGCCCAGGCCGCCGGTCAGCCCATCCCGCCCCAGCTCGCCAACATGCTCAAGAACATGCCCCCCGGCGCCATCCCGAGCCCCCCGACGAGCCACCCCGCCTCGGGCCAGCACTCGCCGAGCGGCACAGCCTCCCCGGCTGGCAAGAAGAGCAAGGGCAAGAAGAAGTAGACACATAGTTTAAAACACTGTAGCTAGATACCATCACGCACTCCACCACCATGCATATGTAACCCCCAAGCCGACGCGAGTGCCGCGAGCGCAGCGAGCGGCATGTGACCCCGCCGCGCCAACCAGGCTGTGAGCGGAGCGCACACACCTACCTCCTTGACGCGCCTGTGCCGCAAATCTGCATGGCTGCACACCGACTGCTCGCTCCCGCGTCGTTGGTTGGAGAAAACTCGCGCGCTTCGCAACCAACGCATTGCTTGACCCGCTGACGCATGCTGGTGCATGCAACACCACGCGGTGGGATCCCACGTCCCTGTTCGGCGCCACCGCCGACCCTCGCGGCCCGGCCGGATCCACCCAAACCCACCATGGCCACCGTACGGCCACACGGCCTCAGGGTCTGCCACGCGTTTCACGTCATCCCAACATCGCCGGTGGCCACCTTGATCACCGGTGCCTTGGGATAGAGGTTGACACACTCTCCGATATCGGCGCTGGAGGATCGATCATGCATAGGCCGGTGTGCGTCAGAGGGCACGAGAGTTGCGACTCACTCCCGCGCAGGTCTCGCCACTTCTGGGGCTGCGCTTCTCGCTCAAGATGGTTCCTTCGGGATCGAGTACGCATATTCGCTTCGGTGCACCATCTGCAGAGAAGCCTCGATCACAGCTGCCGCTTGCAACATTCACCCTGGCTTGCTTCCAAAGTCCCCGTCCCCTGCATGAGATTGGTTCATCGGTTCAGTACAAACAGTCGCAGAGCCCCCGTCCCCGCGTATCGCCGCTGGCCGGGGGTACACGCCGGCCGGCGTGGAGGATGTGTGTGGGTGTGTGTAGGTTCGGTGGTGTGTGTAAACACAGAGGGGCACGACGAGGGGTGCCAACTAGGTATGGTGTTGGAGAGTGTAGTATCACAGCCAGCCAGGAGACGGGGACGGGCTCGTGCTCGTGCTCGCGCTCGCGCTCGTGCGCCGGCACTTGCACGCCCACCTATCGCATGACAATACCCTTTTCAGCGTTGATCTTGTTGGGACGCTTGTCAAAGTGGTCGAGACCAATGGCGTCGTCGGGCGCCCACTTGTGGTCGTACAGCACATCGTCTTCTGCAGTCAGCATCCGAGCACCACTAACAAAACCCACCGTCTTCAATTGCGGCAGGCTGCTTGTACAGGGCTGTCTGGAGGAGAGAAAACTTGTACTTTGCAAAGTCCTTGTCTGAGGCGCCAATGCGCTCCTGTATCCGTTTCTTGGTGTCCGAGAAGCGCTCGCCCTCGAGCAAGACAAAGCGGCAGGGCACGCCGTGCGTCTTGCTCAGGTCGCGCGAGTAGTGGAACAGATTGACGATACGCATGTTGTCGCCCGCGTTCAGCTCCTCGGCAGGCACCTCCTCGGCACACAGCTCGGCCGGCTCGGGCAGGTTGCCAATAATCTCAGACACCGTGTACTCGCGCTGCGAGCGCCCGTTGGCGGCCACGTCAAAGATGCGGATACGCCCCGTGCCACCCGGCTGCAGCTTGACGCTGCGCAGCAGGTGGTCGGCCACGTCGCTAAACGTGTTGGTGCGCGGCAGCAAAAAGTTGAACACAGCCTCCTCCTTGTTGTGGCGGCCCATCCAGTACAGCTTGAGCGACTTTTTCGTCTCGAGCTCGACAATGCTAATGTCCAGCAACTCGTAGTACAGCACCACGTTCGGGTGCTGGCTGTAGTAGTTGGTCTGCGTAATGTCCGCGACGCTCTGGTTCAGGCTGCGCTTGATGATCGCCTTGGGCGTCCCGTTCTGCGGGTTCGACGACGTGAACCGCAGCTTGAGCGGGTCGTGCTTCAGGTACTCGCCCACACGGTGCGCCATGACCTCGTACGTCATCTTCTTGCTCAGCATCAGGTCAAATTCGGGCGCGGTGCCCGCCTGCTCCTCTGTGCGTGGGCGGAACTGCACGAGCACGCGGTTCTGCAGGAAGTCGTAGAACTGCGGCACACTCGAGTACAGCGACTGGCCCTCGAGTGCCGTCGCCTCCTTCTCCGTCTGCTCGACCTGGAACGTGATAATGTCGCCGTCCTGGATCTCGTTCTGCAGGAACGTCTGCTTGAGCTTCATGCCCTCGATCATGCCCGCCTTGATCTCCTCGTACAGCTTGATAGGCGTCGACGATGGCCAGCCCATCTTCTCCTGAATCACGTTGTACAGCACCTGCACCTTGTCGTTCTTGTTGACAAACACCTTGCCCTGGCCAAGCAGCGTCTGCCGCGAGCAGTCGAACCACTTGAGGAAGATCATGATCGGCTGGTTGTGCGGGTCCGCGTGCTGCGCAGCAAACTTGGCGTGGTCCGGGTTGTAGTCGAGGTACAGGCGAACCTCGCTCGCGCGCGCCGCCAGGCTATTCCTAATAAAGTCCATCGCTAACTGTCAGCGTCTCCCCTGCATCGATTAAAACCTACACTGCCCGCTGTCGCTCTCGGGAATGGGCACGTCGGGACGGACCGTCTTGTTCTGGCGGTTGACCAGGACCCAGAGACGGAAGGCGCGCTCATCAATCTTAAAGTACGTCGCGATGCGCTGTTTGAACGTCGCGTACGTCTCGCTCTTGAGAACGCGGAACGTGGGAAGCTCGGTGGCGGGTAAGTTCTTGTCGTCAAACGATGCAAGGTCGAATCCTTGGTGTCTAGAGAAGATTTCGTCCGTGATAATCTTGGCAGTGAGGTACAGGTGCTGCTCGTCCTTTTCACGGCGCTTGGCCTCGAGCTGCTCTCTCTCGGCGTCCAGGCGCTCCTTCAGGTGCTTGGGAGTATCGGCCTCGGTGAACGGCGCCAGCACCGTGTCTAACTCGGTCTCACGAACGTACACCAACATGTATGCGTTGGTGAACTTTTTCAGCGTGCGCGCCTGCGTGCGCTGGTGCGCCGGCAGGAGGCCGTTGACAAGGTCGCCGCCATAGTTGTCCTCGAGCACCTCCTTGTCGGTAACGGGCGTCACCCGGTCGTCGTCAAACTTGTACCACGCGCCGTCCTTTTCAGGCTTGATGAGCGCAAAGTAGTGTCCGCCGTGAAGGTCGCCAGAGTGTACAAGCACACCGTGTAGCTTGTACACATGAGACACGGAGCGGTCGGCCGACTCGTCAAGGAACTCGGACAAGTCAATTTCAAAGGGGAACTCGTGGCGGTCGTTGATCTTGACAAGCGCGTCCTTGTCCACGTCATACTCAAAGCGGCGGAGCTGCAGGTGGAGCACGGGTGGGAACGACTTGAAGATGACACCCTTCTTGGCGTCCTGCAGCCCATAGCCCTCGGCCATGTACTTGTTGTCGCCATCGAGCGTCTCGACCGACACATAGTCCTTGAACGACTCTCGCAGGTTCTTCAGTCCCTTGATCGTGAGCTGGATGTCTTGAGGTCAGCGACACTTCAGAAATTCTATAGCCTTACCGTAAAAGTCCTCCGTGACGCTCGACTCGTACTCGACGTTCATGCACTTGATGTAGTTCTTCATCTGGCCCTTGAACAGTCGGGGGATCGCGCCCTCAGCCGGCGTGCCCTTCATCTTTTCTTCGAGCTTGTCCTGAAGGATACGACTAAACTCCTGGACGTCGTGCTGCATGAACGAGTCGAGTGACTTCCAGCCAAACGACTTTGTCAGCTCAGTCGTGCCGACGGCCTGGTTGGACGTCTGGAGGTGGTAGAATACGCGTTGCAGCGCCAGCGCCAGCGACTCGGACGGAATGTCATTGTCGGTGGGTATTTGGTACACGGCTTTTCGGAAGTAGTTGGTGCAGTAGAGCGACTGCAACAGCGAGTTCATGTAGCACGTCGCGCCCTGGTTACGGAGACCAACATGCCCAGTCTCCTTTTTCGAGTCGTAGCTGGAGTTAGAACGTTGGATTCAATCTCGGCTTACTTGACAAAGTTGTGCCAGAGCACGCCTGTTGGATCCTTGAGGACACGGACAAACGCGGTGATCTCGACCTCGTCGTTCTCAATGGTGGGGCGGGCCTTGCCGTTGGCGGCATCGGCATTGTACAGCTTGCGTAGCTCTGCAAAGCGTGTAAAGCCCCAATCGCATTCTTCGGCGACGAAGCGGTGGTGGGCGTGGCTGGAGGAGTGGATGGTGGGGTCCCAGGGGTTGGAGATCGCGAGGCAGAACTGTGCGCACGCGTGCCATCCCTCGGGCGCGGTTTTGGGATTGGCATACTCGAGGTAGACCGAGACCATGTCGTTGGGCTGCCCATTGGCGTTGCCCTGCGGAAACAGAAGGATGCGCCTGGCGTGTGAGCTTGGACAACTGGGACGCAACGGGGACGTACCATTTGTGTCCGCCGCAACTGAACTCGGGACCTTGCATGCGTCTAGGCTGCTGCGACCACTTCTCGATGCGCCATGTCTGCGCCTGGAAGTCCTCAATCTCTAGTCCCAGGTCGGGCATGGCCTTGGCCGCGTACGCCTCGTCTGTTGGTCAGCACGTTATCGTTCACGAGTGGCATTGCCACCCGTCCGAACCTACAGTCGTGGACATTTGGCAACTCCTCTACCTCCATGGGCGCTGGGCTTTCGTCGATAATGATGTCTGTGACATCGTTATTGGTGGGCAACTGCTGTGGCATGTTAGTTGGGTGGACGATGGGCGAGGCATTGGATTGGGGGGATGACATAGCAACGGGGTGATTGTGCGGTGCTCGCAGGTCCGTTGACGCCATGGCCGACGGCATTGTTGCGCGTGTGTTGTGTGTGTGGAGCTCGAACACACTCACCATGGTGTGTCAGTGCCCCAAGGAGGGTTGACGTGGAGTGTGTTTATGCAAGAACGAGAGGGAGGTAGGAGACAATGAAAGGAGAGCAATGCAGCGTCGGCCGTTGGGTTTCGTGTCAATGGCTGGGCTGTGCCTCCGGGAGGAGCGGGGTGAGGGGCGCGCGCGGTGTAGTAGGAATTCGCGTAAGTCGAGCAGAGGGGACAGGAGGGCGGAAAGGGAGAGGTGGTGTGTATGTGTGGATATGGAGATAGGCGATGGTTGAAGCGAGTGCTGTGTCGAGAAGAGGAGGATGGATGATGATGATGAAGACGGCGGCGTCGACGACGACGACGACGAGAGAGGGAGGGGAGTAGTGGTGGGTGGGGTGGGAGAGGGAAGGTGAGGAGCGTAGTCAGCGGCACGCGTCCAGGGAAGGTGGCTCCCTCCCCTATGCCCCTATGGTGTACGGTGTACCTTCCCTCCCACCGTACGGGGTGACACATGGACACTGACTGTGCACTCCGCGTGCCGCTATGGTGGAGGGAAGGTCAGAGTTGACTGTCGCTGACGCACCTCTTCACCCAGTACAGTGGCCGGCAATACCCGGAGAATCAAACCGTGGCACCCGACGCCAGGACGACCAACTCCTACTGAACAATCTTTGTCCTCGTCTCGTTCCAAACTTTTGTCTTTGTCTCCCTTCCAACAACCAACACCACATCAAGCATGCAGCGATAACCACAACAACACACACAGCTCGCTCGAGCACCCCCCCCCCCCTCCCCTCTTTACTCTCACACCCCCTAACCCCAACCCCACCCGCGGTTCTTAGATCCGCGACCAGGAGGACACACGTCCCGGCCGCGTCGGACGTTGGGCCCTCCGCGAGGAGACGGCCTGGCCCCGGTGACGGGCAACATCCGGGACGTCCTCCGCCAGCCTCTGTGGCTGTGCGATTGGTCGTCGTATGAGTCAACCCGTGGAAGAGCACCGCCCACAGCTGACGGCGGCGACGTTCTCGTCTTGAGACGGCACCGTCAAACGCTGGTTCCGCCCTTCACTCCGTTTTGGAGCAGGGTTGGGCGTGCTCGGGGTCCTACCCGGCCGCGCGTGCAAGTGTGCGTGCGGTCACTGATCTCGAGCAGACATTTCCAGCACCTCGACACCTCTCTCTCTACCTGACTGGTAAGTCTTTTCCCCTAAGCAATCTCCAAATCCCCCATTTTATGATGATAAACACTTTCCTAATCGTATTCACACTGTGCTATTCTCCTTGGAGATGCGCGTAACCATTTTACAACGGTATCTGAGCCTCGACCCCCCCTCTCTGCGTCTCGTACGAGCCCCGCTGACAGACAGATGCATGCGCTTTCTCCTACCTCTTGTTGCCGTTGCGGTTGTCGTTGCTGCTGTACTAACACGCCCCCACCTCTGAAGACCACTAGCCGGGCTTCTACGGCAATTGGTTTCAAGCTGTGGGGGTATAGCAACGCCTTTGGGCGCCACGTCCCATGGATTTCGGCGCGGGTCTAGGCGTCAAGCCCGTGGTTCGTGTCGATTGAAGGGGCGCGGACACTCGTGTCGTACCAATGTGCCGGTTGTAGAATGGGCATATATGCATCGTGCTACATGGGATGGGGCATGCGGGTGTTGTGCAGTGCTGCTGCCACTCGTGCTGCTGCAGTAGATGTGAGGGTTGCGCACGGTGTGGCAGATATAAACGCGGTCGTTCAGTAGTGACCAGCGCAGCGTGGCACCTGGCCGGGAGATCCAGTGCGCGTGGTCGTCGTCTTGGGCGAAGGCACCAGCGGCTTAGAAAGTACCGTACACGATCAAGCGCACGAGCTCGACAAGAGCTACAGTTAGCCTCTGTTCGCGAAACGTAGACCTACTGCCGCCAATGGCGAGGAAGAGCATGGCGCCAATAACCCAGCTCGTGGCGCCGCGGCGCGCAACAGACTTGCTCGGCCGCGTCGTCCGCTTACCCGCCTGTGCGCGCGCGGCAAAGTTGGCGTTCTTGCGGCGGATGTCGGCTGCCGTGGGCTGCCGGTTAGCGCGGAGACGCAAGAAGCAGAGGCGGGGCGTCGGGGATCACGCGAGACGAGTCACGCCCGCGGTTGTCGTCAAACGGGGCAACGCCGGCGCTGGTCCCCCCGGCGCGGCCGCACCACCATACCCACCATTCTGGCCAGTGGCGATTGTGATGTCGAGTTGACGATACGAGACGGCGTTGGCGGTCTGACGCGGTCAACTTGCAATTGCGACCTGTTGCCAGCGCGACGCGACAAGTCACTAGGTTACGTAAGTTGACATGTGTTTGAGCTTGAGTTGCTCAACTTCAGCGGCGACGAGGGTTGTCTTTGACGTGTTGCTCCATGCTCCACGTCGAGCATATCGAGGCTGCCGAGCGCTGTGGGCGACGTGGCGCGTATGCGCCCCTGGCTAGTCGAAGTGGGACAGCGCAAACAGCGAATGTCGCCCACTCGCGGCGGTGTCCCAAGGCGCCAGTCGCAATTTCGACACTTACCGATGCGCTGACTCGCATGCTCTCAGATAACGCAGGGGACAAGAAAATGCACCTGCGCTGATAGGTGACGGCGTTTTACTCAATATGGCGACCGTGATGGCGGCCGTTGGCGTAGGAGGTGTGACTGAGCGACTGAGGATTCTGACATCTTGCGGCGCCCACCTGACGTCGTCGACGCCACACAGGACGTCCGTGTGTGGGAACGCCTACCGCGCTCACCACCACTCTTCACACTTTACAACGTATGTACGATGGACCCCAACGCGTTCTGGGACATCCTTGAGGCTGCGTGGCGACACGTCCCGGACGCGGATACGCAGCGGCGTCTGCTGACGAGCAAGGCCGCGCGCGACCGCGCGGCCGGCAGCGAGTGGACCGATCGCCACCTCAAGGTGTTCTACGCGCACCTCGTCGACGAGCTCAAGGCGCGTGCGCTTTCGAGTGCACGCTTGCGGCCGCGCGCCAGCGCAGGCGGCAGCCAGCGTGACGCTAGCGACAGCTGGCGCAACTCGCGCGAGAGCTCACATGAGAGCTCGGACACGCCATCGCCCGACAACACTGCGCGTTCCGCGCTCCTCGCTTTCTCGCAACACGTTCTCGACACGGTGCGGACGCTCGACGGACCCGCGATTACGCACGCGGCAGCGCACGGCGCGTGGTCGTCCGACGACGGGTTTCTCTTCTCCCGCGGCTGGATCGTCGCTGCCGGACGCGAGTACTACGCTACTGTCTGCGCCGACCCGTGTCTTGCGCCAGCGACGTACCACGCCACCGGGGAAGGGATGCTCGATGCGGGCGTCGTGGCGTATGACGACCTCTACGGCCGCGGCGACAGGTGCGTGACGGCGAGACGGGGGCGATGAGTCCATGGCTGTGCTGACCGCAGGAACTGACCACGGCGTTGAGTCTCTGCTCTCCTCACACACGGTGTCATACTGGATGCATGTACATACCACACGCCGTCGCTGACTGATACGGACCTCACCTACATCCAATCCCATCGCGCCACAGTGCCGTCGCTGCCATCGCGCCTCAGTGTCCACTGCGCACCCGCGCCCTCGTCCGCTGCCACGCCGCGTTACACCTTGACCCAAACACCGGTTCCCGCAGAGACCTCGACGACGTGCGCCTTGCGCCCGTTGACGCTTACGACTTCCTTTGCGCCCACGACGGGACGCTCGTCTCCGACGGGGAGGAAGACGTGGAGGGTGCGCCCCCAGAGCGGCTGGAAGTCATGCTCGACAAACTTGGCCGACACCTCGACCTCGTCGCCAGAGGTATACGAGACCTCTACGACGCACCGGCCAGGTTTTGCCGAGATGCCGTCGTCTTCCACCCATGTACCGCTGTACCGCCGCCCGGTCTTGGGACGGGGAAAGATCTGCACGCCGCGGCAATCGTCGAGACCTACGACGCCGCCGTCCTCTTCGAGCAGCACATCGACGCCGTCGGTCGTCGTGCGGCCGGGCCCTTCCCGCTGCGTGACCGTATGGTAGTCCCTTCCCGTCGGCACGACTGCGCCCTCGCGCGCAAACAGGCCCATGTGCTCGAGCGGAGTCGCCACCGTCGCGTGCGTACCGGCAACGTATTGTCCGTGTGGCGCGTGCAGGTCAAAGTAGACACTGTCGTCGTCGGCGTGCGATTTGGGGAGGTAGACGTCACGCGTGAGTTCGCCCTCGTGCAGTGCGGGTGCAGAGAGCAGCTGGCCCGCGCCGATCCACGCGTCGAACCCGTTCAGTACAGCTTCAGAGTATACCTCTGGGTCCGAGGCAAAGTCTCCCCAGCCGAGCCACGCGTTCGTCGGTTCGGCGTCGTCGTGGCTGCCCCACATGAGCGAGTTGAAGAACGGCAGGTACTCGTACCGCCACTTGATAGCGGCACGGATGACCGGCAGCACGGCGGGGTACATCCACGGGAGGTTTGTCTGGCTCGCGCCACTGGGGTCGTCGGGCGTCGGCTTGAAAGCATGGATACAGAAACGCGCGTGCGTCACGCCGAGTTGGACCCAGCGCACAAACAGCTCTGGGCTAGGCAGAGGACCGCCGAAACCACCAACGTCCGCGCCCGTGCTCTGCAGCAGAGAGATGCCGCTGTTCAGTTGGATCGCCTGTGACCCACGAAGGTTCTTCCAGCTCGTCCAGTTGTCTCCGCTCCACGTGCCGCACGCATACTTGAATGCCCCGACGTTGCCCGACCGCGTGAGCACGTACGGCCGCCGTTCCGGGTGCGCCGTTACCAACGTGTCGTGCGACGTCTTGGCCACCATCTCGGTGTTGATCATGCGGCCCAGCGCACCCAGCTTGACCTTGCCGTCTGGCGCGGGCGCCCGCAATTTGTGGGAGAAATCGTTGGCGGCGAGGAACTCGTCGTCGTGCAGGTAGTACTCGTTGTTGTCACTGAAGTCAGCCTAGCTCCCCCGCAAGCGCCACCCACTTCCACATGCCGTCGACACCGAGGTCGATCAAGCTTTGCACACCGTCGGCCCACCACTGCCGGCCAGGTTTGCTGGTCATGTCGACCCACGAGCCCTTGCCGTTGACGCCGACGCCAGAACTCCAGATCCGCGTGACGACGGGCTTTTTGGCGAGTGGCGCATAGAACAGTCCGTCGGCGTCATACAGATCATCGTAGCTTGGATGCGACGTGAGCATGTACGGCTTGATGTTGGGCACCACCTTGATACCGGCCTTGTGCAGGCCGCCCACGAGCCCCTTGAAATCGGGGTACCGCTTCTTGTTCATCGTAAACACATAGCGGTTTCCGTCGTCGCCGACAGTGTACCCGGACGAAAAATGGATAGCCGAGCACGGAATGTCGTGTTTCTTGCAGTCGTCCGGGAAGCCAGCGAGGAGGTCCTGCGCGATGGGTTCGTCCTGGCGTCAGCAAAGTCCCATTTTTGCGCAACTTACGCTCTCTCCCAGACCCATGCCTGACGCAAGGTATCCAAGCCAGTCGCGACCGACAAGCATGGGGCGGCCGACAATCTCGGCCCACGTGCGCGTTACTTGCTTGACGCCGCGGCCGAGGAGATACCATTCCTCGAGACCTCCCCAGTCTTGCGTGAACGTCTTGAAATAGCCCCAGGGGTCGTCGTGGTGCCGGCCAATGTCCCAGAGGGCGTTCGAGTTGGTGGCGTGGTAAATGGCGTATGTGGACGGCGTCGGCTTGCCGGCCTTGGTGCGCGGCGAGGACACGAGGAACGGCGTGTGCTTGTACAGCGGGTCGGCTGGGACGTCAGCAGAGGAGACGGCGTCGCGACCTACTCTCGTACGTGTCGTATGCGGCAGAATCAGATCCATCACACCGGAACGAGCGGCCAGTAAGGTCGAGCGGCGCGGCCTTCTCGCCCAGACCCAAGTGTAGGTTATCACTCTCAAGCCACCAGTGGCGCATCACGCCGTGCTCGGTGAGCGCGTACGAGCGGCTCGGTAGGTCGCCGCATACCCGTACCCACTCGCCATCGACGTCCTCCCAGATAGAGAGGAGGATTGAGTCGGCCCAGTTGAGGCGGGCCTCACGGCGGCGTTGGGCCCCGTCGAGGTCACGCACGCCATCGGGCACGGATGGGAACGGGATCAAGGCTTCGCATGCCTCTTCGTCGAGGTGTTCGACGACAAACTGGAGGGGTTCACGGGAAAGCACGACGTTGTCGTGCGGGGGAGCGGGCCGATCAGGCCCCGTCAACGTCACACGCACGGCGTTGGCGAGCGGGAACGAGAGGGAATACTCAAAGCCGGGGAACGGCGCGTCGGGGCCAGAGACGAGCGTGAAGGCCGTCGCGGGCGCGCCGGGCTTGGTGCCCCGCGCAACCTCGAAACCGGACAGCTCGCGTTCAACAGTGACCATCTTGAAGTGGTGGTGGGGGGATGTGGGCCGAAGCCATGGCGAACGTGCGTGCTTGCATTTATGTACATGGGCACGAGATGACAATCCAACGAGGAGGACGGATGACGGTCCGGCCGGCGTGGCTTGGCCGGTTGCTCGGCGCCGGATGGCCGATGGAGGGATGTACGGAAATAGAGCCACGCGAGGGTTGGAGCCCCACCGGGACGGTGACTTGTGCCTGGCGCGGGCGGGACGAGCGTAGTCTGTTCTTGTAATGGTCACGCCGGCCTCACAACTCTGTCTCTCTCGCTGTTCGTTTCGTTCGTTCCCTCTCATCTGATTGTTTGTCCACACGCAATGGTGCAACCGAACGGCGGGCCGAGCACCGCGTCGCCCCAGCGCTCGGGAATACCTACGCCGCGGAGGGCAGGGCACAGTCCCACCGCGTCGTTGAGCACGCCTACGTCTACGAGCCGGATCGCGCGCCCCGCTGCCGCTGCCGCGCGCACGTCAGTGACACCTGGCATCCCTCGCCCAAACTCACGCTCGTCGCCGCGCACCGCCGCGTCGCCTATTGCCAGTACTACGGCTGACTCGCCACGGCTACCTTCGCCGTCTACACCGCTCAAGTCGTCCTCGGGCGCTGCACCGCGCCAGCCCGCGGCCCGCATGTCGCTCACACGACTGCGTGAAGCGGCAGCCCCATCGGCACAGACACCGCCGACGCCTCCGCTCTCCGAGCCCGTTACCGCGTCTCCCTCATCTCCAGCCGCCCTACCCCCTCCTGTCCCACCACGGGATGCGCGGCGCGCCGACTCGATCGTGGCGGACGCCACACCACCCACAGAAAGTGTAACGGTGAGAACTTTGACGGCGCTGAGCTGACCACAGTCCCTAGCGTTTCATGCACGCCCAGCCGACGAGACCGCGACGCTCAAGAGCCGACTCAAGGCGCTGGAGGTGCAGTACCGCGCCCTGCAGCACGAGCACAGCCGGTGCGCACCGCGCATCGAGCCGTCGGCCACCTTGCCGCCGGGCGTGTCCGCCGAGCACGCGCTAGAAGTCTTGTCTGACCAGGAAACACTTTCTGCGGTCGTGCGCGCCATGCCAAAGGAACAGCGGACAAGCCTGCTAGGCGTGATAGCCGAGGGCACGTCCACAACCGAACGAACATTACTGACGTCGCAGCGTGCCGCCCATCCGATATACAGGCACAGATCGACGTGTTGCTCAAGATGAAGGACGCGCGCACGGGTGTGCTCGCCCGCCTCAACGACGCCTTGTGCTACCGTGTCATGCGCTTCCTTGACCGCGACCAGATTCTCGCCCTCCGCCGCGTGTCCAAGCGCTTTGACCGCCTCGCGACCGCACCTGCTGTCTGGCGTGCGCTCTGTAAGCAGCTCGAGGCGACGTGGGACGGGACGATCGACCTGAGTAACTACCGCCTTGGTGATGACGGCGACTGGTGAGCACTTGGGCTTTGGGAGGGGTCTGATGTCAGGTTGGGATTGTATAAGCGCCTTTGGCAGCGCGAGAAGCAGTGGACGAACGGCCAGGTAAAGTCTCTCGTCGTGCTCCCGGGACACACCAACTATGTCACTTCGCTGCACCTTGCGGGCGAGACCCTTATAAGCGGGTCCTACGACGACACGTATGTCTTGCACGTAAGCGTCTCTAACCAGTAGTATTCGCATCTGGCACTTGCCCTACGCCGTCTCGTCCGCTAGAGCCGTTCCCCCACCACAGGTCATATCGGCCAAATCGGTTTCGAGCCTCGACTACTACGCACCCGAGCAGGTGCTTGTCACTGGCTCGCATGATGTCGGCCGCGCGTCCGTGTGGCGCCTGATCGACGGCGAGTGGAAAGTCGAGCGTATCTTGTCCGGCCACTTACACGGGACAAGGGCTGTTGCGTGAGCTTCGTAGTCCAACGACCTCGGCTGACAACAGCATCAACGCGCAGTGGCTAATCTCCGTCGGATCGGACAAGGCGATTGTGGTGTGGGACTGGCGGACGGGTAACAAGATTGTGCGGTTCGGGCAGCAGACGAATGTGTGCGTGGGCATGAACCTGCTCGACAACTTTGTTATCACCGCAACGGTCGACGGCGTGATCCGGACATTCTCCATCAACAGGCGCGAGATGCTTGGCTCTTTCCGTCTGGCCGACCTGGCGCAGGCGCAGCCAGAGTACGCCGACAAGCTCAAGGACGTCGGCGTGGGCGCGCTGGGCATGTTGACGTGGTTCGAGGCGGAGGGACGCTTCATGGCGTGCGCGACCAAGGACATTGTCATCCGGCTAGCGTGGGACTGGGCGACGCCCGACGAGGTGAAGGACATGGAAGACGGCGTTGGCCTAGCGGGCGCCGCAGGCGCGCGTGAACCCGCGTCAACGAAAGAGACGTCGACACCACTACGTCCGCGCGTATCGGCATCGTCGTCGTCGCCGTCGCCCCGACCACACTCGCCGCGCACGCCGCGTGCCGGTGCCCCGAGTCCCGTATTCCGCCCGTCTCCCGCGGGCGGCCGGCTAGTTAACACGCTTACGAACGGTACCGACACGGACGCGGGCCTCACGTCGGGCACTGCGTCAAAGTACGCGCTTATGCGCCGCCCGCGAATTGTTGAAATCATCGAGATTTCGGGCACTGAGCGGGGCGCGTTCGAGGCCGGGCGCGTGCGAATCATCACGTCGCGCCGTCTCTCGGCCAAGTCGGGTGCCGAGCGGCGCGTTATTGTCGGCACGGAGCGCCCAGCGCCCGACGGCTCCACGCCTACGATGCAGCTTGTCCCCCTCGGCGGCGCGTGGGAGACGCGCGGGCGACAGGCGGGCCTGAATACCGCCTCTAAGAACCCCATGAGTCTCGCGCTCGACCACGACAAGCTCGTCGTGAGTCCATTCAGCGTACAGCGTAGCTGACCACAGTATGGGTGTACGGACGGCTCGATTGTCGTCGCGGGTTTTGTCGGCGCCGACTCGCCGCGCGCAAACGTCCCGTCCCCGCCGACCAAAGACACGATCTAAGATACGATTTACAGTACTGTAGCTATACATTGTGCATCTGATGACTCTTACACTTTCTCGGCCACTGTCACTTAATAAAAAATGTTTATTACTGCCCTGTTTGCCCTGTTTTGTTGTCTCCTACACCCATACAGGCCGTTGTCGAGTTTCACCTCGATCATCAGTTCAACGCGCCGGCATACTTGTGCCATGCGCGTCACCGCTCGACGCGCCGCTGCATCCTGGATAAAGCAGCATGACTGTGTCGAACAGTAGTTGTCGATCGTTGACCTGTGAAAGCAACAGCCAGTAATGCATTAGAGGCATCGTATTCAACCTTTTCCTAATAAAGCGTATAGCTGTGCCATGTGGAGTGAGGATTGAGATTTGCTTCCGTCGTGTCAGCCATGAGTCATCGTCATGACACCCCACGTTCCCTCCCCAGCACATCGTCAACGGTCCTCTCTTCGTCGCCGCTTCGCTTCTTGTCAACACTTACTATCTCTCGTCTACATCGAAACAAAGTAATCATCTCGACTGGACAACAAGCAGTTACAACTTTGGACTCGCTACCCACTGCCCCACAACAACACAGCAGCGCTACAAGAACCCAACCCCTGTAGCGCTCTGACACGAAACACGCCTCCACCACATCCACACTCTTCCATCACGTTCCCCACAATGTCATCCGCAATGGAGGTCGACACGTCGGCCGGCGGTGACCAGAGTATGTCCACAACCTTTAGAGAGTGACACTGACGCGCGCAGTTGACGGTACGTCCCGAGTTGCACTGATTGACACGCGCTAACGTCGAAGAGGGCCTGTACTCGCGCCAGCTGTAAGTGTTGCGCACTTGGTCTTCCGCAGCATGCTGACTCAACAGCTACGTTCTGGGTCATGAGGGTTAGTTCTTTAGTCCCGGAGGTGAGCTAACAACAGCGATGAAGAAGATGGCCAGCTCGAACGTCCTCATTGTAGGCATGAAGGGTCTCGGTGTCGAGATTGGTGCGTCATTTATCTGTGCCGGAGACGTTTGCTCACGATCGCAGCAAAGAACGTCGCGCTCGCCGGCGTCAAGTCGGTGACTATCTACGACCCCTCCCCGGTCGAGATTGCCGACCTCGGTACTCAGGTGAGCTGCGGTGGGCATTCCAAGCTA